>VZTG01001029.1:287153-443218 GCA_013397845.1 Melanocharis versteri
ACTATAATCCTGCTGTGCTCCGTCGCGGCGGGCGCTGGAGGTGAGGAGCCGCCCGGCCTCGCGGGGCCCTGGTTTGGGGCCGTCTCCCGTCTCTCTCCCTCTTTATTCCCTCTCTCTCTCGCTCTCCCCTCCCCGGCGCTCGGGGCCAGGGGCGGCGGGCCCCGCTCTCCGGGGTGCCCCGGCGCTCGGGCCGCGGCTGGGCCGCCAGCCGGGCTCCCCGTTCCGCCCGCCGCTTCAGTCCGCCCGGGCCTCTCCCCCGCCGCCCGGGACCGCCCTGGCGCCCCCGCCCCTTCCCCGGGACTTTCCCCGTCGGGGACCGGGTTAGTTGCCCTCCGCTCTTCTTCCCCCTCGAGTCCTTCTCTCCGTGCTCGGCTGTTTTCCCCTCCCGGCTCCGCTTCCCTCCCTCGGGACTTCCCGCCCGGTCCCGGTGGCCGCTTCCCGGCTCCTTTCCCTCGCCCTCGCGGCCGCTTCCCTCTCCCCGAAGCCAGGAAGCACGGGCAAGTGGAAAGTTCAGCTTAAGGAAATAAACGACGAGCCCGGGTTCTTCCCGAAGTGTGACCGTGACTTCTAGGAGGGTCTCTCCTCTCCCGGGCCGGGGGGAATCTCGCTTGTGTTCTATGGGGACGTGTAACTGTATCGGCTCCCGTTAGGAGTTGTTTCTCGGCATTAGGAACTGGGCAGTTTCTCCACTGCGCCGGGTAGTGTTTAATTGGTCAAGTCGTGGCAGGGAAAGTAGTTTCGACTTTGTACAGAAAAAGGGCTTCCGAAAGGGTGGACTTGAGAGGGTGTTTTAGAGAACTGTGGGTGGAACAGCTGATAAAGACTTATTTCCTCTATTTCATTTGGCACCTCTCCGGTTTATCTGGGCTCTGTCTCTCTGTGCATCAATATGTAGGTTTGCTAACAAAGAAGCTAGCGCTAAATGCTGGTCTTTCACACATTCTCAAAAAGTAACATCAAACTATGGGAAACTTCAGTAGGTTGTACTTGTGGCTAAGCTGTGAGATAAAAAGCAGGATGATTTGCATGGTCAGCAGCCATCCCGTTATTTATATGATTAGGAGTGGGATACACAAAAGAATTTAGGTTTTTCTTCATAAATTCTTGTAAGCTATCGAGATATTTCAGACTTAATTATTGGCATGCTTTCAAGCCCTCTTTGTTTTCTGAACTAAATGGTGCTGGCACAGAACTAACTCAAAATAATTCATTAACCAGTTGTTAGGGTTGTTTTCATTGTTTAATCCCAGGCAGGCAGTTGTGCCTTAAAAATCGTAGTAAACATGTGAAGTACAGTCTTCTGGATATATATAAGAAAGTTCATGAAATCTATTTCAGAAATTCCTGTTAATTTTTTTTTTCTGTGAGAGAAGAATGGGCACTTCCAACATTTCTGGGCACTAGGAAGCATACCTCTCTAGCAGGTGGCAGAAGTGCATGTCTTTGGTGTGTAACAGTGCAGATAAATATTTAAAGAAAGATTAATAATACTGAATAGAAATCTAGTGATAATGCCAATACACATCTCTAAAATATCCAGTAGAACTTTTTTGGTAAAAGTCTGAATGTAATTATGAAAGATTTGCCATAGTTCTATGTTAAATTAAAAATAGCCTTTTAAGTTTAGGAAGGTCTGTTTTACCTGTGTTCACATTTCTAGAGTTCCTTGCATACTGTAAATGTTTTTATTCTTTGAAAAATAGGATTTTTCATTTGCGTATTTTTCCTTCTAGGCAGGCATTAATATCTGTGTGGAAAGGGCAAGTTCATCAAGTTCATGATTCTTAAAGAAGTTACTGTGAGAGCAGTGCAAACTGGAAAGAACTGAAAAGAACCCAACAGTTTACGTTTCATTTATGTGCAGTGCATCTGGCCTCATTAATTTTACACAGATCTTGAAGCTAAGATGTATTTGTCTGTAAAGTTGTCTGGTTTTAAGCCATATAGGTATTAAATAGTAATAATTTTGGAAATTTCATTAATCTGCACTTTAAAAATAATTAGGGGTTTGTATGTTTGGTCTAAGATTGGAGTATTTTTACAGGATGCCTGAGTTTGAACTCTTTCAGAATTATGCAAGGCTTTGTGCCTGTGTACTGTGCAGGCACTCTCCATACTGTGTTGTAATGGTCTTTAGATATGAAGCTATAGATTAACAGAACCAACTGTAACATTAGCTCACAGCTAAGTATGAGTCATAAAATCAACTTTTTAAAGATGGTGCAGCATAATTTGGATGGTTTATTTGAGAAGGTTTAGTGAAATCTCTTTGTTTTGTTTAAAAAATTATATTCTGTTGTAGTTTATATTGTTCTTGAAATTATGTGAGGGAAATGCAATCAAAAGCAATCAGTAGTGCTGCTGCACTGGTGAAATGTACTGCAGTGTCTGTCTTGGGCTGCTTCATAGCTTTTGGTAGGTTATGTCTGCGTGGTTAAAGCAGACACGTTATCAGAAGTTGGGCCTAACAGGCCCAGAAACATTCTTGATGAGGTTTTGGTATTAGATCACTTCTAGCATTCTCTTTTTCTTTGCTTTCACTGCATAAATATTACCTTCATAAAACCAGTGGTCCAGCAGGTCAGTTTGAATACTATTTGAATAGTATAAGGAAAAGCCACAGCATTTATTTTGTTTTCTTTCTGTTAGTAATCAGGAAAAGCTAGAATTCAGCTTCTGGTATATGGTGTCTACTTGATAAAAGGTATAGATACCTTGACTTCTAAGAATTCTTTTTTTTTTAAGTGAATCTCAGCATTTTCCCCAGCACCCCTGGAATTGCTTGGATTAAGGGATCTATTCGCTCACTGGTGCTGTCATGAATTTTGATGTGTGTGAAGTGGTACTTAAGTTGGGTAATATTATTGGCAGCTTTTTGTAGCATGCTTTGTTGCACGTGATGAAGATGCATGCAGGTATATTAATCAGTACTTAATTACCCATACATAATGATCTTCGTAGAAGAATTGAAATAACTGATTTAACCTCTCCTTCTACCAAAGGGTCATTAAAAAAAAAAAAAGGGAGAGGACAATAGCAAACACAAAGGAGAACTGCTGAGATCTCCAACAAGCTTGGATTTAACAAGAGTGACCGTGCTTTGGCTAGGCTGATCAAATGCTGAATATCGTTGCAAATCTGTGATAGTTTGTTTTCACTGGTACAACATGCTCTTTTTATGTTGCTAGGGCTTCCAAGTTGTATCTTAGTGTCTTGTGCTGCTGGATGTTGAACTACCTATTTCCCAGTGAGCATGGGAGAAATTCTGCTTTTTTTCTGGACACATGGGGGAGTTGTGGGAAGGCATTTATGAGCTATCAGCATCTGAGTGATTTAGTTGTGTTCTTACTATAGATTGAGAAGAGCAGTAGCCTTCATAAATATGGCAGTACTCAGCCTCCAGCATTTATTTGGAGTTTAGAATAAAAACATTGTGGATTAGACAGTGTCTAGTCAAGACAGTTGTCAGATGGTTGTTTCAGAAATGCCTATGGTAATTAAAAATAAATAAAATCAGGTGTTCAGATGGTTGCTTTGAAATACTATTGCCCAGAAGCCTCAGACTGCAGTTTGTTTATACTTTTAAAAGATCCAAAGATGCATTTTTGCAGTATGGCAGAACCACTGTACTGAGTTACTGCTGTTTGGTGGTTCTGCCCTGGACATGCGCTCCCATCTCTCCTCCTGGCATGAGAAGTCAATCCAAAGAAAAAAATTTAATTGGTTTCTGCCAGATGTGTAACTGGAGTTGCTTTATTGAGCAAACCCAGGCCTTATGGGGAAGAAGAACTGGGACTTTCACAGGGTGGAGAGGAAGAGGGTCAATAAAAAGCAGACATCTGCTTACACTGGTGTTGCCGTACTGTCTGACTGTGCCCTAAATTGAGGCCTCAATGAGGGGAAATGATCCTGACTTGACTTCTTGATTACATGTTTTTCTTTCACCAAAAACTCACTTGACCAGAAGAGAGAGAATATTTTTTCAGCTGAACCTAGTGCCAGTGCAAGGGACGAATGGAAACAGAGTAGATGTAAAAGGGCAGCAGGACCTCCCCTTCTGCTGGCAGTTAGGAAACTGCAGCCTGAATAAATTCTTTGCAGAAGTCCAAGTCAGGAGGTATATGGTAGAATTTCTGGCTTGGTAAATCTGAATGCAATGTATGTTCTTCAATGTCCCATGTAAAGGGAGCTTTTTTAAAGATAGATAAACTCTATGTTGGAAACAACTTGAAGCAAAAGTTGCTTTGATTATCTTAATTAAAATTATAATAATAATTCTCTACAAGATGTTTATCACCTGCTGGCATTTTAAATCTGCAAATTAGTGATGATGCTTGCAGTAATAAGACTCGTCTGGTGAGTTAGCTTGGCTTCTGAACAATTTCTGATACTCTGTCAAGTTGTATTCTGTGCTTTTTTCCACCCCACTAACAAACTTGAGTTGTGCTTGAACTATTTGCATTTGTCATGCAAGTCTTAATCTGAGTGGTTTAATGCAAACTTCATCTTTTAGAACAATGCATGCTTGATTTATCCTCTTATGGGAAGTTAAATGTTGTTCCCTTTTACAATGATGTGTATAAAGTTAATAGATATTTATATTTACATGGGTAAACTTTCAGTACTGTTTATTACTAGTCATCTTTTTGTGAATGGAGCTAGCTTCCATAAAAATTTTCTCCGGAATCTTCACAGGCATTGAGATTAGTCTGACCAGCCTGTAATTCTCCAGGCCCTTCACCTTGAAGAAGGGGATGACATTCGTCAGGAACTCTCCTCTATAACAGTAACTTTTCAGAAAGGTGATAGAAGCCTTGCAATGGTGTCAGCCAGCCCCCTCAGTGCTCTTGGGTGCATCCCATCTGATCCCGTGGACTTCTGTTTATCCAGGTGGCTGAAGTGTTCCCTAGCTCGTTTCATCTCCTGTGGTGCTGCTTGTCTCCTGCAGACTGGGAAGGGTTTGTCTGGAGAGAGAAACTCTTCCTGGTTTTCTCTGGGGAAGTAACCGACCAGGGTATCATGTAGCACAGACCACCAGACAACTGTTCCGTGTAGATGCTCGCCTTGTGCCAGGAAGCTTACAGCTAAAATCATGTGGATGATCCATTTTAGCCGTTGCATAAGCCTGGTTAGAAGGTGAAAATACATGCCTCAGACTCCATACCTGTCCAGTGAGATTTGTTTGTTCACAACAACAGCAATTGTAGATACTTCACAGCTCTCTGGGGATCCTGAAGAGTTGTATATCCGCATACACAAAACATCTTTCACAGGGACTGGCACACCGAGACATTTGCCTAAATGCTCTGCCGGATTCTGTTTAAAGTCCTTCTTGGTATTTAGTTCTAAGCCCCTGAGAGTAAAGCTTCATTCCTGCAGGGAATTTGCCATAGGAAATGCCACATCTAGTTTAGCAAGTCTTTAGAAGACTATACTGTCAGGTTCAAAAGCCATCCCCTTGTCGCTCTCTGATGCATGTATCCTAAAGGGTTTCTGTCTCCTAGCTTAGTGTTTAGGTGAAGTGTAATGTTGTTTTATTCCACCAGATTGCCTGGAAAGGCATTACGCTGTCTTTGTTTCGTTGATGGCAACATGACACATGGAATTTGTAGAGCAGTTCCCGTAAACTACATTTCGGCGTTCATGGTTCGGCGTTTCTTACCGCGGGCTTCCTGATTGTGTCCTTAATTGAAAAGATCTTTGTCATGCAATCTTTGTTAAAAAAACCTGTAACCCTTAGTTTTTTATTTACAGAAGATAACAGCAATAGTTTGTAACAGAGGTTGGGATCTGGTGTGTATCATAATGATTTCTTGGGGTGTGCCACTTCCAGATTCTGTGATAGACTTCTTCGTTTTTGGTGCAGAGTCTTCTAATTACAGAAACTGGAGCTAGCAGTTGTACTTGCCTCACGTACCTCAGTGAAGTTTTCTTTCCAGTTTAAGGAACTTTTGCCTCAGAATCTTCTATAGATTCTTGTGTTATGAAGGTTGAGCTACTTATTAAGCTACCTTTGTGAAGAAGATAATCCCTTTTGATAGGTAGCTGGTTTGATTAGAAGGAGTTTGCAATCAGTTGCAGACTTTGAACACTGTAGCAACGTTGATGTTGTAGAGGCTTCTGGAAGTGAAACTGTTCATTTTGAAGCCTTAAGTCCCTTTTTGGAGAAGCCATAATGCTCTAGGTGTTTTGCGGATGCTCTGCTTAAGCAAGAAGAGAGCAGCAGGAGTGTTTGTGTTAAGTGTTTGCTATGAGAGTACTTAAAACATGAGGAGTTCTTTAAGTTCTGAAGAAAGGGAATAGAAAGAGTGTTGTTTCCCTGTGTGTGATCACACCAAGTGTATACGTTTTTTTGTTAAGAAAAGTTTTTGCTTAAAACCCTCTCTGCTTTTCCTTAGCAGAGAGAACAGTTAGAAAACCTTCTAATGTCAGTAGTCTTTTGCTGTCTTGTCACAGTAGTTAGCACTTAAAAACTATTCTTTGTGACTCAGTTAAATGCTGTCTCTCATCTTTTCACGTGGTCATGAGACCTGGATCGAGTGCCAAGTGTTATTGGGTCTTCAATAAGTTGTCACACTTCAAAACTTTTTTCTAGGTGCCTGAAGCTGTTCAAAGCATATCTTGCAATACTGAGAAGAAAAATGGTCTGTAACAATTTAAGGAGTACAGTATTGAGAGCTTCCTACCACCGAAAATTTAAAGATAATTCGGAAGCACAGACGTTTACACATTCTGCAGTGTACTAACTCTCTAGTTTTGATCAAGTTCTTAAAGCGAGTTATTAATATTGTTTTCTAGATTCAGGTTCATTTAACAATCAAAACTTTTAAGTTTTAGCCTATATCAGTTAATTTTGAAGCTTGTTTTCTTTAATGTTGACACTTCTGGGTCATACAGCTGGAATTGGATAGCATGTATCTGTAGTCAGGCACATGCATATTGTGCATGGTCTCAGGCCAATCTGGTTTGGTTTATAGAAGTTCTTGGGTTATAGGAGGTGTTTATGGTTCATTTTGGAGGAATTATGTTGGAAGTGATGAGAGAAACATCAGGCACAGACAACATCCTGCATCCTCAAAACTCCTGCTAGTTACTGAAACTTTGCAATGGTCCTGTGTCTTACTAGGATTAGAATTAATGTAGACTTTCTTGAACCACACGTTTTTAACATTTTGAGACACCTAAGAAGCTTTCCTTTCTGGAAAGCTGAATGAGGATGGACGTGTATTTTGAGACTAAAAGTGAGAGGAAATTAGAATGAAGTTTTGTTACTGGACTGTATTTGCAGTTAACAGTGAAGAGTCAACATTTGCAGAAGCCTACAGTACTGTGAGGAAATTTGAGTGTGATTTCTCTGCAGTATAGCATTAATTGAATTTTAAACAGATACAGCAGTATCGTCTTGTGCACATGGCTGCTAAATGCAAGCAATGCGTTTGAACGTATTAATTTACTTAGTCATCTTTTTAGATACCTGAAGTAAAATACCACGTGTAGTCTCTGAGAACTCACGTTTAGGTTGGTTTGAAGTTAAATTGATTATGAGATACTAATTTTTCTTCTTGCATAATTCGGAGTTCTTCTAGTTTTCTCCACAAGTTGTATTATGGGGTTTTTTAGGTGATTCGTGTTTCTTCCTCCATCAGGATAGGAGGCTCAAAATTGTCCCTATTTTCTGCCATGAACTCATCTTAATATGAGTCATAAATATTACCCTAGAAGGAATTGTGCAAAATAGACTGAACTGAATGTGCATCTCTGGAGATACATTTTAATAAAACTTTTCCATGTGGTAGAACATTCCATGTGATACAAAATGTGTTGCTAGGTGGCATGATTTGCTCTTAATTTCCCTGAATATTTCACATGTAGAATACAAACATTCTGAGCAGACACTGTCATGTCATGACTGCAGAGTGAAGTTGGATGCACAGTTTCAGGGAACCTGAAGAAAGATATTCAGCTATTGCACTTCTTATTTTGAATCAGGAGTGCCTTTCTGAAACATCTCTTAAGCATTCCTGTCGACAGCGATGTAGTTTGCCTTGCAGGGTAGTTTTGGAGTAAATGAACTGTACTTGTTTTGGTTGAAATTCAAGTGGAAGATGCTTTCCAACGTCCATCTGATGCACTTGTAGCTGCGGATTGTGTGTCTGGTCTGTGGGACCAGAGTAGAATGAATCTGACATGTACAGAGGAGAAAAAAAAGTTCAAATGGATGTAATGTGGAATTTGGGTCCTTGTTACCAACTGCTTTGCACCACAGGTCTGCCATGCCTGGTAGTATGGTTATAACCTTACTTGTCTCTGTTTTTCAGGCCAGTATGGAAATCCTCTAAATAAGTACATTAGACACTATGAAGGATTGTCCTACGATGTGGATTTGTTACACCAAAAACACCAGCGTGCCAAAAGAGCAGTATCACATGAAGAGCAGTTCTTGCGCCTAGATTTTCATGCTCATGGAAGGTTAGTGATATTTCAAAAGGTGTTTGCTTTAAAGATTTTATTCGTATGTGTTTTAATTGTAGGGAAATGTAAAGGATGAAATACAACCACCAGAATAATGTTGGCTAGAATACACTACATTGCACTGTTTACAGTTTCTGTGAAGTATTTTCTCGCATGTCCAGTTTAAGTATGAAATTGTTGCTTGTAAGCACTTATTCAAACATCTGATGGTAACTATTGATACACTTTGAAGCTTAAATAATGGAATCATACTGGGATGGTAGTTGATTCTGAGTTTATAATGCAGCTTTGGGCTTGTTTGGTTTTTTGTTTGGGTTTTTTTTTTCAAAAATTGTGCCAAACTGCCTGAGGAGATTTAACTGAGAAAAAGTAAATTCTCAAATTGCATTTGAAGTTACAAAATAGGCTAAAAAAAAGTTCTTAGATATTCAGTGTGACCAACTGAAGTATAATTTGTAGGTTTTCACTTAGGAAGATCTTGTTCCAATTTAGAATTGCCTGCTTTTTGTATAACCTGGGAGAAACAGGAAGAAAGTTAAAATATTTGTGTCTGTATCTTAGTTTCTATGAGTCCCTCCTTTGCAGCACCACTCTCTTAATATATTTCAGGAATGTGTAATGCCCTTGTTTTTCTTGTTATTTCAGTTACAATTTAAGTATTTAGAACTTGATAAATAATTGTTAGCCATATGTAGAAACAAAAGAACTTCAACAGAGAAAATGTAAACCTGGGTCTCCTGGGTCTGGGATATTGTTTAATGAGTAATTGTTTTGTTTTTTGTGCCAGCTTGTCATTTCTTCAGGGAGTGAAGTGTTTTTTCCTGGAGGTTTATGATGTAATGGCTGAATTTCAGTGCATGCTCCCAGAAGGTTAGCATTAGGGTTGTATTTCTAAATACCGTAGAACTGCAACCCAAATCCTGAATTTGAAGTCCTGTCCTTAAAACCATGTTTTCAAGTGTGATTTTTAGTCCAAGGAATTTTATTGTTTAAAGAAGAGTCAAACTGCTGCTGTCTCTGCTGTAACTTTACTGGCAGTCTCTAGTTTTCCCTATTAAATTGTTCTAATGAAAAAGACTGCAGAGTAGAATGTTTCAGAGGCTCCTCACAGTGTAAACATCTCTACTTTTAAATCTCCAGCAAGGTTGCAAGACAGTGAAGTTAAGTTTGAGTCTAATGCTGCCACTTCTAAGCTGCAGGCTGGTGGATAATTTAGGCTCACTGAAGTGTGCCCTGCTGCAGAGAGAAACAGGCCTGACCACATTGCCAGCATCATCCTTGTGCTGACACTGCTAGTGTTAAAGCCATGTGAGGAATAGCATCTGGGAACTAATCTGTCTAAAAATTATTTGGGGAAAAATATAATCAGTGTGACTTGAAGGGGTGATAGAAGAAAGATAAGACCATTCTTTCTGGGAGCAGGCCACATTTCAGGCCACTTGAGCAGGTTCGTCTTGTTACTGGTAGAGATCCCATAATAACCTTCTGTAAGACAGAGCTGCTAGCTTAGCCTCTGAGTTCTCTTTGTGGTGTGAGGGTGGGTTGAAAATCCTTATCCTGTAAAAATGGTAGTTGCACCTAGGATCATTAGGTCTAAAAAAAATTTCCTCTTTTACTTCACAGAGGAAGACTAGACCTTAGTCAATAAGGTTTATAAATGTTTTGATAACAGCTACTGTTACTCATGAAGGAAAATATTGGTGTTTATGTGTGGAATTGATCCTAAATCCCTATGGTTTGAGACACAAATCCATCATTAACTGAGGAGGCTGACTGGAAACTGACTGTAAGGTCAAACAATCCATAATTTAGGATTTTGGTAGTTCCTTGTGGCACATCTAACACTTCCTGCCAAAGAGAAGGTAGTTGACAGGATGTAAATTTAGTCCAAATTTCCTGTTAATCAGTTTGGATGTGTTCTTACAAAATATTTTAATTTTGATTTAAATATGAATTAGGAAGGATCAAGTGAATTGGATTTTGCTTCACAGAGTCTGTTTATTTGCTTTGAAGGTGTGTAGCAGTTTGAGAAGCTGTATAAATAGGATTGGCTAATTGCAGTTGCAGCTGGTTTATTGTGAATAACTAAGTGATTTATGTCATCACTGAGAAGGACAAAAGTAAAACGTTTCTGTCAAGTATTCGAGTTACTTTTTGTGAAGGTCGGAAATAAAGCTTTTGCAAAACACTTAAACCATTTAGATATAGGCCACGGACTTTTAAAGTGCTGTGGCATTTAAATACAGATGGTAAAACTTAAAGGCATTCAGTCAATATGAGATTTGAGATTCTGAAAACTAGCACCTGATCTTTTTTGAACGGTCTTTTACCAAATGGTTCATTAGGGTTTGTCCAGCTGTAGTGGTTTATTGGCACACAGCTGTCCAACTTGCATCCCCTTAACTCAATAAATATAGTAAACAGCTTCTACTTATGAAAACTGAAATGACAGTCTTATATTTTGATTTGGATTCTGATGAAATGGCTGCATTTTGTAGCCAGGAAACAATGGAAAAGCTGTCCTAATATTTACTGCCGTTCTTTGCTGGCAGCAGCAAGTGGAGCTGGGCCACAGTGGTTCTCAGGCTGTATCTCTGTGACCAGTTGGAACTTCTAAACTTAATCTTTCGGTGTGTGCCAAAGGAAGCACCTGCTGCTCATGTGGCCAGTCAAGATGGGAAAGTGATTTGGCTGCTTATTTTTCAGTGAGGTTAATTCGTTCTTCTGTTCAGTGTAGAGGCAAATTTGCTGTAAGAAGAAAGAGTGCAGAACTAAGTAGCAGTGGTGAGAGGGAGGATGCAGTACCAGCCTTTTCAGTGGCAGTGCTGACATATGCCACATAAGCATTCATCAAACTTACAGTTTCATTGTCCAGAAAATGGCTGGCAGCTACCAGTATTTTAGGATTGTGTAAGTAGCATCTGTTCTTTTCAGTAGGCTGTTTGGATTTAAGAACTGTTTCTCATTGTACCCTTCTGTTGAAAAAGGAAAAAATAAAAACACAATTTAAATATTACATATTTATACCAAGTTAAAGGGACCATTTAACTGTGGGCTAATAGTTTAATGATGAAGTAGATACTGCAATGATGTAATTAAACCCAAAGCTACCTGTTTTCACACCAGACTCAGTAATTCTACAAGTGAATGTATAATATGCCATCACTGAGAAACCTTCTCTGTATAACCTTCATATGAAAGTTAGGTGCCACACAATATACTACTCAGAATAGAAATTTTCCAAAATTTTTGTTGTTTGGTAATATAAAATACAACTTGTTATGGTAAATGCAATGAACTAGACTGAACCAGCCACACTATTCAATGCTGAAATACTAACTTAGTAGGACAGTTAAAATTGCTGAAACTAAGCTACAAATCCTTATTAATTCTTTTGAATAATAAACCGTGTATTAGATTAATTTGCATTATTGCTTCCTCAGTGGTACAAAATGTGCGTATTTCTAAAATGCTTCAAGTTGGAAGGAATATGAAGGTTTGAAATGATCCTAGTTGTGTATCATAGCTCTTCCACCTGCCAGCTTATATTGAGTGTTTTAGTGTGAGTTAATTTAAGGTGCCCTTTGGGTCCAGGGAAGGCTCGCACAAAGTTAATGAATGCACAGTGTTAATACGAGGAACTTGGTTAATATAAAGTAGTTTTTGAACCCACCCCATAGCCCTTCCCCCCAAAAAGCAAAACATAGCACAGACACACTCCCTAAAATACATGGATTGATTCAAAGAAGAACAATGCCTTTGGCACGGGCTTGAGATACAGTGAAACGTTTTAAATAGAGTAACTTCCTTTTGCATGTCAAGGTAATGTCAGTAGTTTCAAAAAGGAAGTTGGGACATCACTTAAACTGACATTGGATTTTATACACAGTTTTCACCTGATCATGAAATGTCACTTGCCCTTGTTTACTTCCTGGACACAACTCTTCCCCTGCAGAGAAACTGGAAAGTTTTCTTCCCTTTTTCAGTATAAACATTTACAATATATTAGTCATAGACCAGCTTGAACTGAATTCCTATCCACTGTAGAATGTCAGAAATACGCTGAATACTTCATAGTGATTTTGAGGACAGAGTTTAAAAAACTTGGGCAATGTCTGATATTCTAACTGTATTTCTTTACCTAGTGACAAAACTGTGAATTCCTGAGATGCTGATGCATTCAGAAGGGAAAAAAGTATGTCTGTGTATTGTTTACCTCTATTTTCAGTCAATTTTTTATTTAATACATTACTAGTAACTTATGCTTTATAATTCTTTGCTTGATCCTGTTAATTGTCCATCCACACCCACTTTCACTCCTCCTAGATTAGTTGATGACTTGCTTGGGAAAGGTGCCCACACAACTTGAGTGAACAGCTGAATTTTCAAGTGGTACTTGAATGCATGATAACACCTGCTTATTATTAAATTAAAGATACGTTGAGAACCTTTTTCAAAGATGTTTTACAATTTAGCTACATTTTTCTGTAGGTTTTTACCTAAAATTTTATTTTTTGAAAAATACTGTAAGTTGTTAATACATGTTTGTGTGGATGTGTAGTCTGTACATAGTCCTTATAGGAAAACTGTGGACCACAAAATTTCAGTTCTTAATTAAGTCTGAGGGGTTTTTTTTAATTCCTGGTTCTGTAGTAATCTGTAATCCTTCATATTGCCCTCATTATTCAGAGCTGGTAAATGTTTGTGTTTAAACAAGATAATTGTTGGCCGTATTTGAGTAGGTTATGAAAACAAAGGAAGGTACCTGCAGAGAAATAATCCTTGGCAAGCTGAATTTTAAAAGTGGCGTTCTGAGCATGCTGCCACACTGAGATGGACTGAAGTAACTGAGCTAGTTACTCTTGCATTGAAGAGGACTTTTTATTGTCAACTTAAGGTTTTTATTACACTAGATGTTCTTTTTATGGCATTTAATTTAAGTACTTTTTAAATTGTGCATACAGCACAGTGCTCAGTTCATGAAATGGCTCTGCCTTCTATGCTCTAGGAGCCTGTCAGAACAAAAAGCAGATTCAGTATTACTGGACTAATCTGAAAATACATGTTGTGTCTCTTTCGGTTCCATGTGCACTTAAACACACCCCTGAACAGCTCAACTTCTTACGTAGGTTGATTTAGTGGTCATCAAATAGAACCTACTGGTTGGCTTTGTGAGGCTTAAGAGAATTATTTTCGTGAATTTTACTAAGTGATTTTTTTGCAGGATTTACTTACTGCAACTCATTTTAGGCTGTCCTGAATTTGAAAAGAAAAAAAAAATTATATCTTTAGTTCTTACGGTAGTCTTTTGAGTATTATTCACTGCTCTGTGGCAATTCTTCAATCATTACCTATCTATTGTACCTTTTAAGTTATATACTTTGACAGGTAACTTGCCAGGCAAGAGGTCTGTGAATTTTATGAGTTTAAATACAGTGAGCTGAATTATGTGTAGCCCTCAGGAAAAAAGGCATTTGATGTTTGAGTTGGGTTTGTCTGGGAGACACCTGGTACAGTGATGTTGGGCTGGTGGGACAGCCCAGCCCAGGTGCAGCATTTCCACTGGACTGCTTACATTGGTATTAATGGTTTACAGCTCTACTCCTCGGCCAGCAAACTTTAGTAGACATAGCCATGCTCTGAAAAAGTCATGTTCTTGAAATGGAAAGCAGTGTATTTAAATGAATGTAGCTAAGCTACGTGCTCATATTATCAGCTACTGGATTTATCTTCTGTGTCTACTTGTTTAACCAAGAAAGCTTCTTTCCTAACTACTTTTATAGTTTGAATTCATGTAGTAACTTTGCTTGTGCTTTTATTCTACTACATCTTTACCTATTTTCTGATTGTTGATACCTTGTTTTTGTTAGAACATGGCATTGCATATAAATAGTCTACTTTATGTAAATACAAATGGGAAGGTTATTTTCGATAAACAGGAAACCAGGTAGTAGAATCTGTACTGAACTTCCCAAAGAAGTTTAACTGAAAAGGAAAAAAATGTCAACCTTGGGTAAAGGCTGTTCTGCCTTTAAAATCTGTACACTGTCTTCTTCAGGACAGAGAGAGACTTTCTTAGAGTGTAAAATTAGCCAACATATAGCTACTTGTACTCCTACTTGGGTGGTTTCTGTTATCTGAGCTACCTTGTGGTTGCAGCTATGTGTATCTGGAGTAATCAGTGGCAAATGCTTTGGAATGAAGGCTGCATCCTCACTGTAGTGTTCTAGAATACCAAGTTTAGCCAGTCTGACTTCTGAAGGTCAGGAAAGACATCTGAATAACCACAAGTGTCATCCTAGAGGTGCTAATGGAAAACAAACATAAGGTGCAAGCATTCTAGCTGGGATGGCTGAGTGTTGAAATCCTGTAGAGGTTGGGATTTACATAAATACTTACTAGGGGATGATTCTGTGTACATCTAGGTGGATCAAAGAAAGAGTGATAAACCTGGAGACCCTATCATGTGCTGCTTCAAAGATAAGTTTTCTTTAGTGTAAGTAGCAGGACCATGGGAATTATCAGTCGAGTGATGAATTATGTTGTGTGGGTTTAATAGTAAGCTAAAACAATGAAAAAAAAATCTTTAAGTGTGATGGTTCTGTAGAATTGTGGGTAGCATAAATCCAGTATTAGGCTGTTAAGCTGCCTTCTATTTACTATAGTTCAGAGCTGGAATGAGTCTGACAGTCTTGTGGGAACTGAGTAGATTGTGGGATGCCTCATGGAAACAGTTAGAAGATCTCGAGTTATTATCCCCATCCGTTTATAGACCCCCCCTTCCATTTTTCTGAGAAGAGAGTCTTTGAGTTCTTAGGTAGGAAAAGTAAGGATAAAAGACCTGCACCTTAAGCAGAACAGTGTTTTCTAGATGCTGATTTGTGAGGAGGCTGATGGAGCCACAGCTGTGAGGATTGTTCTGGTTCCTACTGGGAAGGAAAGACTGTGAACCTAAAAATGGACTCTCCTTGTACTGAAGTCGTATTCCATACTGCTGCCAACTCATCCCCTTCAGTTTCCTTTTCCCAGCCACTTCTTCTGGCTGTGGAGTAATGCCTCCATCTCCTTTTTTCTCTTTCTCTTTTCTCCACAATCTCCTCTGGTCACTTAATGATTCTGTGAGCCTGCCACCAGTTACAGCAATTTGACTGAGGAAAGACAGAAAAGGGAAAGCACCAAGTGCCCTTTTTGTATGCCACATAACAGCTTTTTCTGCCAGTTTTGTGGAAGTCTGCAGACTTGGTACCAGTGACCCAATATATTGGACATTGCATTGTGGTGAAATCACTGATCTTAGAAGGTAACTCATGTTAAAAAGAAATGGAGTAATAGATTAGGCATTAACTCTTGCATGTAAGCCTTTATATGCCTTTTACCAAATGTTGTCAGTATATAAAAATGGCTTGCTTTTTTTTTCTTTCAAGTACTTGCTCTGATTAGAGCATAGGATCAACATAACTTGAGCCCACAGAAAAGTACTGGGTTTTAGCTAAGTGTGGTGCTCTCAACTATAATTTTTCTTTAATTATGACTGAATTGCTGTGTTACTTGCAAATTGGACATAGTCTCCCTGAGGTAAGCTAAAGAGAAATAAAAATCTACCTCTTGATAGTCTTTAGGGTACTGCCATTAATATATACGATGTAGTTTATTATCAAAGCAGATTATGTAATTATATATGCGTGTATAGATGTAAAAGTTTTACCAAAATTTTGTCTACAACCAAATGGGCAACCATATAGTAACTAAGTGGTGTTCTCTTACCATATCAATTTTCAGATCTGTGGAATACAGAAGCAGTAACAAGCAAGGTCACAACTTGGTCTTAACTGATTTAATTCTGTTCTAGAGATCACTACTGCTGGGAATGTCTTCTGTGAGGTGGAAAGTGTGTAAATAAAAGAGGCATTATTTTTCTGAAATGAGTTAATCTTCTGCCTGGTGTGTAGCTAGGCTAAGGAATAGCTTAGTTTGCACTGAGAACTTGGTGCGTGCTGTAGAAATCGTAATTGCTGAAAGGCTTATTTCTTTGTATTTCTTCCATTGTGACTAGTTTAGAAACCATATTCAGTAATGATATAGACAGATTTGCTTAACTTCCCTGGAGTCTCCTGTCCTCAGAAGAATCATGAAGTTACTGGACTTAAGCCAGGGTAGAATTCATGTTTGGAGTTTGGTGATCTGCTAAAGTTGTTAATTATTGGAAGTAGAGATTAATAGATGCTTGTTTACTCCTTCACCCTCCCTGGCCCCTTTCCTCCTCACAGTCCCAATTTGTCTTTTCCCTCCTTTGGTGGGGGAGAGGTAAAGGAATATTTGTCAATTTTTCATTATTTAGAAGGTGGGCAGTCCAGACAGATGATCCTGTTTTCATCAAGCATGTTTGAATGACTAAGAAAAGACTTGTTTAAAAATAGCTGAGAGATGATCAGGTTATTTAATAGTTTAACTAAGTTAAGAAATCAAATAGAGAATTGTTAGTGTGAAGCACAGCTGAGATTTTTGTATTTGAAATAGTTCTCTAATCCTGCAAATAGAGCTAATTTTATTAAAAGATAGATAATTGGCAACATGGGTTAGAATTTGTAGTGTTTGTTATGTAGCAATGTGGAAAGTAAGAAGAGGGTGAAAATTAAAGGAGAATAAATAAAGGCTTCCTAAAGTTTAAACTGGTGGAACTTCTTATTTGGTACATATAACTTCAAGCAGTCCATTTTGAAGTGACACACAGGTAATGTTGATGGAAGGGTACCCCACAGAAGGAACAACCATTCACAGCTGCATTAATCTCCACTGAGCCCCCCTTTCCCCCCTAAAAGCGAGTCCTGGAGTGTTGGATGTGTAGGCAAAACCCAAGGCTGGCCCTAAAGTGTGGTCAGATGGTGGCCACTAAGGGTGGCCCATGACTGCACCACGATTGTCCTGCTGGTTTGGAAGGGTGAGAGCAGCAGCTGAGGATACACTGGATGGCTTCACAGTTGAGGCCTGGGGCTCATCCCTATGGACTTGCTAAACTAAGCTTGGTGAATTACCAGCTTTCAGGCTGAGATCAGGTCCTGGGTTTTTTCCCCCACTCTGCTGGTATAGATGGGAATTAACACATCAGAAGTTCTGCATTCTCTTGTACTGTGTACTTCAAAGCCATACAAACTTGCTGATGCAGTTGAGTGGTAGAGATGACTGCTCCTCAGTTTTATTTGAAACATACATGAATGCAACCAGAAAAATGTAATTTTAAAGAAATGGTGTTTACACTTCTGAAAGAAAAGTGCTATATAGAATGAGTTTTTTTTTTTCCAAAAACCTGCTTTCTTTCATGAGGTAAAAGCAGTTTTAGCCATGATGCTAATCTCTTGCTGAGATTAGTAGGTATTTCAGCTCATCAGAGAGACAGAATTACAGACTTCTTATGGTAAGAAGTCTTCTATCAAATACTAGAGAAAGGAGGAGAGATTCCAAAGGGTCCAGGATCTATTGCTATTTAACTGCAGTTCAGATGCACTGAGAGTCTGATCCATCCTCGAGTGGGAGAGCTCAGTCACAGTGAAAGCTCAAACTAAAATGGAGTTCAAATCTGTGTAACACCCTGAGCAGTGTATTACATCCAAAGTGAGTGTAACTTGATTTCAAGTACCTGAATGAAGTTTGTCATATTCTCATCAGTGTTGGTCTTAATTTCTTTCTACCTGTTCATTTTTAACTTCTCCCCAGGAGAGGCACATAAAGTGGCTTCAAGTCTCCACACTGCCCACCACCCCACCCTTGAAAAATGTGTTGGGTAATCTTGTAGCGTTCAGTCCTACCGTGTGTCTCTGGGTTGCTTGTTCATGTTATTTCCTCTTCCTCATGAACCTCCAGGTTACCAAAGGACTGTTGTGGCAGAGGTAGTAAAAAGACAAACTTGAAGAACAGTAATTTTTATTTCTTGTCTCTCAGTGATGCCAGTATCCCAGTGCACTTGTGGTGAACTGTTCCTTCCTTAGTAACAGGGGGACCTTCCTGATAAAATACATCTGTATTGAAACTGTGGTAGGAGCACTGCTGGGCTTGGCATGAAGCCTGAGTCACAGGGAACTGCTAAAGTTTAACCTTCCCCATCTATGAGTTTCATAACCTCGTGGTAGATACCTGTGACGCATTGCCAGAGGAGAGTACTTGCTTTGAAGCTTTATTAACACTGTGGCAGTAATAATAAATATAGTTTGATTGTGAAATGCTGTTTGCATTACAGAATAGTCAACATGAGTCACTACAGCCCTTCCCAGGTTTTAGGTGTAGGCATGGCTTTTTTTTTTGATCTTGAAGTTTGCATCTTAATGTACATCTTAATGTTTCAAAGTACTTATATCTGTGGTGTCATATTTAACATGCAGGTGGAGACTGGAGATACACTTTGTGTATGCTTTGGCTCATTAGTAAAAAGTAACTAGATTTAATCAACTTTACACTATGGCACTTAATTGCCTGGGTTATTTTGTTAGTAGCATACTTGGATGTGAACTTTCACTGTGAAGGTCAGCCCTGCTGGTCATGGTTTTTAGATGAAGACTAACCTAGATGTACTCAACTTATCAGAGTTACTTTTTGTGTAACAAATTGGTGACATAACTATAATATTCCTTCAATTTCATCATTATGTGGAAAGAGGAAAAATATAGGAAGAAAATCAAGACTCAAATTGGTGTGGCTGAAGTTTCAACAACTTCATGATCTGTATTTGCACAAATGTTTATACAAAATTTAAGAGAACACCAAATGAAATTCTGAAGCAAGGTAATGGTTGTCACACATGAATTCATGTAATGTCAGGTATTTTAAAACACTTCAGCTATGTTGCTTGCTTGAATGAAACTCCTTTTGTCATACAAGCAAGATGTTTCATAGAAAGATTAGCAGTAGGATTTGCATTAAAGTATGTAGTGTTGCAATTGAACCCAGTCATTCAGTGAGGAGAGCTGTTTACATAGTTGTTCATGTAACTCTACCAGTTTGAGTATTTTTATTAGATGTTGTTGCCCATCTTATTTTTTCAGTTTCAGTTGAAACACTGATTAGCTCACCTACATTTCATTTACATTATTTAAATCTTAAGCGTCATCAATGAAAGTAAAAGAAGTGATAGCTTTTTTTATCTGTTCTGCTTCACAGTGCTGGGAAGTAAAACAGTTGCATTTTTCCTAAGCTACTGGAGTGTCTTCTGAAGGACTGGAAACAAGTGTATAGTCCAAGTCAGCATTTTAGAATTATGTGTTTAAGTCTAATGAGTTTTCTGGCTTAAATCTTATAAATTTAGCTACCTACATCAAAAGCATCTAAAGAATCTTGCTTAAAAAGTCCTTCTAGGCTCTGGTCTAATTCTTGTGCCATAAAAACATTTTCTACAGATAAATTTTACAAGGTCTGCAAATTGTTTGCACAAAAATGTCTTTTTGAAGTACTTTATTTAGTACTCTTGTAGTTGAAGCTCAAAGCCAATTTACTATCTTGTTTTATTCACTTTAGACAATTCAACCTTCGAATGAAGAGAGATGCATCTCTTTTTAGTGATGACTTTAAAGTAGAAATATCGAACCAAGTGATTGATTATGATACCTCCCATATTTACACTGGACACATTTATGGTAAGTATAACACTTTAAAATGGATGAAAGTGCAGCAATTTTAAACAGGAATTTTCTAATAGTACCTGGAGAAAATTAGTATCTGTGTGATTAGATTATTGTTAAACTTTAATAATGCATCTAACACATTTAAACTTGCATCTGCTTTTATATATGAGTCACACTTAACAAATGAGTATTTTATCTAATGATTTTCATACCCATAAAACTTGAATTTCGAACCTGTTTATAAATATGCTCTTCATAGAAGTCTGATGCATTCAAGAAAATTAGGAAAAGTTGTATGCATTGAAGAAAAAAGAAATCAGGTGCCATTCTTAGTTTAAAGGAATAAAAAGAATATAGTGTTACCATCATTAAGGGTAATATACCTGATTTCAGTAAATACAAAAGATAAAATTGATTAAAAATGGAGAATTACAGAATTAAAAGCAGATGGGAAGAAGAAATGGATTAAGATTTACTCTGTTCCTGTTTCTACTGTTTGTTTGGTTTTCCTGAAGATCTTTCTTAGCCATGTTTTGCAGTCTTGAAGTGAGCATTTTCAACTTCGAAAAGTAATAAACACAGGGCTTCATATGCATCTAGGCAGACCAATTTATCAGTTATTTTGAGTAGGCCAGAAGGCTTTTTGATAGTTTGATTCTGAACTTTCCTCAATGGAGGAGTCTATAAACATTCTTTTAGCAGGGTAATCTTTCATCCTTTATTTGAGAAAGGCTGCTGGGATGCTGCATGTTGTAGCAGTCAGTGATTAAACTTTGACAGTTGTACTTTTCCTGATTGTGACCGTTGCAAATACAAATTCACTCTCTGCCAAGTTTCAACCTAGCTACAGTTTTAAGAGGATTATGCTTGGAGAGAAAAATGGATATCTTGAATATAGGGAAGTCTTTCTTTGAAAGCTTTCAAAGTTCTGTATATGCTCTAATTGTATTATTTATTATTTCTAATTGTATGAACAGATGTATAAGGACAGGATTTGACTATAGAATTACGTGCTGTGTATGTAACTGCTTTAAAATAGAGCTGAATTCCTCATTATATGCTTTTTAAACATTTCATTTTTGCGCCTGATTGGGAAGCTGCTGAGCTTAGTGACTATGATTTTGCTGTAGCAGTTTGTCTTACTGATGGATAATCTTAGTCTTAAAAAATCAGACTTGTCTTTCTGTTATCTAGAATCTTATTACCCCAGAATTCATGCAGGTTTTTAGCAGTTGGGAACTGGTACATGATCAGGATAATTATGCAAGTACCACGTGTTAGCAGTGAGCTTAACACCTTGGGTAGTGTGATGTTTGAAGTTTGCACACGGCTGAAAGCTCTTTGAAGGGTATAAAAAAATAAATGCACTTTTTCCCTTAACAGGTGAGCAAGGAAGTTTTACTCATGGGTCTGTTATTGATGGAAAGTTTGAAGGATTCATCCAAACTCACAGTGGGACCTTTTATATTGAGCCAGCAGAGCGATACATAAAGGACAGAAACCTACCATTCCACTCTGTCATTTATCATGAAGATGATATCAGTGAGTACTTCCATTTTGTGCTACAGATGGAATATTTTTTTTATTAAGTGTCAAAACCTGTAAGCCATTTGTAAGCATCAAATGAGACTTTGGCTTGTGTATGACATTGTGAATTGGGCTGTCCTCAGGTGATTCATATGCAGTTATGATGTGAGAGAGATTTATGGCAAACCAAAGTCAGTCTTTATTCTGCCATTTTAAGAAATCCTTAGCAGTCAGGCTTTAGTGTGCAAGCAGTACATTTCCTACCCAATGGATACACGTTTCTTTGAAAAATACATTCTTAAAATGATCTATACGGATTGCTCTTCCATGTGATCTGGAAAATAAAAGATAATAAAAGTTCAAGTCACTAAATGATTACCTATATCTCATGAGGGTGAATTTGTGTGAAATAAAAGCTTCCCCTGCATGTGCCTGTCACATGTGCCTTCAGAGAGCTCTTTAGAAGAGCTGGTGGCACCCAGTATGTCCCATTTTACACAATAGCTGATGGAAGCGTACAGAGTAGTACTTAAATTTCACAAGTATAGCCCCAGAAATCTAGCTTTAGTTGCAAATGCTCAGAAGGATGAAAAAGTACCATGAAATACTTCTACATCTTCAGAACTGATGCACCAGAGTTCTCCTGCACTCTTCCTGCCTATTTATGTATGATCAGTCTTCAGATGTAATACCAATTAGTTTTGTTTGATGCTTAAGTTATACTGAACCTCAAAAGTACTGCAATAAAGTTGTGACTCCAAGTTTGAATTCTTCCAAGTAGATGTTGGCAGAGTCAGTTTAACTTTTGGTTATTGAAGCTAACAAACTGTCTTTCCAGCTAAGTTCAGGACTTCAGTCTTGCTTAAAAATCAATTTAAACCATAACTTCATTTAAAAACACGTACCATCAGACCACTGTGCAAACCCTAGAAGACTTGAGTTTGAAATCTCATTTGGAATTGGATGAGGAGGCTTGGATTAGATCATTACAAATGACTCGAACCACTCTGATAATGATATATATATAAATCATTTTCAGAGTATGTCATAATGAGACTGCATTGTGAAAAGAAGTGTCAAAGAATAGGAAGTTAGGTGAAGAAAATTCCTGATTGTAATTTGGCTTTGTATATTATAATTTTCTCTGTGCTGTAAGCCACTGAAAAAACCAGGGTTATTGCATATTGCTCTCCTTGATTACTTCTCTTGTGTGAATGCAGTGAAGAGAAGTGATCTTTCTTTTCTAAAAACTCAGCAAATTTGGGTGGGTTTTTGTATTTTACTTTCAGTGGCAGTATGTGTGCTGTCTCTTGAGTATGTTAAAATTACTGTGAGCTAGCAAATATGTTTGTCCTTCCTGTTATCTCATTCTGTAAATATGATTACTAACCCAAAATCAAATAGAATTTCCATAATTTTAAAGAGCTTGTGAATGAAAGCATTTACTGGATTTGTGAACAGTATTTGTTTTCTGATTGACTAAATGTGTATTTTCCTGGTGCTTACAAGACCCATACTTGAGAATAACTTTACGGGATAACATTCCATATTTTTAATTCTCAATGAGAAGCTGCAGCTCGAGCTTCATTTTCATCTCTGCAGAGCATTGCTGGTCAGTTCAGCGGGGGGAAGGCAGTTTTCCCTGTTGGCTGCAGTTGGAGTATTGCTGGCTTTGCCGCTGTAGCAGGAGAGTAGTGGGGGAAAAGTAATAAAAAAGTTACAAAAGTCTGGCGTGGAACTGTAAGATACATCTTTTCCAACATTTTTGTGAATAATTCACACATACTTCTAAGTTTTGTGTTGCATCTGACAGGTCTCACTGAACAGTTCAGTTCACTGCTTGATAGTGGGAATATTGGACTTCCACTTATGTAGGACTTTGTGTAAATAAGTCACTGTCAGCTTCATAAAGGGTTTTATTAACTAACCCTGTTGTTGAAAGGAGGGGGAGGAGGAAAGTAAGAGACATAAGGCAGTGATGTGCCCAGTTTTCAAAGGTTGAGACGAGCAAGAAGATTGTCTCATGTCCCAGTTCCTTATGCTGTAAATAGTGAGTGACTAAAAATACTCTTAACTGTTATCGAATACTGACAGAAATAGAACTGTGCCTTAAAGAAGCAGATAAATTGATTTTATGAAAGTTATTATTGCTGTTTTGTAGGAGTGATCTCTGTTGGAAGAGTAAATGGATTGCTTTGGGAACTGGAAAAAGTAATGATGAAATTGGTTCTTACTAATGTCTTATTAAAGTGAGTGGGAGCAGGATATGTTGGGGTGTTTTTAATTATTCAGGTGATGGTATGTTGGCTTACGTTGTTTTTCCTCTTGAATCTAGTGCATCAAAACCATCAGTTAGAAACAGAATCAGATTGTCAGAGGGCATGGTCTAAATCTATTGCAGTGAGCCACATTAAAGCAGCAGTACAGTTTGGCTCCCAAATCACCAAGTGAGTGAACATTGCTGCTTGCTCAGCAGGGTTGAAAATAGCCCATCCTGGAGAGAAGTCTAAGCAGCACTATTTAAAAACACATCACTCCTGTTGGTTGCTGCCAGTGCAGTCTGATGTGCATGTGTTTTGGTTGTATAGTGTCACTTCAGTCACTGGGATCATCCATGCATCTAGGATTTCTGGTGTCTGAAATATCTGGAGTATACAGCTACTTCGGTCGCTTTCTGAAGAGTGCTTTTGAAGCTAAATTATTTTTGTCTTTCATGAGACCTATTTTTGCGTTGAACTGCAAAAAAACCCCAACAACTCGAAAAAGCTAAGCTTTATAGTAGATTTGTTGTTAATTTGTTGTTACTGCTCTCATCTAAAGTTAGCTCTCATGAAATAGAGTCAGACCACTACTGTCTTATGTAGGACAAAAGCAACAAAAATGATCACATTTCTAACTTGGGACAGACTGAGGTAAAAAGTCATCTTTGCTTTAATTTGGGTATTTTTTTGGTCACCCATGTTGCAGCCTTTTGAAACAATATGTTTTTTAGTGCTTTTCAGAAACCACAATGCACCATATGATTAGCATCTCAATGAGTTCTTTTTCAGTAGTTAAACAAAAGTTGTTTTGTAAATGGGGATTATATTGTCAACTTTATAAGGCAGCTTTTGTCTGTTACAGTGGATCTGGTGACCAGTGGAAGGCAGCCTTCTATTCATGACTTGAAACACAAGTTGAATGATTTTAGTTTCTAAACCAGTCTTGATCAAATTGTGTTACAATTTAGGGTTAGAAAGACGCAAATTGCTGTTTACATTAAGGTATTTAGGAAACATTTCTTTAGGGATGAAGATATATTTACTTTATTTAAACCATATTTGCTTCAAGTGTATCCCTGAGTTCATACTGTAAAATACAAAATCAGTATTCCTTCAGATCAACAGTATACAGGAAAATCCTGTTCAGACCTTCAGGAAAATTAACATGATCACTTAATTGTCTTTATGGTCTTGTAAGGACCATACAACTAAGAACAGAAAGTGAAGTGGTTTGTAATTTTCCAAAGCCCTATCTGCTGAATGGACTGACCATTGCAAACTGTGTTATTAATGAGAACCTGGTTTCTTTTTCATCACATTTTGATGAAAATTGTCATGGGAGCACAGTGTCACAGAGTGCTGCAAATGAAATCTGTTATAAAGTTTTTTTTATCTCCTTACCTTTGAGTTTTATTCTGACATTATTGCTTTTGCTGGTATTGGAGAAATCTCTGTGGCTGTTAAAGAACTGAGTTCTCATAATTTGTAATGGAAGTTAGGTGTCATCCTTGGCCCAGATGCCTAAATCCAGTAATTATTAAGTAGTTAACCTAAATGCTTAACATATAATACTATTTACTGATAAATAGAAGAAAACCCAAATGTTCAGGAATGTCTTTGTGGAAGGTAGTACATTTTCTTAAAAGGAAAAAATTCATAATTTGAGCATCTGGAGTTGTATATATCAATAAAAATCATGTTGTCAGAAAGTATGAAATGTCAGTTTTTTCGTGGGTGGTTTTTAGATTTATCGTTATTTTATTCTACTCTGTATTATTTTTTAATGTTCTGACAGGATGTACAAAAACTGAAAGTGGACAGTACTGAAAAAGAAAAAGTTGGGGTTTTTTTGCCTAATGATTTTTTCTAGTGAGAAGATTGAACCTGTTTTTAACCTCTTCTGATGTAGCTCTGTTGGAAAATAGTCTTCTATTTTTTCCTCAACTTTGCATTTGCTGTAAGCAATCATTTCATGATGAAGGCATGTTTTTTTCCTTTTCACTTCATAGGGTTGTGGTAGGGATAGGCTAAGAAGCTCTTGATCCCAAAGAGCTGGCAGAAGGCTGCACAGAAAGCTGGCACATCTCAGAGCATTGAAAAGCTTCACAAGAGCATGGATCATACTTCTGTCTTGTGGGTCAAAACTGTCCAAGTCATCTGGCACCATGTAGTTCTTGCTTATCTTCAGAAATTTAAAAATGGAACTGCTGCAGGGGATGATGGAAATAGGAAATCTCAAAAGATGATGAGGGAATGGTACCTTCACAGTTTGGGGGCAGTTCAGCATTTAGCAAATGAAAACTTCATATGCAACTTTCCCTGTAAGCTAGAAATGTTTCCAAAGCGAACTATCCTGTATTACCTGTCTTCTGTGATTAGCAAGGTGGTTTCAAATCTGTCCATGGGGAATTTGTGCTTTCCAATACATGCAAAACCTTGGCAATTGCTGTTGTAGACGATTTTTTGTTCATTTCTTTGTAATTTTAACTGTCATGGCTTTAAAGTGTTTCTTACTAGATTATTACTTTTGGAGTGAGAAATATTTGAATTGCAGGCAGTTAGTATAAAAAATATGTTAAGGGATTTCCTTACATCTTTGGGAAACAAGATAGAAAAGACAGATTATTTTGTGTAATACACTGAGAGCATTTATTTCCAGTACTGTTCTGTCAGTTGTCATAATGCTTCAGAGTGGGCTCCTGCAGGGTGGCTTTCAGGGACAGTGGCTTTCTGCAGAGCAGTGTGTGGGGGAAAGGCAGGATGGGCCATTGCTCCTGCCCCGGGTAGCCTGCTCTTGTTGCAGAGGTAAACAGTTGGTGGTGTGAAGTCAGGTCGTAGGTAATGAAAATTTGCATTAGACTAAATACAGTAGAACTTTTTAATACTATTGTGGGAGGAAAAAAGGGTGGTGGAGATGGAGACGGGAAGGATCATATTTACAGTCCTTTGCTTATAACTCCAATCTAGTGATATTAAACAGGATCCCCAAAAGCACAAGGTGTCTCCAACAGAGTGGTGCTTTTTTTTTAGTATTGGTTGTAGCCAAGTCAGTGTTCCACTACTGTGCTGGAGTAAATTGGGTGAGGTGACTTGCAGTAAGAGCATATTTTTCTCTTTTCTCTCCATTCTTCTGGCACTGTGCTAGGGCTAATTGTGCCAGGAGGAATGTGATGAGACAGCAGTTCAAAAATGGTATCTGTGTGGTGGTGGAAATTGAAATGAGGGAAACTAACATGTAGAAAGTCATGCAATAAACTTACAAGGTAAGCTGTATATTGAAATAGTTTAGCAGTGTCATGCAGTATGACTGCAGGGAGCAGGCATAAGAGTCAAAGATAATTAAAGGCAGCTGTCAGATGAAACCATAGCAGAGCCCATACTCCAAGGGAGCACATCTGCTGTGTTCCAGCTGCTGCCAAGCCTTGACTCCACAGCCCAGACTAGAGCTAGTCCAGGGCAACCTCACCTGAAATGGATATAAGGTGGGCATCGGGTCCTTGGTGCCTGGACTTTACAAGTCTACTCTTACATGTCTGTTCTATTTACTCTCTGAATTTGGATCTCTACTCTTTAAAAATCAAACACCCCCCACCAAACAAAAATTTAAAAAAACCCCAAATGAACCAACCAACAGCTCCCAAAAAACAACAAACCTTGGTAAAGTTGGCACATTTCTGACAAAAGTGGCGCTCTGTTGAGATGGTGCTAAAACTCGGATTTGCCCTACAGAAATTGACTTGTTAAGTGTGCAGATCTGCAGCTACCATAATATGTATTCCATTATTTCTTACTCGGGCACCAATTTATAATGGGATCCAACCTGCAAAGAAGTTGAGGGAACAAGTTCCCAGTATTTCTCATGTCCAGAGGAAGCTTCTGCAAATACAGGTTACAAATCTGCAATAGGCACTGACAGTAAAAGCTAAGCGCGTGTGTCTGAAGCACATCCCTTGTGCAATGGGGTCTGCATTGGCAACTATTGTGAGAGTTGCCGTTGTTAAACAGGTGACTGTGGGCTATTCTCACTAGTTTGGATCTCCAGCATGTTTAACTAACATATAGTGGTTAACTAAACCATGGTTCTATCCATTAGCATTTCCCTTCTTATGTATTGGTAGTTAAGTGGCATAATGTGAAAACTTCCAAAAAATCAGTAGGAGATGAATAAAATAATAAAATCCTCTAAGAATGTTAGCGAGATTTCTTAGTTTGTTTACCAAGTAGCATAAAAACCCTTTCTCTTACCCAAGCAGTCTTTAGTATACTTGATCTGTGATAACGTACCATTGCGATGTCATTTTTTGAAGGCTGCTTTTAGTTGAAGCGAGTGGGTACAGATGTGTAAATAAAAGCTCTTGTTCTTATGTTAGACACTGCTCATCATATTTTCTTGTGCTGCCTGAGAAAATAATGTTAAGAAGCAAATGTCAGTTTTGTTCTGTTTGTAAAACTAAGAATGTCTTAATAGTAATGTTTAATGAAAAAAAGCTGCATAAATATTGAATCTTCTAATGCTTCCCTCAAACCACATGCACAATATTGGACACAAACTGAGTAAGTTGCAGTGATGCAGCCATCTTTTGGGCTTGTACTTGGAATTTGAAAACTCAACCTGGCCTTCCTCTTTTTAGAGTATCCACATAAATATGGACCACAAGGAGGTTGTGCAGATCATTCAGTATTTGAAAGAATGCAGAAGTACCAGATGACTGGTATAGAAGAACCAACAACAGAGGTACAACAAAGGCTAATGGATTATGTTGATTAGTAGTTAGTGTGATAACTTCCTATTTCTTGTATGTTGTCTCTTTTACTTTTGGTGAGCTATCATCCCTCCACATTGTGAGATACTAAATTATTGCTGGAGGTTTCTTTTTAACATAATTTTTCTAAATTCTTTTTCTCATTGCTTCTGTAGCGAAGATGTGCTACTTGTAGTCTTAGTGAATCCTACACTATCTCAAATTTTTCAACAGTTAGAATTTTAGATGGATGTGGAAATCAAGCTTGAAATGAGGAATATACCTTATTGCAATTGAGAAGGAAGAGTTTCCAGATCCCTTGATCTCGAAGTAATACATTGGTTCTAAAGAGTAATAACTTCTAGATTTTCAAGTTACGTTAATGTAACACACTCGGGATATCTGAGTGCTTTCAGTGGAAAATTAAGTGATATTGGTGGGAGGGTCTTCCTAACAACCCTGTGAGCTTGCAGGGGTTACAGCACGTTACAGATTGGTTGCTGTGAGAGGTAAGTGTCCTGTGGAAGGAATTGTGTACCTGGGTAGAGTCCCACAGCGGGTTGCATTCGGGTTTGCACCACATGTCATGAAATATTTTTTTTTTTCCAATGGCAAGTTACTGGGTTTCTTTTAGACTTAGCTGTGTTCTGAGCTGTTCCAAGTCTTGGCATAATTTTGTGGTGTCAGCTAAATATATACCAAGAAAACTATGCAATATGGCTTGTTAAATAGCATCAGCAACTTAGTTTATTTATGTTGTGACTCCAGAAATTGTCAACATTAATGCACTTTTTAGCATTGGTAACAATAACATGCTTTGCCAAAAATTTGCTTGTAAAACTCTATGGAGAGAGAGGGCCATCAACCAGTGAGTGCTGTAAGGCCAGTGTGCTACCAGATACCTCTTTGACTAACCAGTGTTCCTTTAACTTCATGTTCAGTGTCCCATTTGTTCCATGCTGAAGTGCTTAAACATTTCTGTTTGCTGAGGTAGCTGATTAAGGTAATTACATTTTGAAATAACTGGTGTTAGGGAAGGTGCAGTTAAGTCCCACCAGTGCTGATTTTTTTCCTAACCTGCCAACTGTTTCTTTATCTTAGAAAAGGATTATAAAAAATCCAAAGATCACATGAATGGAAAAAAAAAAATCTATGTAACATTGACTGCCTTTTGTAATATAAAATGAAATGCAGAGAGAGCTTTTGCTAAGATTATGTTCAAAGTATTTGAAAACTGAGTATAATGTATTTAATTCTTAAGATTCATTAAACTTTGCAAATTAAAGAAAAAGAATGAAAATCTGTTTAGAACCATTGTTATTTTTAGATAATCTAGTGCAGCAGTGTAGATCTACAAAATAAATGTATTTCTTTCCTTCATATGTAGAAGCATGTTGAAGAGCCTAAGAAGGATGATCCACAGCTTTTGAGAAAAAAGCGTGCCACTCAGGCTGAAAAAAACACATGTCAGCTGTATATCCAGACTGATCACTTATTCTACAAGCATTATGGAACCAGGGAAGCTGTAATTGCACAGGTATTTCCAATAATTTTGTTTTAAATCACCTGCTTTTACTTCATGTAGTCCTGATAAATTTTGTGTAACTTATTTGCATGTATTTTTGCTTATTTACTTTATAATGTCTTGTTTCATTTGTCAAAGTGGTCTTGACATAATTGAAACAGCGTTTTTTATTTTGCTAAAAAGATGCAGTTTCTGTGACAAAAGTCCTGGGCACTTGTGCCTCCTTTAATGGCAGCTGTGGTGTGTTTAGCACCTCTGAGCAGGACTTGCAGTCTGACTGTTCTCAATTCTTACTCAGAAAAATATTTCCTGAAGAGTTCTGTCCTGTTTGACAGCCTGCCAAGCCTCTGTTTTAACACTTGCCTAGGCTTCCCTTTGAAATTCCAGCTCAAAACACTGTGAGCTAATGATGCTGAGATCTATTCCTGTAGTATCTGATGTAGTGGATGGTTAAAAAAGCACTGGCAGCTAAAGGCAGATGCTTTTCATTTGTCAATATGCTATTAACTGGGAAAAGGGTCGATTTGATTTAGTGTTTTTGCTGGTAATTTGCTAAAAATAAGCATGTTAACATACTTCTCCTGAAGTCGGAGGTTTCACTGCCACTTGCAGATCTGAATTTTACTGTTTATTCATCACACTGTATGTAGGCAATTTGAGTAACATTTTTCAAAGCTCGGAAGTCACCTTCAAAATCAGCTTTTTAGGGAGTTAGCATTTCTGTGTGCTCTTAGAAAAGGTAAATTATTAGATTTTTCACATATTTACCAGAAATAAAAGAATAATTCTTAGCAAGTAAATATTTTTCTCCGAGAAAGAAATATAGTGCTTTGAATACAATTTCAACTACAGTGTTGTCTTACCAAAGCAGTGAATAAAGGAGTATCACAAACAGCTATCTGAAAGTTGATGGAATTATGTGTTAAAAAAAGGCAAATGGCAAAATCCTTTGGTGGTATCTGGCATGGTGGTGGTGCAGGTGCTGGTAGTGATTTATTTCCATTATGGGCCATCATTTAATTCAAAAGGCCTGCTTAAAAGTTCCTACAGCACAGTATCATATTGTAGAAGTGTAGGCCTTGCAGCTGTTGCTGTTTATGATGAGCTGTAGTGTAGTGCATAGATCTCTGAACTGCAGATACTTTTGTTTTTTGACAGATTTCCAGCCATGTTAAAGCGATTGACACAATTTACCAGTCAACAGATTTTTCAGGGATCCGTAACATCAGCTTCATGGTGAAACGAATCAGAGTAAGTTGTGTTGGAAATGCTTTCAGCTTCACTGATGCTGCTTGGAGGCTGTATTCTTCAAATATCCTGTTTCTGTTCACTTGTACCCATTTATTGTTTTATAACAGTTCTTTAGCACAAGTGTCTCTGCAGTAAACGATGCCCTAAACCATTTATTTGGTTTGAGTTTAGGGTTTATTGTCAAAAGCCCACTACTTCTGTTTTTAAGCTGTAGTCAGTTTTTCTATAGGAATCAACATATTAAGCTTCAGCACTGTTGTTGTGTGGTGAATAGACTATTGCTATTCTCCAAGAACTTTAATACTAAAAGAGATAATGGCTATCCAGGTTGAGACTTCCTTGTAAAAGTGATAGTTTAGGAGGATAAATACAAATTTTTGGGTACTGATGGGAAGGAAATAGAAGGAAATAAGAGAATGGGGATTTACTACACAAATGCAATTCTTCATTTATTGTAGCACTTTGTTCTCCAAATATTGGGGTGGTAATTTACAATCAAGGCTTTTAAATTTTAAGCAATGTGCAAGTGGAAATGAATTGTGTCTTACAGTTTGTTTCAATTTACTTTTAGATTAACACAACCGTAGATGAGAAGGACTCTTCCAATCCCTTTAGATTTCCTAACATTGGTGTGGAAAAGTTTCTGGAACTGAACTCAGAACAGAATCATGATGATTATTGCTTGGCCTATGTGTTTACAGACCGTGATTTTGATGATGGAGTCCTTGGTCTGGCTTGGGTTGGAGCTCCTTCAGGTAATTCTATACAAGCCTTCAGTGCTATGAGATAAAGTATTGTAGGCAGGCACTAGAAGAAAGGTAGAAACCGTATATTTTAAATTGACAGCAAATACACAAAAAATCTCCCAGCTTTTCACAATTTTGGTTGGGTATGGTTTAATTTTATTTTTAGTATATTGTGTCATTTCAATTCATCTTTTGTATTTCTGATGAGCAGGATATGAACAATAAAGAAAAGTATATTTATTTTGTTATATAGTGGTGATACTACTTGGATTGCTCTTTATTTATGGTAAGTATGAATGACCAGTAATGTGACAGATGAAACAAGTATTTCTGCTCTATATAAACAGAGCTTACTACTATGCAGTTTAAATGTTGTAGTAGAACTACACTGCAGAACCTTTAGGTTTTCTAGGTAGTACTGAAAGAATTTTTTTTTTTAAACGAGTGACATCTTGTTCTGGGAGATAACAGAATAATTATTATGTGACTCTTCTTGAACTGATTCTCATTAGTTTCAGACTAGTTGGGTATTTTGGGTCTAAAGTGTGTCCTTTGATGTAAAAAAATCTCAATCTGTGAGACTTCGCAAGAGACTGGGTACCTTAACGAGAACATTATTGAGAGCTTTAACAGAATTTGAGTAATGGTGGAAGAAACATGAAACTGTTCATAAGGGGTAAGAGATCAATAGACTCATGACTGCAGTTGATATGTTAGAGTGACCTGTGTGGACTAACCTTAGTGACTCTGGAAGAACCATAGGAAAAATAATGCCCAGATGGTGAATAGAAATGAGAAATTGGGTCTGTGGTAACTATTCTAGTGTACACACTGAGCAAGCACAGGATGAATTGGAATGTGCAGTCCATAAACACTGCTTCCAAAACTGAATTTTATTGAGAAAAATTAAGATCTGAAGAGATTCTGATCCTTAACACACATAGTGACATAGATTAAATGGGATATGTCACTAAATCAAAATTTTACTTGAGAAAGGAAAACTTCTTCAGAGTGGTTTTTAGACATCATTTACATTAGCGATAGAATAACTGAATTTTAGAACATTAATAATGCTTCAGTAAAAACTCAAGTTATGGAAAAATTTGGTGAATTTAAAGTCAACATTTTGGGAATTTTCCAAACAGGAAGTGTGAGGCACTTGACTGCCAACCTTCTAAACATGGGTCTCATTAACCAACACATCAAAAGCATTTTCAGCTTTAGTTTGTACTCTTTCTGACAATGATAAATAGATAATGTTAGGCATTTTATCTAAATGCTCTTGCTATGAGAGAGGATCTCCGAATTTACCGTGGATTTTTTTACTCTGTGAAATCCAAATGGGATGTAGATTGCAGCTACTTCTATTGGACATTGCACCCTGCTAGTCTTGTACTATAGGTATGATGAAATAAGGGCTTGTCCATTCAGTGAATGCCCTAAATAGCTCTCAAAAGCTATTCTAAACCAGCTAACTTCGTGTGCAAATGTATCCAATCCGTGTTGAGAGCATTAGTGTGAATAAATCTAATCTACTTTCAAGGTTGTGTTGATATTCATTATAGAGAAGAACACTTAGCCTGTAAACCTGCAGAGGCAGACTGTTTGTTGCTCTGGATGTCAGTAGACAAATAACACTTCTTTCCCTAAATGTGTGACTGTTGTACTTTCGTGTGAATGCAGGGAGCTCTGGTGGAATATGTGAGAAAAGCAAATTGTATTCGGATGGCAAGAAGAAGTCTCTGAACACTGGAATCATCACTGTCCAGAACTATGGCTCTCATGTGCCTCCCAAGGTTTCTCACATTACTTTTGCACATGAGGTTGGGCATAACTTTGGTTCCCCTGTAAGTATTATTGGTGATCTGTTAACTCACTCTCAGCCATTCCATAGGGCAGGATTTACAAATGGAGGTTTTACTTCCTGTAAACAAGGAAAGCAGAATCCTGACTCCATGAGCATATGTGCACATATGTTGTATATGAACAAAATGGATGACAACTGAGCCCTTTTATGAGTATTTGACAACACTGGTGCAACCGTGCATTTTGTGAATTTTTATTTATAGTAGCTCAGTTCCTTACAAAGGTACTTTATTATTGTTCCCTACATACTTCCCTGTCTTTACGAAGAGTAGGGTCACACGCATCTTGTTAAATGTATTGTACTTTATCTGGTAGAGGAGGAAGAAGCACTGCAAAATTGATTAAGATGACACTTTATTCAACAAGTGGCTCATGTTTATGTTAGATTATTTATACCTACAAATTTATGTAAGAAAATAGTGGAGGGAATTAGGATACCATGAAGAATGTTTTTGAGCAGAACTGTTTCACAGTCATTTAGGGATGCAACTTGTTTGTGGCAAGCTTGAAAGCATGAGGCTTTTTGTTTTGCCAATGTGTAATGCATTTCATTCCTCATGCTGGATATTGTACATGTAGTCACTGGCTGACAGACTCCTGCTCTGTTTTGAAGTTCTCTTTGTACCTCCCTCAAAGCAAACAAGAATGGACTGTGGTTTCTGTTAACTCCTCCTGCTTTTATTCCACAGAGTGCTGATTACTCTTTTGTGATCATAAAGCCACCTTTTTTAGGAGATGGCAGCTTTTCCATGGCAGTACTCATTCCGGGACATGCACTTGGGGGTACATTACCAAGAATGCAAATAAGATGAAACTTAAGAAATTAAATACTTGCTACTGTTGTCTTGGGGTAAAAAAACCAGCAACAGAACAGAGAACCCAAAATCAAACCTTGGGTTTACATACAGTTTTTGTATTGAAAGGAGCCTGAGAGTGTAAGATAGTGGTTTGTTTTTATTTTTTTTTATTCTGTTAAGGCTACCAAATCCAGATTACTTTTGCACCTGCCATGATTAAGATGGTTGTAAAATATTTGTTTTGCAGCATGATTCTGGAATGGAGTGCACTCCTGGAGAATCCAAGAACTTGGGACAGAAGGAAAATGGCAATTTTATAATGTATGCCAGAGCTACGTCTGGGGACAAACTTAACAACAATAAGTTCTCTATCTGTAGCATTCGAAATATCAGCCAAGTTCTTGAGAAAAAGAGAAATAATTGTTTTGTTGGTATGTATTTAATTCTCCTGAAAGCACAATGGCTAAGATATTACTGTAATGCTTAATTAAAAATTTCTTTTATTTATTTTTATTTATCTTAATTTTTTAATTTACTGAAAGATTCTGCAAGTAAAGAATTGAATTTGAGATCTCCAGTACTGTGTCAAGTTCTGGGCTGCCCAGCACAGAAACAGCAGGATATACTGGAGTGAGTCCAGCAAAGGGCCACAAAGATTATTAAGGGATTGGAGCATCTGACATAGGAGGGGAGTCCAAGAGAGCCTGTTTAGTGTGGAGCAGAGAAGGCTGGGAGAGGCTCTTCTCTGTCTTTGTAAATGGCTGGTGGGAGGGAGTAAACAAACAGGGTCAGACTGGTTTCCGTCATGCTCATTGTGAAAGGACTAGAGGTAAGGAGCACATATTAAACTGCAGGGAATCCTATTTAGACACTAAAAAGAATTTTGCATGACTTTTTCTTTCTGGAGTATGATGTGTGAGCACTCACAAATTTTGTGAGCTTGTGCTCACATAGGTTTGCACATCTACTTAGTAGGTTTGGATTTTGAAGTAGCTCACCCCAGTGCCATCAGCCTTTGCCTTAAGGTCCTGTGGCTGTTAAAGGAGTGCAGGAAATGATGCAGCTCCCTTGGAGACTGAGCAGAAAGCTTGTTCTTACACTCCCACTGTTATCAGCCAAAACCTTTCACTCAGAGGCTTAAATTTCTATGAATTGTGGGAATGATTGAGCTGGGTGGCAAGCAGTAATGCAAGTTGACTTGAACCCTAGTCTAAAGTCCAACTTGACCAGGCTCTTTCAGTCATGATTAGCTGGGTGCTTGTTAGGGTTTATAAGTATTTGCATATTCTTTATACTGCTTTGTACATAAATATACTGGCATTTTTTAGAGTCTGGGCAGCCCATCTGTGGTAATGGACTGGTTGAACAAGGAGAACAGTGTGATTGTGGATACAGTGACCAGTGTAAAGATGACTGCTGTTATGATGCAAACCAACCAGAAGATAAAAAGTGCAAGTTAAGACCAGGCAAAAACTGCAGGTATTGTGCATGTGTGTTACACTACAGTTTAATTTTAGGCATTTAGTGGGAACTTTAATGGGTATTTCAGAATCTGAATCTGCTTACCTGCTTGCACTTTTATGGAAGTATTGATTTTGTTTAAAATGCTTTATACAATGAGTGGGGAGTTCATAAGCATAATTATGCTATGGGAAAGATTATTTTCAAGTCACCTTTTGATTAGCACAAATCAGGAATTTGTTGAGTGGTTGAGTAAGTTTCAGGGTGAGTAGTTTGGAATGGTTCATGCTTTTTCTTGGTATCCACAATTTGTGTTTCTTTCCAGCCCCAGCCAAGGCCCGTGTTGCACTGCCCAGTGTGATTTCAAAACGAGGGCAGATAAGTGTCGGAATGACTCTGACTGTGCTAAGGAAGGAATGTGTAATGGTGTCAGTGCTCTCTGCCCAGTATCTGAACCCAAAGAAAACTTCACAGTGTGCAACAGGAACACCCAAGTTTGCATAAAGGGGGTATGGTTTTTACAGTCTTATGTATCTGCTAGAGTTGTTTATTGCAGGGCACTGTACTGAGAATTGATAAGGTTTCTGTACTTACTGCAGAGGAGTGCAAGCTCAGTCTTTTTTTCAGTGTAGATGTTTGATTTATTGGTGTCAGTCAAAATAACAGTGAGATTAAGAAGTAGGTAACAAATCCCAAGGTAGCTATACTGTCTGAGAAACATTTAAAGTTTTTTGTAAAAATCAGGATTGTGAAAGTGTTTTATTTTCTAGTTCCACCTTTTCACTTTTCTTCAGTCTTGGTCAATGATTCTGTTGCCTTAGAAAACTGGATATGCTGTCAGTAGAGGTTGAATTTGGTTTATTGGCAATACGCAGTTCCTCCAAACATGTACATATAGCACTGATGTGCAAGCATATGGAATTAGAATTATTCTGAACTGCCATTAGTTTCCTGGGTTAAAGAGAACAATAGCAGTTGCTATGAAATATTGATGGGAAGTCTCTTATAAATTGATTTGTGTTTACTTGGAAGCACACACAAGCAAAAATCATCCTCTTAAAGACCTGTAACTTGTGTTGCTGTAAGTCTTTTTTCCACAGTCCAGGTTTTTAGTCAAATACTGATTGTAATATTTTTCAGCTAATTTATAGCCACCATAAAGATAAAGGAATTGTCTTTGTATAGTTACTGATTTTGAAACAAGATTATAAATACACTGAACTTGGAGTTTGAAGGATCCTCACACAGTGAAATTAAACACAGAATCTTTTCTCCATTAATTTTTATTATTTTCGAAGAGAAATATTTGTGTTTCAAACACACATTTGTGTTTGATTTATTTTTCTACCCATGGTTTTTAGTAGTCATGTTTCAGTGTGAATTGCAGTGCTCTGGGTGTTTTGCAGGGTACTCTGAGGTTATAAAAGAAGATACTGTGTTAAAAAATAAGATAGGGTAAATCACCTTTTAAAAAAAACTAGAAAATATGCCAGAATATTGAAGTTGAATAACTGTAACAATTTTTTGTTTATAAGCTTTGCAAAAAAATTGTAGCAGTTGCTTTTATTGATAAGCATCTTTAGACCTATGATTATGCTTTCAGATATTAATTTTTAATATCTTTCCTAATGTCAGTGTGCTTAAAAGTGAAATTGATTTTTGTGTTGCTGTGCTTTTGTCTCTCACAGCAATGTGCTGGCTCTATCTGTGAGAAGCACGGCTTGGAGGAGTGCACATGTGCTAGTTCAGATGGCAAGGATGATAGAGAACTGTGCCATGTCTGCTGCATGAGAAAAAGTAAGATTTGTCTGAATCATAAGTGTAAATAGAGCAGAAGGGGTCTGAGGAACCTGCTCATGGTGTTTGCACTTGAGTTTTTGTTAACTTTGAGAGCATTTTGTTCATACATAGTTTGGCAGACAATGCATTGTGTTTTGTAGGAAATAAACAATATATTTTGCATTATTACAGATTAATAGAAAAGCATTTTGAACAATTGAACACTAGGGTGGGTATTCATGCACAGATGTCTTAATACAGTAATGGTTTGATTAATTTGTATTCACTTTTCAGTGGACCCAGCTACTTGTGCAAGCACAGGCTCGAGCCGATGGCAGGAATACTTTCATCTTGAAACCATTACTTTACAACCTGGATCTCCCTGTAATGATTTCAAAGGCTACTGTGATGTGTTTATGAGGTGTCGGCTAGTAGATGCTGATGGCCCTCTAGCTAGATTAAAGAAAGCAATTTTTAATCCAGAACTATATGAAAATATTGCAGAATGGATTGTGGTAAGTATATTTTTATATTACAAATCTAATAGGAAATGTTCTTGGTAATCAAGATTCACAGTTCATAAGTGTTGCTCTATATGGAGAGTGCTTCAGCATTTTTCAAAGTATAATTAGCCCTTGTTTTACTGGATTTTCTGTAAGCACCCTGTGTGCAACAAATAAGTTTGCTAGATTGAAGGGAATGGAAACAAACAAATAAATAGTATCTGTTAATAACCTCTATTCATTCACATTCTTAATTCACTGTTTTTTCATGTTTTAATTCTTCATATTTGAATGCTCTGACTTCTTTTAAGGAACTAAGAATTTTGATCTTTAGCATTCATCATCTTTATTGTGCTAGATGACACTTTAATAATAATATACTGGAAAAAGAGCTAGAGTGAAACACCATTGGAAAGCTGTATAGGCAATTTTGTGTAAGCTGTTGATTGTTTTATGCTTATACAGCTCTGCTGGAGTGTATCTTCTGTGAAGTACCCTTCTGATACTAGAATGGAAGCATTGGGGCTTTTCTGTGGAAGAACTTTGGGGACATTTCTTTAAAATGTTATGGTTGCATATTCTTGGTGATGTTTCAGAAAAGCTTTTTGATGACTTCTAAAACGCAGTGAAAAGCCATATTCAATGTCCTCTGTCTCTTGTGCACGTGTGCCAGCCCCCACAAAATCTTTTCGTTGTTGTTGTGGTTTTGTTTTTTAGGCTTATTGGTGGGCAGTGTTGCTTATGGGAATTGCATTGATCATGCTAATGGCTGGCTTCATTAAGATATGCAGTGTTCATACTCCAAGCAGTAATCCAAAGTTGCCTCCTCATAAACCACTTCCAGGTGAGTACTCCAGCTAATTATAGAGAAATGTTTTCTTCTCAACTGATTTGTTTAATTCTAAAGAGAAATTTCAGGTGTCTCTCTCTCTACCGTTCTTAGTCTGGCACTGTGAAACTACGAATGGAATTGATGCCAGTGAAACAATTCATGAAAATCTAATTCTTGCCTTGTTTTCCTATAACATAATATGCATATCAAAAGAAAGCTTTGAAGACTTTTTCTAGCATCAGAGTTCCTTTTATTTCCTATTCCATGCTACATTTTGTAAGAATTGGCCTGTTTGAGGAAGTACTGTTGAGATACTGAAATGTATTCTGTATGTCCTACATGCAGTTACTTACCTGGTTAAAACTTTGCAGGCCTAAATGCAAAGCCTTCCAGAAAAATAGTTGTATTTAATTTGCATGGCCAGGACAACTCTTCTGGAAATAACTTGAGTTTTTAAAATGAATTTCAATAACGGCTACTTTTCTTTGAAACAGGCACTTTAAAAAGGAGGAGACCACCACAAACCACTCAGCCCCCACAGCGGCAAAGGCCACGAGAGAGTTATCAGATGGGACATATGAGACGCTGACTGCAGCTTTTTGCCTTGGTTCTTCCTAGTGCCTACAATGGGAAAACTCACTCCAAAGAAAACCTAATAAGTCATTGTCCCCAGTCTAACTCTCAAAAATTGAAGAGGAAAAAAAAAAGCATGATATAGCCTCAAAACAAGTGGAAGTGGTTAATTTTTAATGAGAGAATCTTTCAGCTCTAAAAGAAGAAAAGTGTTTTTCTTGAATATTTTTAATTTAGTGGCACAAAGTCCTAGCATATCATGATTCTTTCCCCCTTCTGTGCTCTTCATTGCTGCATTTTCTTCACTTGCAGGCAAATATGGCTGTAGTAAAACTTTTACTCAAGAATTGAGAAAAATATATATTTTTCAACTGCCAGACAAAGCTAGGAAGCTAGACCATCTCAGCATTGGAGACATTACTTGTCAATGTATATACATTGTTATATGCAGACATGTATTTCTAACGTACACCCGTACTTGTGTGCAATTGTAAACAAGAGAATTGCAATATGGATGTTTCTTTGTATTATAAAACTTTTCCGCTATTAATGAAGAAATTACTGTTTAATTGACATACTCAGGATAACAGAGGATGATGGTGTGTAGTGGTCAAGGGTCCTGTGATGCTTTACACAGCAATTTTGAATCCAATCACACTTTTTTTATCATTATCAAAGTTGTTTCAAGCACTCATTTCATCTTTATCCAACAGCTGCTAAGACACAGCATACAAGCCTGGATGGTCTTAGAGAGATTTAACAGGTGTTCTGCAAACTTTGCAAATGTCAGAATGTTTCAAAAATGTTTTATGTGTCTTCCTTGTAGCTCAGCATAAATATTTTTAATTTGTCTGATTATTCAGTGAAATAATGAATGGTTAGATCAAATATTTCCATGCTTTATTAGAAAATTCTGCCTGTTATTCAACTTGTTTTAAAAATTGCAGCCACTTTATTTGGACTGTTCAGATATTCTTACAGTTTGGTAATCAAGTTCATGTTCTAAGGGATGTGGAAAGAAAGAAAAGTTGTAGTTTTTTTATTTTCTTTTTTAATTTATCAGGTGTTTGGATAACTTTTCAGCATGATACTGTTGATTGATAACCACTAAAGTAGAGTGATTTGCCTGGCTACTGTGGCAGAGTTAAAACTGTAGTTAGGACTACCAATTTTCCCACATTTATACCAGTAGTGAAGTTCAACAGCACAATGTCCCATTCCAGAGTTTTTATTACGAATGTAAATAATTGGCATTTTTGAAGATGAAATAAAAAATGTCTTAAGGTGCTTACTGCTATGCAGGAGATGAAAGGGGGCATTACAAAATGTTTAAGCTTGTGATGTATTTATTGCTTGTTTTCCAAAAGCACCAAGCTAATTAGAGATGCAAATGGCTATAATTTTCCTGGCTTTGCTTAGGAGAAAATTTACTAAGGGTTGGACAGGCTTCCTTTGTTTGTTTTTTTTGGTTTTGTTTTGTTTTTTAAGAGTATAAGGTTTACACAATCATTCTCATAATGTGACGCAAGCCAGCAAGGCCAAAAATGTTACAGAATATAATGGGATCTCTTCCTTGTAAACTTGTACAGTATGTGGTAACTTTTTCAAAATACAGCTTTTTGTACATGGTTTAGAGACAAATTTTGTACATGAAACCCCAAGTCCAATAGACTATATAAATAATTCTAAATGATCTTAACTAGTTAGAAGTGTATGTAGTTGCTTTTAAGTCATTTTAAATACATTTGTTTTAAGACTGTGCAAAGATTGGAAGTGGGTTTGCATTTCTAAAATGGTGACTTTTATTCAGCAAGAGTTCTTAGTAACTTCTTGAGTGTGGTAGACTTTGGAACATGTAAATTTTTTGCCTGTAATGTTATCCTGTGGTAGGATTTTGGCAGACAAATGCTGCCCTATTTTATTTTGAGTCTAAGTTAAATGTTTTTTGAAAACAAAAATGTGCACTGAACTCTCCACTGCAAGTCAAGATGTGGTAAAGCCGAAAGAAAGTTCAAGACAATGAAACGGAAATACTACTGTCGATTTCATGTCCACTGTGTTTTATACAGTCTCTTTTTTGTTCACTTTGGAATTTTTACTAAAAATACAAAAAATAAAGTATTGTGCAAAGATATGTAAGGTTTTTTGAAACTTGAAATGCATTAATAAATAGACTTGATGAAATCATCTTCTGAAGATCCATTTACTTGTTGAACCTTGAAAGCAAAGAGGAATACACAGATTCCACTTTGCTTAATTTTTGGCTTTTATTGTAATGCCAAAATGTAATTGTACTATCTCTATCAAAGTGCCCCTCTCAATTTTAACATGAAGTTAAATGTAAGAATCAATGTGTTTGTGTAACCTGTTTAGAGAAAGCCATTAAATTAATTTTAAGTTACTTGTATGGTCACAGGAATAAAACTTTTCTTACCTTCAAAATGAAAACTAGTTGCTGGTGGGATGTTCAAGCCTGGCACCATAGTTACTGATGGACAGTTACTTTGGAAGTACATTTGGAGAGGAGTATTGGAATTAATGTGCAATACTCTGAATACACAATTGGTGGATGAGACTTACAGAAGGAGCAAATGGGCTTTTTGCAAGGGGTTTTAAAACTGCTAAGCTGGGTCTCTGGGTTTTTGTGTGTGTTGCATGATTGATTTCAGTGATAAGGCTGCTTTTAAAAGCCAGGTCCTGCCAGTGAGTCGTCCATTCTTAGGGCTGTTTGTTGAGAGTGGCCTGCTTGGACATCTGTTTCCCGAAGTGAGCAGGGTGGACTTTGATGTTATCAAAGCACATCCAGAGTTCCTTCCTCACATTGCCTCCCCCACCACCCCCATGACTTTTTATAGAAGAGCTTCTCCCTGTAGCTAAATAGCACTGGCTGTGCAAAGGGCATTAAAAGCAAATCCCTTGGAGCAGAGCCCTTCTGCAAATCCTCATAGCGGTGGTGGTGGTTGTGTTTAAATCTCCCTGTAGGAACACAGACCAGAGGGGTGGAAATAATGCCTAAGCAGCTCAAATACAAGTTTCATGTATGTTTTAAAATATAAGTGAAACAAATCAGTACATAATTTTTCTAGCTAATATTTGACATAATAATCCTTATTTGTACCTATTAATTTATTCCTGTTGCATTTTTTAATGTTTTAGTTATCAAATGTATACATTCACCTCTGGTGTAGAATCATATCGAGTGTAGTCAGAATGATGTGAGCATGTCAAGGCCATCAAAGTCCTCTTAAGCAATGAAATTTTACACCATACAGACTGTAAGTCATTGATGTAACTTGGGTTTTAATTAGTGTTCCAATATTTCTTTCAGGAAAAACACAAAAAAGAAGGAAGAGGTTTTTATTTCTGAATATTGGAGGTTCATTATTACAGAGAGGTGACGAAAGGGACAGCAGCCATTCTGTCACTGAGCTGTGCGTGCTCTGACAGGAGGAGGCACCTGGTGGCTTCCGAGGTCTCAAGTCAGCAGTATGGAGTGAGACAGGAGTAATTCCAATGAGCAGAGTAAGGCACCACTATAGGCACTTGAAATTGTAGGTATGACTTCAGTTTTATGTTCAGGCATGGCGAGACTGAATATATTGCAGCTTGGGCTTTATTCCACTTTTATATCAGAAATGACTGTAATGGCTGTCAAAACAAACAAAATTTGGATATATGATTTGTGAAAAATGGCATCAGAAGTATCTTCATATCTGCAGAAGTTCAAATACTGAATGTTCTTTTAATTTTCCTACTTGACTTTTTAAAAGCTTTCAAATTGTCTTATCTGAGGATATACCAGCTTCTCTTAGTTGAACTGGAGAATGTTTTTTCACAAAAACCAGTAGAAGTCATTGAACTGCAGTATCCCCATTTCTTCAGTTTCAGCACACTGTAGACACCTCTGACCCTTCTTCCACCTGCTTTTCCTGAAGTTATGCCTGTTTCTCCTGAAGTTTAGATCCCTTTATCAGCCTTCTTACCAAGTAAGTGATAGTAATTTGCAAGAAATGCCAATTTTGATGTCTGAAATGTTTCTAAGAGTGTTGTTTCTGTACTGGAGAAGTACAGCCCAGTTCTTTTTAGTCTTTGTCTCTTGCTCTGTCATCCTTCAATATCTGCTGAAAAAAGATTTTTTTTGAGGAGTAGGGGTAGGATTTGGTTCAGGAAGCTTACAAAATTCATAGCTTAGAAAGTTGGTGATAACTGATGTAAATGCAATTTCAGTGACAGTATTTAAATTGTTCTCTAAATAGACAAGTATTTTATAAAAAAGAAAACCCTGAAACAGAAGTGGCAGGTCTTTAGCTTTTTGCAGAAGCAACAATTCACTTCTAGAAACAATCCAGAGAGATGCCTAATTTGAATTAGCCACACATACTTCTCTCTCTGTTTACTCTCATTTTCCATTGTGCTTAGGAAAACTAAAATGGCCACATTGTCATTTGTTCCTTGCCTGTCATTCTGCAGGACATGGTCCCAGTTTGTAACTTCATGCCCCTAAAAATGCTGTCACTGGGTCTCTCTAGCAATTGAGTCTCTCCAGTGGATTAAAGCTACTACAAATGTAAAAAATCAACCAAACAGAAGGCCTCAGTGCTTACCTAACTCTGTCAGATACTTTTGGCTGAAATTTCCTCCTGTGTATGCTCCTGATTTGATGCAGCTATTGTATTTAAGCAATTCATTCTTACACAAACACAGAACATATTACGGAGCTCTCATAAAATAAATATGTTGCAAAATTTAAATATTTGGGATAGCAACCTGGAGCATGAAATTAATAAATTCTAATTTTTGACACAGAAGGTGGAAATACTTCTGTGTTTAAAAATAGTTTGCTTCATTGAACAAAATCTTTCAAAGCACAAACCTTTGTTTTCAGTGAGGAACTACGGATTCTTTTGCATGGAACTTATATTTAAATAGATTTTAAATATTGGAACAGCTTCTGGAATATACACCTCAGGAAGGACAACAATGCTCATTCGAGATCTAAGTATGCTTCAGTTCCTATTGTAGTTCGTGAGCCTTTCTGATTCTGTATTGAATATTCCTGTTTGTTTAAAGGGATGGTAGTTATTGAAAACAGCTTGTGAAAGAAGTTAATATTCTGAATGGTTGGCAGAGATGCCTGCATTCAACATCTGATCACTGTTCACTGTTCGCAGGATCTGTTCAACTTGTTCATTTGTCAGGCTGTCTAAATAAATCCCACTTTATTCCTGATAACATCTGGATATTTTGATTCGAAATTCCCTGCAATATCTTGGTATGAAAAAATATGCTTTGCTCCAGGTCTTAGCACTTTCTTGCACATTTTTCTACCATTTAGAGAACATCTAACAGGAATTACATTCAAAATTCAGAGTTCAAGAAACCTTAATTTTTAATTAACCTTGTGCTTAGCATTGAAGTGACAATTGAATACATATATATTGATTTCTGTTTCAGTATGCACAAACCATAGAATAAAAACAATCTGAGACAATAATGTTTCTTTTTGTTGTTTATATTCTGACATAGGAAAAAAGGGAATTGTATATGTTTGACCTTAAAGTTTGTTTTTATGCTCTGAAGCTGTTTGAAGGTTGAACCATTTTCATTTATTCTGGCAGTTTCAAGTCAGGCCAAAATCTGGTACACAGAGATTTAGAATCTAAAAATCTCAGACCTTACCTGAACAGATAAATATGACTTAAATGCAAAAATTAACTGAACTTAGTTGTGCTAGAATTTTATGTAGTATACTAAGCATCATTCAAATAATTAAATAGCTAGTAAGTTAAATCAGTTTTTTAATTAAAACAGTTAAATAGCAAAGCATTTTCAAAGAGAACAAAGTTTATTATAGAATTTTTAGATTATACTATTATTGGGGTTTTCATATGGTTATTGCAGCTCAAGCATTTTATATTTTTATATCTATTTGGTAGTATTTTATGAACTATTTAACTCCCCCTTCATTAGGAAATAATTTAGCAAAGTTTTAACTGATGGTCATAGCTATTAATGTTTCAGAGTATTTACTGGGAAACAAATTTTCTTTTTTTCCCTTAAATCCAACAAAATTAAGTTTTTCAAAGGCTTACGGCAATGATTTTGTCAAATAATATTTTTATTTCTGGTGAGCAGATGTTTTTTTCAGATTTTAAACAGCTGAAAATTGACAGTTGCCTTGATGAAGCTGCTCATTGATCATTTTCAGAGTATGATGCTAGATGAACAAAGTGCATGTTTCAGCTTACTGTTGGATGACAAAAACTAAATATCTTAATGTATTTTTCCACCACCTCTGAAACTGCTAGGATATTTGGTGTAGCTGTGAATTTTTAAAACATTTTACTAGATGTATCATATTTTGAATATTTTGGTGAGGAGTTGTCTTTCTGAGTTCTTGCTCATTTTCTGTTTTGTCTCTGGAAGCGATCTTCACACCTCACAAATGTCTTCTCTTGGGATGGATGAAGGTGAATATTGTCAATGCTTTGGGGGCAAAATGTTTTTCTGGAAAGAAAAGACAGCATGTGAGCATAATGTTGGTTAGAAAGCACAATGTTAGTTCGAGTCTCTCGTTCTTTAGCCAGTTCTTTATTCAGTCTCTTACAGGAAGGTACCTTACTGTCTTTATAGGCTTGTGAGGAAAGAGTTATGTCTGCCTGCCAGACCATAGGTACAGAGAGGAGCAGGCAGCTCCTGTGCCTTGTGCCTCTGTCTCCCTGGTGTCACTGTGCATCTTCTCCACAGCACACCCTCACAGTCTCTTGGGTTTTGTTGTCATTGGCATTGTTTCAACTCTTGCTGTTGCCACCACAGTTGCACTATTTGGGCTGCTGGGTTACTGGTATTTAGCTGGGAGGTTGCTAAAAATCAGCTAAGTAGGATGCTAACATCAGCAACTACATATGCTACAGAAATATTTGAAACCAAATGTTGGAATCTGGTATTTTATTGTTCATAATGGCCTGTTTGTTAACTGCTTTTTAAGTTTATGCTGTTACATCTCAAGTGTTTGCCGTTAGATAATCTAACAAAGGAACTTCCATCATGTGTACAAAGGTCATGAACATCTAGAGGTAGAGATACCTGGAGATAAAATATTGTCTACTGTTCAAATGCTTGAGAAAGCACAAGAGAAGTCAAAATACATTTTGTGTTTACTACCTTTTTTAATTACTGAATTTCCAAAATTGCTAATTCTGCAATACACAATGTTTGGTCTTTGAGGAAGGCAGAAATCTACAGACCTTTTTTCTTTGAAGAAAATACTTTTCCTTGAGTGTCCTTTTAGAACCACCTAATAATCTTTCATTCATTCCCCTAAGCATTAATGCAGTATTTCAGTGATAACTGAATGTCACTGCCCAGACTGCAAAGAACAAAACCCAGCACATAATCAGTGTCCACTAAAAGCTTGGCACAAACTGCTTCCACTTGCAGCAAAAAAAAACTTCTAAGGAGTATGAGGTACCTGAAGATACCAGCATAATTTTTTGTCAGTATAATAAGAAGTGCCCCCTTCACTTAATCATTTCCTAGGTAAGGCAAGTAGTACCTCAGCAGTAATTGGCTTGTGCCAAGGTTACTGGCACAGCTGCATTGGACAAGAGCTTCCTGGTTAGGAGAATGACTTCTCACCTTCATACCTTTTATCTCAAGGTACAGGAACCTGTACCTAAACAGAGCTCCCTTGTTTGCAGTGTATGCTTTGCTTTAATTTCCTTTGCCAGCTAGTTCACCGATTTCAGATCGTGGCTTTTAAAATAGCAGAAGATGTTACAGAAACTCATTTTATTTTAATGGCAGGAGTATGTGCCAAGTGCCAGGTTAGGAAAATACCTCCAAAATATGTTTTTGAGAGGATTAAACCTAGAGAGAATATGATGCTTCCTCTGCCCCCCAGCACACACAGATTGTCTTATGAAATGTCTCTTTAAATTGTCTAATTTGTGTTTTGTGTCAATATTAAGGAGATGCAGCTCTGCCAATAAGAGTTGTTCTGCAGGAAGTCTGCACCAGTTGTGGTGGTAAGAAAGGGAATGTACCAAGGAAAAATTGCCTTCTAAGACTGAGCCTCAGTTACAAGGTAAGGTGTGCTTTTCTCATTAACCTTAATTAAAGCGCTCAGTTAAAATTTCTCAAAGGGCTGAAGTGGTGGGAATCATTATAAGTTTTTTTTATTCTGTCTTCTGGCTGAAATTTCTCTGTATGAGTAGGCAGTTTCAAATGTGTTGTTAGTGTTGCTGTATGTAGAGAACAAGGCTGCTCAGACTTGGTGATCCAATTTCAAAGCAATAAACGGGAAAAAAGAACACCAGAAAGAATCAGAGGACTGTGTAATACAGCACATGGTCCTTCTAATGAGTATTTTCAAGAATGGTGATGCTGAGTTTCTCTAGGAAGTAGGTATTGAAAGTCAAATAATTAAGATTTGGCATATTTTTTTAAGTAGGAATCAGAATATTTCAAAATGTTAATGTTGGAATCAGTATTTATCTTGCATGGTATCTTGTTTCATTGAAATTTCCTATGGTCCGTATGGAATGGGGTAATTACATTCATTGGTGTGACTGCTGGGACTCGGAGGCTTGTATTTGAACTGGGATAACCCAGGTGCCAAACACCTGTGATGTTACTGAGTGCTCTCATTACACTTACTTTTGCTGTGTTTCCCCTGCTTTCACTCTTATTGCCTTCACTGTAAGTCCTGGCCGATGAGTGCCTTTTGTCCATGGTATTATGGTTTGAAATGTGTCCCAGATATTTTCCCAAACTGGAGTTCCTTCCCATTTGAACTTGATCATTATGAGGTCACCAATATCAGTGTCCAGGGTGATGAGAAAGGAGTGGGTTTTATTCCCAGTAATACCTTCAACTCTACAGAAAAGAAGATGAGAATAACGGTGTCTTTATTATTATGAATTAAAGTGAAATTTTTTTTTCCCCTTAAAACCAGAGAAATAACTATGTTTCCTTCTCCAGGACAAAACATTAATATCTCAAGAATTCCTCCAGGTGCAAAAAAGTGATGAAATATGACAACATGCTAGGAAAGAAGCAGAAGTGGGAGAAGCTTGAACCGCTGATGAAGCAGTAGCGGTTTCTGGCAGCAAAAGAAAAGATGTCTCATAATAGTATCTATGTTACAACTTCTGCCTGCTAGAGCAAATGCTGACCCACACTCTTGCCTTCGCTTTTGTTAACACAGATACTGTCCATTATGATAAATATCCAAAATTCTTTATCTTAATTACAGCTGATTTTTTCATTTGTGTTTTAATTGATGACACCTCCCTATCTTAGCCATGGGATGGACCAAAGTAAGCGGACAGAAAAATTTCCAAATTTACTGTTTGTTTTTTAATGATTTTTTTTCTGCACCAACTGTATAATCATTGTAAGAACTTGGGACTTTTAGGGAGTATGAGTGAAGAGAGGACAATTTCCAGTTCATGTTCACTTAGCTGTACTAAACCATTTCACTCATAGCATGATTATCAGTGTGATACATGTGATACAATACTCACAGTGGGATGGGCAGGTTTTTAGCATCCTCCTTAGTCCCTGCCAGAGACATGGTGAAAGTTGGGTCTATCGGCTTGCCTTGGATTTCATTGATGATGTGGATCTTGAACTGGTAATGATACACTGTAGAAAGGAAGAATTTGCAAAAAGTGACGAAGTGAATGGTTAAAGAATCAATAGATTTCTTATGCTAAAGAATTTTGCCTTTCAGAGCAGAAAGTTGATGGTTATTCCATTTTATTTTTCAAACTGATTTGTTGAAATTAAAACATTCTCATTTTTTCTGGTCGTTGCTGTGCTGTGTAATCTGTTAGAGTTTGAGGCCCTGTTGCTTTATTTAAAGGATGGAGAAAAAGGTAATCAATGTTGAGTTTCTTTTTGGGATAAAACATTTCTTCCATGGGAAATATTTCAGGTTTTCTGAAGCTTAATTGTCGGAATTTCTGGCAAGCCCTCTATCTAGTGACCAGGCCAGTCCTTGTGACTGGGCATGACCAGAGATGTATGATACAGATCAAAGACATTATGCAGTGTGGCCAGGCTGTTTCTCTGATCAGCTGGAAAACTGCCCTGCAAAACAGATGAGTCACAAACTTTCCTTGACTGCGTAATGATATATTGTGCTTAACACACATCTGTTAACAATATCATTAATGCTTCAAGGTCTGGGGAGTTTCTAGAACAACACTGTTTAGGAAAGTCTGAAGTGAGTATTGTGAGCATGAAGAATGCCTAAGAAGTCATCTGTTTGATATTTTGTAAATTATGAAAAACCCCAACATCATACATTTAGAGCGTGTGCATACAGATACTGTCAGCTACATTCGAATGTCCAAAACTCTTCTATCTGGTCATTCTTCCAGCAACCTTCTAGACAAAACTGATAAAATTAGAGATGAAGTAACATAATTGCACGCTACTTTTTGAGTAGAGCCTCTTTACCCACTTCAGTCTTCACCACATCTGAGAATGGCTCCTCATACTGCTAATGGAATAATCTTTTTATGTATGTGCACAGATAGATTTTTTTTTTTTTAATGCATCTCAGAGTGTTCACAGTGGAAGGTATTTGCTGGAAAAGCTGTATCTTTTTGTTGTTTTATAGTTGTTGTATATTAGTGAACAATGTATTTTCTTTTGAAAACGTGTCCCTCAGTAGAAAAGAAAATGGCTGATTCTGTGCCACAAACCCGATGAGGACAGAGGCAGAGAGGGTTGTTTACAGATCACTTTTATTACTAATCCGTTTTTCTCTGGGTTTTCTCTCTATGTAAAAACTGATCGTTCAGTATATGATCAGACACAGCCTAAGCTTTTGCTGTGATTATGGTGCTCACTTAGAGGAAAAATCATATAAAAACTCAGGATCCCATCACTGCTTTATTATAAATGTTAGCTTCTGTGTAACAACCGGGGGATGTGTTTGAGCTGGGTTGATGTACGCTCCAGAAAATAATGTCATTAACTTGAAAATGAAACATTAGATTTTGTGAAGACACAGAGGATTGTGAAGTGTAATGTTGAGTTTCTCAAATTTCTTCTGTTTGTGCTTCTCACATGAACTTCAAACATTTTTTTTAAAAAGGATTACAAAGATGACTTTGTAAGCACCTTCCCACAGTTGCTGCTTTGTTCGGGAATTTTTGTGGAAGGAGATCATTGTCTGGGGTACTTTTATTCACATATGTGCCAAGAATGGTTTTTTATGCAAAACCAGTTCTAAACATAAAAATGCAACATGTTTAATTGAAATCAAAGTCAATAGGACACACATATTTTACCCCAAACTGAAACTAGCTCCATGTCCAGCGAGGAACACAACACAATGATCACATCTCCGTGCCCAGGTGTGGGAGCAGCAGACAACGCATCCCCAGAGCCTGTCATTCCCTGATTCTGATGAGAACCTGACCCTGACTGTACTGGAGCAAGATAACACCAGGAACTAGACACAGCCTCTGGAGTTTTCAAATCTACTCCAGGTATCTTCTTGAGCCTTTTTAAAACAGTATTAAGAAGAAATGCAGCAGGTTCAGCTGCTCTGAGTATCAGTCAGGGCTGCACAGATCCCTCTGGAGTCATCACCAAATATTTCACAGCTGCGCTAGTGGAAAACTTCCAAAATTATTTTAAAAGTAACTGAATTCTTGTTGGGTTTTGTTTTGGTTTCTTTTGGTTTTTTTAATCTATGATAATGCAGCTCAGTAACCGAGCACTGTGGGGAGACGAGCTGTATAATGCAAGCAGCCTTTTAAAGCCTTTCTCCTCATCCCTTCAGAGTTCGTCCCGGGGTGCACCGTCAACATGCGAAGCGCTTCCCAACCCCAAAACCCAGGGCGGGGGGCAGGCAGGGGCAGACCCTTCCAGCAGGAGGGAGGCTCCGGCCTGGCACAGCCCCGCAGCCAGTGCGGGGGTCCGGGACTGCCGGGGCCGGGCAGCGCCTCGGCCCGAGGTGAGCGGAGCCTCCTCCGTGTGTATGGCTTGTGCCTGCGCCCGATGTCTCCCGGGCCGCCCGAGCCCTCTCGGGCCGCCCGATGTCGCCCGGGCCGCCCGCGCCGCTGCTCCCCACACGCCTCCCGGCAGCCGGGGAGGGAGGTGGTGAGGTGGAGCGCCGGGCGCCAGGAGCCCCTGCACTGACAGCCCCTCGGAAGAGGACTGTCCCACATCGTCCTGCTTATTCGCACTTGAAACTGTGCGTAAACCTTGCTGCTGGCAAGGGAGTGTCTGCTCAACAGCAGCAGTGGGCTCTGGCAGCTGAGTGCAATGAGCCGGGCAGGAAGGCCCTGCACCCCCTCTTAGGCCATGGCCCCTCTATGTGGTGATACAGCCAAAAATCCACACCAGCTCGGTAAAGTAATGGGGTAGAGCTAAAGCCAGAGTGCCAGTCTTAATTTTAGTGCTACAGTTCAGCCTTGCAAAAGGCCATGCTATTCTGTTGTCTGTCCATTGTTTGAAAAGTAGTAATTTATGTGTCATCTCATAGTCTAATTGCAGATAAAATTTGGGCAAACTCAGAACAGGATGTTTTACAGGCCTCCCAGAGTAATTATGCTGCTTTTTTTGGCTTGGCTGTAGGCCTGCATATGTTACAACAAACCTGCACAGTCCAGTTGTAGGAGAATCCCGAGATCAGGACCCCAGGCATCTGCGAGCCCTCGGCTCCACAGCTGGCCTGGGGCAAGCATGCAGTGTGCTTTTTCCCACAGAAATATTAAGAGCCAGGGTCTTGATGAAAGGGCATCAAGATGGCCTGCTGGGATTCTCAGTTGTCTCAGCAAATTGATTATTCTCACAGATTTTATGAGCCTTAATGAATGAGTAAATAGGATCACAAAGCTTAGGCTCAGTTTTCCACTTTGTGATCAATCTGGACACTAAAAAGTATTCCCACAAACCTTTGTAGGGCATATGCGCTCTTGTTTTGAGAAAGAGTCGTCTGCTTTTGGGCAGCCTTTCCTCCCTGATGTTGTAGCCCAGGGTGTTGCACCGGTTCTTCCTACAGCTGAGGCACAGTCCTTTGTTGAAAGTGTTGATATCCTTGCACCAGTAAGCTGTGCTTTGCTTGTCCTTGTGCAGCAGAGAGTCGATGAACAAATGAACTGACCTCTCATGGGCACATTTCACAGTTTGAGTGATGCCTGAAAAAATGCAACAACAAAATTTTACATGCCCTTGTTTCTTTTTACCATTTCAACTGCAGAAGAGTACCCTAGCCAACTCTAAACATATGTTATTGTTCCCTCCTCCACCCCTTTACTACCCTTTGCATCATGGTTTTGCCTCAGAAATTATACATGGTAGCAATTTTACTTTTAGGATCATTCAAAAATAGAATGGCTGAACTCCCATGATAATAAACTTGAATAATTGCTGCTTAAACTTCTCTAGCCTGACTGTGTCAGACTGCAAATATGAACCTTGATTTCATTGTTCTGGCTGTTTTGGTCAATAGAAAATACAATCCAAGTTGATTGGCAGTCTTTCAGATCATGCCACATTAAAGACAGCAATCTCATTCTGAATTGCTGAACACTATTGAATTTTGGATGCTTAGGCAGCAATACCATATTTTGTCCCTATTAGACTGACTCTTATGTTGAATTGAATTTTTCTTGCAGTTACTACTTGGAAAAAAGGAGGAAAAATTTTATTAAATGCAATAAAAAATATTAAATAGGCCTGCTATTATGAGAAGTATCTTTTTGTTCTTCAAGTGCCATCAAATTACAAAAATCATTTTGTGCAATCAGGATGTTTCACGATGGACTGTTTTGTATGTCCACTGATAGGCTTCGAGCTGATGCTTGGTTTCACATTTGTCATGATTTATCTTCTAACAAGTAAGGCCCAGATTTAGGCATTATGTGATGATAGTTGAGAAATACTTCTGCAGTGCCATGTGCTGGGTGAGCAGGGCTCTTTTGGGGGTTTTCAGTGAGCACTTCTGGTTGTCACTGTGCATCAGGACCTTTTTCAGGATGTTGCATCAGTTTGTCTATATGTTTATGTTTAGGTACACTGGAAATAAGCTTCTATAAGTAAAAGCTAGCCTGGAACACTGGCAGTCAGGTCCTAGAGAGAGTGTCATCTGTGCTCCTTAAGGACATGGAGTTGGGAAAAGGTGAACTAGGGAGGTGAGTAGTACAGACCTGTGTTTTATTTGATTTGAAATAATTAATGGCGCACTAGACAAATCTGGCTTAATTAGGATAAATTTTCTCATCTCCCCTACTGCTGAAACAAATACCATTAAATTATTCAGAGGTGCTTGAAGCAGGATGCTCATGGCCTCATTTTCAGGAGTTCTAGACAGCTCAATTCCTTACTGGAGTCAGTAAAACCAATATGAACTCAAGACATGTAAAAATCAGATGACTGGTCTCTAAAGAAGAAAATACCTTGCATATAAGGGGTAATAATAATAGTAATAATGATAATACTTAGATGCTGTTTAAGACCACAGTTATGTTTCCCAGACAGACTCAGTACAGCTGCCCTGCTGCCTCCCACTCCGTGCCATTGGTTCTTACCAGTGATCCCGAATTGTGCAATGTGGTTGTACACATGCAGGATGTGACAGCCAGGCTGGAAGGTGCCTCCATTGGGATAAAAGTCAAAATGAGCTACAGGCTGCTTGATGCCGACACTGAGGCCCATGTGCTGTTTAGTGAAGGTATGAATTGCATCTACAAAGTTTGCATCATCTGGAGATAAACGGTCTGTTGGTGACATTCCTTCAAACAAGGGACCGGCAGGGTCAAGGCCTGCAATGAATGCAAATAATCTCATTGTCATATACTGCAGAAGGACTGTTGTACTACTGTAAGTCTGTGATAAATGTCTGAAAACAGGCAGCACCTGGTACTTCACAAGGTCATTCTCTGATGGGAACAATAAGAATGCTTGTCCCGCAGAGGGTACATGGTTACACCTAAAGCAAACACAGGCACTGTAACAAACAGTAACTGGGACCTGCACAAGGACACAGGCCCAGAGACAGATGTGTTTGTCAGAGACAAACTGTGCTTGCTGCCAGTGTCACTTGAGGGACCTTTACGTAATTTTGTTCTTTCGAACTCTAGAGGTCGTGTTTCAAAGGCCCTTTGGAAGACACCAGTCCCACAGCAAGGTTGACTTTTAGCCCACATTTGGGACCTGAAACTTATAAAGCTCCAGTTATTGCTTAAAAGCGCTATATGTCTGCTAGATTTTATTTATAATAATTCTTTAGCTTAAAAAATCTTGGAGGCAGATAATTACAGTATTCAGAGAAATAATACTCCACTTAGGGAGTCTTGCTGATTTTTTTTTTTGGACTTTTTTGCATGGCGCTCTTCTTGGTTGGGAATTGATTTAGGAAGAGAACTTTGTGCTTAGTTTAAATCTGGATTCATGGAGGACAAGCTTCTAAATTTGATATTCTTCAGTTGGTACGATGGAATAATACAGTTGCATAGATATAACCAGACAAGACTAGTAACACAGGCAACAAGTGGGGAAGTACCCCAAAGGCATACATTTCTTTTTAGCTTTAATAACTTTTATCACTATCAATTTTTTGAGCTTATTGTTACAAGTCTGAATAACTTTTGCTGAAGAATGCATACAGCTGTTACAATAAATAATGTGTTCTAAGGTTTTTTACTTATCCATTATCAAGGTTTTATGTACTAGTAAGGTTTGAACAAGCAGCGCTGGGGACCTGAAGTCCTTCAGTGCTTACACTGGTGTAGTATCATGACACATTTTGTAAAATTAGCTCCTTGGCATGCAGGCACTGCCACAAGAACTGATTGTGTAAGAGGCTGTGGTATGTGGCAATGAATCCAAGATCAGAATTGTAACTTCAAAGTACAGCCATGCATATTTGCCTCATTCCTAAGTCTGATTAAAGTAAAATGTTTTCTCTGATAAATTAAATGTAGCTGAGGTGCATCTTGTGTAAAATGCACTTCTGTTTTCATTTTGTTTGGGTTTTTTAAGCTGTCACTGTGCATTAGATGAGGTACTGTATACAGTGTATCAATAATATTGTCAATGTATTTTCATTACACTCATAATTGGTACAGTTACAAAACATTACCGAAGGTTCAGAATGTCACTTGTCAAAACAATCAGATGTTAGGGTTAACTATGTTTACTTTAAGTGTCTACTAGGGATACTCTAATGATATGCTTCTTGTAAAATGTAATCCAGAACTATCATTTTTGCCACAGGAGATCTGTCTTGAATTCACTATATGGGCACTGTCCCACAATTGAAAGCTCAAGCACAGTCAGACGATTTCCTTAATATATTTTTTAAATTACTCGCTATCAATGAACAGTATTTCATATGATTAGACTTTGGGTCGAGACAGTGGCCGAAGATCCAAGGTTAGTGGCTAACATTTAGTTTAAGGTGTTACTGGGAATGCATAAGAGATAAATTTAAGCAACATGCAGCTTGAGGCTTTGGTTTATGATTTCTAGTCCCCATGCTTGTGTATTCTTTATGTCGTAATTTGGACTGAGGTAGGAAAGATCAAATACAGAAATGCTATGAGACCTAATTTTCAAAAATATTTTCATTAAGTTTTTTAAATATAATTTCTAAGCCAATGAGATGAAACGTCTAAACTGTGCTGAATATTGCTATTCAACAGCTAATTGTCAATATGACATTGATATGTCAAATATCTTTGTAACTTGATTCAGTTGACTGTTCTTTTTCTTAAAGGTATAAAGGTATAAGTCTTTTACCTGTTATTCTTCCAATCTTTTTTGTACCACTGATAAAACTTCCAGCAAATCCTGAAACATGAGCTCCTAGGCTGTACCCAATTAGATGAGCATTGCTTCTGGAAAATTGAATGGATTCCTGGAAGATAGTGGCAACTTGATTTAGATGAAGAAATGTGAAAAGTAAACAGTGAAGTATCTATTACAAGCTAGGAATACTGTGAATTATAACACAAGAAATTTGTATGTTGGTGGTGGTCGAATGAGGTCCATGAATCATTCAGTGCATTTCTATTGGCTGAGTGTTATTCCTTGTTTCTTTTTCATGCAGCAGGAAAATGCCACACATTTGGGCACTGCTACTTATCTTCTATGCACAGGAAAACCATCAACACAGATAGTGGGATTTTTGTTGTTGTTTGTTGCAAGTGATACAAGTGCTCATTGCCTTTTGTCTGTGGCATTTGGTTTTCCTATTATTCTAAAATGGATATCTATTCTTTAACTTCGGGGTAAAACAATCTTCTATAAAAAGTGTCTTGGTTTTTTTTGCCTGAGATACCAGCACAAGCCAAACTAAAGGGATCAACATATTGATCAGATATGTTAAATGATACAGCAATGATATTTCTTGTACAAAGGTGTGTATCTGATTTGTAACAAACCTATTGAAGCGGAATTGCCCTTCTTTCTACCTAATTAATGCTATGTACATCTTAAGCATTTCACCTGAGCTGCAAGGCTCCAAGTTTTTCTGACTTGTAAAGAAAAATGTGGCATATTTTGCTTGCAGGAAAGGCAAACCTTGCTTTTAATTTCTTTGTGGATGTTGCCTGTCCCAGTGGAATTCTGTGTGGTCTCAATACCCATCTCTTCTGGAGATGAGGTGAAACTTGGCAGACTTCTTTTGGGAGAGACAGCTCTTAGAAATCACGAGATCTGACCAATTTTTGTGTCAGATGATGCTGACATGGATGCTATTGAGGCTGTTACTGATCATGCCCTATTAATTCTTGGACTAAGAGGACTAATATTTACTTATTGTTTATTCTTTATTAAAGTGTTGTGCAGCACTGCAGTTTTTGTTACATCCATTGAGAATCTTTGAAATAATCATCTGTCTGTAAGCAGACAGAAACATAGCAGAACGATAGTTGTGGGAGTTGGAATGAAGGGTGTTTTAACTGCTAAACTCTGGAGGGGTGCTTCTCAATACAAGAAAGGTTTACTGGTGGGACACAGTGCTGTGAAAATGTATGGTATATTTAAATTCTGGAACACATCACAGTACAAGAGAAACTACCTACAATACTGGAGCAAGGAGTCATTTGTTCAAGCCTTGATTTGTTTGTTGACACTAGAGAAATCACAGAATGTCTTTATTGTTGACAATGTGGTGTGTCCTCCTGGGAACTGATCAAAGTCCACCATTTGAATAATTCAATAATTAAACAGCTTCAAAAAATAACTTTAGGCTCCAGCAACTTAAACTATATTTGAGCTAAGGTTTCTTCTAATGTCACAATGAAAAATAGTGACACTGACTTTCCTGCCTTCTCTTTTGTGCCTGTTGTCCCTCACTGGGCGTCGTCCCTGACAGCTTCTTCTAGCCCTGCCGTTCCTGCTTAGGCCCTCAATGGTATTTGCTACAAACCTTTCAGCCTTGCAGTACATTTCTCTTCCACCTTAAGCATCACCATATTTAAAGTAATGTAGTGAAAAATTCGTTGTCAGGTGCGGAAGTATAATTTCAGTTCAAATTAAGTAGCTTAGTATTATAGATTGATACAATGAGAGTTGCTTAGAGTTCCTGGTTTGTATGAGTGATTCTCATTCTACTGTTTGCTTTCTGCCTGTTATTAAATTGTGCTGGAGACCAGTGATCCCTTGCAGACTTGTCTGCAGCCTTTTCAATCCAGCCATGGCCACTGCTTCCCATGTAGCAGGAGTTTTGATAAACAGTCACTGCATTAGTGTGGCTCTGTACTCACTGCTGCCTCCATGTCATCTGCTTTGTGAAGCATGTCTGTCCTCTTGAAAGGTCTCCCTTTACATTCTGGATCTCTAAGCCATTATTTTATCCTAATCTTTGGGAAACTGTGGCAAAAATCAGACATGGTGTCAGGATTGAATTCTGCATTAAAAGCAAGTTGAGCACAGATAACATAAACTCATTTTCCTGTACTAAAGACTTGCAAATGATGATGTCTGCCTGTTTTTGTTGTGAGGACTAGTGTCAGCTGTCTACACACATGCTAATGGAAAAGCCAAAGTAGCAGGAAACTATCTCACCTCTAAAGATATATAAAAATATTTTCATAAACAAGACCACTTGCTTTTTTCTCTTGCATGATGAAAGTTTTATGTAGTCATATGAAAGTTTATGGAAGAAAAATGTGCACTTCATGAAAGAAATGTGAGTGACTGGAATGAAAGCATTAGCAAGCATAGTATTTCAGGAAGGTTGTGGAAGTATAAGAACAAGTAAATAGGTCTTTTTCAGAGGAACGTGTTGGTCTGGGAGTTCTTACCTCCAGCCACTCCAGGAACTGTGCTATCTCCTGCCCTATGGTGCGTGTGTTCCATACAGCAATCGGATAGTGCTGGTGAGCCAGTGTAAGCCAGTCTGCAATGATCACGTTCGTTTGGTTATGCTGAGACTTCAGAGCTGCTGCCATTTTCCAAATCCAGCTTTCTAACATCCCATCCACCTGTTATAGTTGAAAAAAACCACAAACAATGAGAAAGACCTTGTTATGGGAAATCAGTCTCTGCCAAATATTTCTTGTGAAAAATATAAGGAAACAAAAACCATAATATGAACAGGGAGGGATTAATGCTGATAACTAGATTCTAGAGGCTTTAGCTTGCTTCAGTGCTGAGAATTTTTAGGTTTTAGTGGACCAAAAACATTAAGGTGTATCTGTGAGAAAGATGTGGGGATATTGTGGGCACTTTTCAAGAAGTCTGTAAATATCTGGCAGTGAACATATCAGAGAAATTAAACTGGTATTCAGCTCTCCAGGGCATAGCACATTAATTCAGCTACTTGTTCAAGCTCTGCTGGCTTTAATACAGGGCTGAATTTAATCCTTGGCACGGGAGTCCCATGTGAGAAATTGCTCATAGACTGTTCCTTCAGAACGGTTGGGAATATCCACTTTGTATTTTTTCTAGCTATGATAGCTACCAGTGAAATCTAACATCTTTGTATCACAACCTTACTTCTGAAGTTGCTTCTGTAGCATCATGGGAAGGAAAGTATATCAAATCAGATGTAATTTGAATTAAAAATAAAACGTGAGTTCATACCGACCAGCCATGGACTATCATCACCAGAGGAAGAGAGGCATTGAAACTGCATTTGTCAAGAGTCTCCAACTGATTAACAAAAATCTGGCAGCTGCCTTCAGTTGTATCTGTATAGAGTCGAAATTTAGTTTCTAAGTTTTGCTGATCTTTCTTTGTTGTAGTGTGTTCACTCTGTGATCCCAGTGCCTCTGAAATGAAATTTGTGACAACAGTCATCATAGGAAGGAATTGAAAACCTGAAGAAGTTACTAGTGCAACACAGTTTGTAAAACAGTAAATGAGTAAGCTTGGAACTCTTTCTTGTGTATAATTGTTGCCTGCTCCAGCTGGGCCTAAGCTGTACATTTTGGGTCAAAAAGTGATCTCTTTCAAAGTCTGAGATGGTCTAGATGTGCCTCTGAGTCCCTCTGTGTGAACAATAACAGTTACACAGGAGCAGTGATCTGATTGCTATGGGCCTTTATAGAATGCAATAGGATTGTAAAAGCACGGTACAGGTGTCGTGACTTCGCCATGGAGTGCATGCACAGACAGGCACATTCAGAGGCTCTTAACCCTGCAGAGCATTTCTACTAATGTGCATTTGCTAGTAATTGCTGAGCAAGCATCATTACACTAAAATAACCATTTCATTCAGGGTTATAACAGCTTAGAGACCTGCGTGGCTGCTTAAAACTATTAGACCACATCGTAATTATTTTTTCTCTGAAAAGGCAAGATGAAATGTTCTTCTTTTAGTTGTAATATTTTTGATGATTTTGTTTTTAGGTAAAATAGCTTGATGCATTTAGGACAGTATTTTCAGAAATGTCTGTTGAGTAAGAAAGTGGGGGCAGTGTGAACTGTGGTCTTATGACATGAGCTTAGAAGGAAAAAACAGAAATATAGAGCAATTGCTGAAAAATAGAGTAAAATAAAGCAGAAGGTTCTTACAAAAAGCACCTTGTGACATGCAAGCCTTTTGTAGTGAGACTTCAGACTATTTATTTAGCTGAAAAAATCCATATAATAAATATTATTTAAGCTAGCAAAAATGGAGTTTAGTAGAAGAGGTGATGAACTAGATAAGAGAGATGTTGCAGTTTCTAATGTTGGAGAGGAAACAGTCAGATTGGAGAGATTTTACTAATGGAGTTGCTTGGGGACAGTTTTTTGGCTAATCTTGTTTTAATATTTCCATATATGAACAGTTTTTTGGCTGATCTTCTTTCAATATTTCCATTTTAGTATGTCCAAGACTGACAAAACATGGGAGGCCCTTGCTAATACTGAGAAGACCAAACCATTAAATGTTAAGAGCTAGATGACACCTTGAAAATACAGCAAGAGCAACTGGTAGAAATCTCCTGCTATGAAGTGCAAGGTCATACAGTTGATAGGAATTTCTCTATAAATGGGGCTTATAAATTGGAAGTGACACAAAGATAAAAAAACTTGACTGAAGTAATCAATAACAAAACTGACCATGAGTCACTGCTACCATTTGACTGTGAGAAAGGAAAATATAATTCCAAGATGCATTACAGTAGATGGTTTTGGTAGGAAGAGAGGATGTCAGATGTAAGTAAAGGCGGTTGTTAACCACATCCAGAACAGTGTGCATAGCTCTTTTTGCCAGGTGCATCTGTGAGAAAGATGTGGGAATATTGTGGGCACTTTTAAAGAAGTCTGTAAATATCTGGCAGTGAATATATCAGAGAAATGAAACTAGTAGTTTCATTTCAAATTAAATTGGTGGTTCAGGAGCTACCAATTCCATCAATTCCGTCTGCAACAGCTGCTCACCAGCACCACTGAAATGGTCAAGGAGGAGACTTTTGTTTTAATTAGACCCAACACGTAATGAAATATTATTGGAGGTGAAAATCAAATATTTTATTCAATGAGAAGTTAAAGTTATCTGTGTTGGAACAGCACTGAAATTAGTTAAATTTTATTTCTTATGTTTCTTGCATAAAAGTTCCCTAATAAAACATTAATATCAGAAAGATTGTATTTTGTCTTCTAAGACAACACTTTTTTTTTCTTGTACATTGCAACTCTTATGTCTATAGATGTTTTTCGAAAATACCTAAAATCATAGGCTGTTCATTTCTGTATTGTATCTGCAAATCTATCCTGGGGTTCCGCGATGTTTTTGTCTTGATGAGATTTTGGTAGTTTACAAGGAACTCGTGATTCATTTACAGGGGAGTCTTTATCCTGCAAACATATTTTGTGGCATGAAACTCCCATGTTTAAATGCCTGCAGTAGTGGCATCTTGTGATGCACAATACAAAGGACCCTGATGTGGAGGTGTGCTGGGTTTAGGTCAGACTGTGTTTTTGCCACATCAGTCTTGATACAAACATTATTCAAGTTTTAATTTCAGTGAAATGAGAAGACAAGACTGCATATTTAATTTGTTTAAGTGCATGGCAATTCTGGCAAGAAAACTCCTAAACTGACCTGCACTGGATGTGCACTGTTTTGTATTTGTTGCTAATTATTGTTCATTCCAAGTAACTCCAGCAATGTTATGTTTCATAGCTGGGAAACATTACTGAAGAAATTCGTTCAGCCTTGTACAAGAGTTGGAATTTAAAAAGCTTCAAAGTTGCAGAAGGTTTGGTTGATAAAATTTGTAGCTTCAGTGTCTCACATTTTCCTTTCAGAACACTTTTAACTGTCATAGGACTAATTCTGATCACTGCTCTCTTACAGTGATCACTTAAGAGAATTTCTGTTGGAATTTTTTTCTCTTGCAGAGGACTTATTTTCTGAAGTAAGTAATATCAGGAAAGGGTGAATCTACATAAAGAACTGAAAATTAGAAAGAGTTTTAATGATGTTGATATTCTCAATGTCCGGTTTATTCATCCTTTGGTGAGTAGTCTCTACACAAAAATAAGCATTGTGTTCTATTTTTAGCACAAAAAGAGAAACAACAAAAAAAGTAGCTTGTGCCTGTTCCATTGTACACATCCTTTCTTTGTTTAATGCCTTGTTTTCATTTTCTTTTTGCTCTCTCAGTGTTTGTGCAATGCAAGGGCGCTTTGTGACTCTGTACTGTTTGTACGTACTACAGAAAACAAGTCTGATAAAGAGCTGTTTTCTCAAGACACTGGCTGCAAAGTGCTGCAGTGCTTTAATGGCTGAGCATTGATTTGCTGGTAAATCTGGGAGAGGGGATTAAAAATACTGCTTGAACTTCTTCTTGGCTGTCAAAAGTTAAAAGTTCCTGTAGGATCTGCTGTGTTATTCAACAAGGAACTGCTTCAATCTGTTAATCTATGTAATGACTTGGAGAAGGAAATAGTATGTGAAGAGCCTGACTTCCACAACAGACTCTTGCTGAAAATGTCATACGGGTGACTCAGTGACATGGCCGCAGGGAACTGGGAAGTTTCATAGGTCAGTTTGCAAAAACAACACAATTAAACTGCTAAAGACTTTTTTCATGGTAATTACAGTTAAGCATGTAGAGATCTTTCTGAGCCTCCAAAGAGTTTTGCTTTGGAAAAAAACCAGGCGAGCAGGTTGCTGATTTATTTCCTTTTTCTCAGAAGATCCTTCTCTAATATGAATTCTTTCAGCAAAGGCAGTGCAGTGTGGCCACACTGATCCATGTGCTTCTATAAATTACCTTCCCACAGAGCAGTGCAGTAATCATGAGCAAGAAATGCTGTTGTGAATTCTTGACACCGCAAAGGAGGTTCAGCCCTTTTCCTCTACTTTGTATCAGCAATGTTTGTGTGAGGTGCAGTAAAGACTGAAGGCTGGGTTTGTAAATACTACTTCACTGCAACATAGAAATTTCTTGTAAAATGTTTTGGAGTTGGTTTTGAGCAGACAAACCAGAGCATTTTTAGATTTGACCTGAGACAATCACGTTTTCTTACAGATAAGTAAAATGAAGAGAGATTCCCAGTTGAACAAAATAAGCAGGCTAATCCAGGAGACTGACTTGGATTGAATCACCCCAAAAGATAAGAAGGCATTCCTAACTATAGAATTTTGGAGTCCCTTCTGAAATTTCCAGATGTGATAGCAATGCTTTAAACTTGTTAATGAAAACTCTACTGGAAACTAGACAAAGGTCTAGATGCTTTCCAGGACTTTAAACTATAAATATCCTATGCTTCTCTGGGGGAGAGGTCCACAGTCTAAATATATTTCTCTATCATGTCTGATTAGGTATAAAAATACAGCTACAAAATATCTGCTTCATAGCACAAAAGTTGCCTAAACAAATGAAGTAATGAAGATGAAGTAGGGTAGCACTATCTAATGTTAAGAGCAAAATTTTAGTATTTGCTAAGTCATACACTTTAAATTCATCTTACAGGATGGCATAAAAATTTGGAGTAAAATTGGCATTTCCAAGTAAGGAAAGTAGTTTATCTGCTTGAGAAAAATAATTTTCAGCATACTTCTTCCTGTCATGAAACCTGGGATGAAGAGGATATTTCAGTGGCACTCACCTAATCTTAAGGCAATTGAAAAATTAATTAAGTAAATCTGAACAGAAGTTGAAACTTGGGCTGCTGGTGTGTTAAGGATATATAAAAATCACACATGTCAGCAGGTGAACACACACCACTATTTCCAGGTCCTGGCTGCCTTGTGACCCTAGCCGCAGCCTCCCTTCTTGTTTGTGAGTGGATTTGTCCGAGCCCTGATAAACCTTCTGCATCTTTTGGATGGCTTTTCCTGCTTACATGGAAATGCTTCCAAGAGTACTTATGTATTGTGATCATATTTTAGTGTCACCAGTATCCAACATATTTCAGAAACAAGTGACACAACAATTCCACAGAACCAGAGAATTCTATTGTGAAATTGAGCAAAGGCAGTGATGTGTTAATGATTTTTGTTTGTGCCATGGAAAGTGGAATATATCACAGATCCCCTGATTTCCAATGGCAAGATTTTTTTTATCACTTAAAAGAAGAGCTAATATCTTGGCAGTGTTCAAGTCTCTCAGTTTGACAAATACTTCCTGTAGAGCTTTTCTTTTTAGTTGATTTTTATTGTTCCTATCACTTCGAGGTTTTTGGATGTTATAGACTAATGGTTGATAATTCCGTCTCACGTAGTTCTCAGGGGAGAACTCTAAAACATGTAATTTTATTTTTGGGGGGTTTGGGGGGAAAGGCAGAGGGGTTTCCAGGCCTTTTTGGTTGCTACAGCGTTCCAGGCAAGATAAAACAGTCAAAACTAAGGTCTGTTGTGCTTAATTTTTTTCATATCCTCAAATAGTTCCTTTGTATTTTCACTCTCCTTAACTTGCTCACCTTGCCAAATGAAAAGTAGGTATCACTTAGCAAAACATGAATGAAAAAAAAGCAAGAAAGCAAGAAAAAGCTATGACAATTGGATTAAACATTAGCAAGTCTGTTTAGAAAAAGGCGTTTTGAAAAAAGCTTCCCCTTCTGTTCAAGTTTAAATGAATAATGAGATTAGATATGAATAGGTACTCGATGAATAATTAGATTCTCTATCTGAAAAGTATCATAGTTTTCTGAGCTGTCATGTCTTGTTTCTCTTGTCCTATGTGCATGCAGGCATGCCAAAGGTAAGTTAAACTCACTATGAGTGTAGTTTGTACCCAAACAGCCACGGAGAGAGAGCAGAGATCGTTACCTAACTGTTGTTAGCCCTCTGATAACACACTTTTAACCCTCTGTTGGGAAATCCAAGAGGAGAGCACATAAAATTGCACCTTTCATACTGACTGTCTTCTCTCTGTGTGTCCTGGCTTTGAAACCATCCAGGCAGTGCTACTAGCAGGTGGCATTAGTGAGTGTTGAAACTGGAGAAGGATGTGTCTGGAAAGAGGCCAATCCAAAATTCACTGGAGCTGGTGCCAAGGTTTTGTTAGTGAGGTGATGGCACCTTCAGTGGAAGGTGTGTGAGATGCCTGGTCAGAAATCAGCTCTGTGCTTCCCAGGGATGATTCTGGCTGGCTGTGATTCTTTACCATTAGAGTGCAGAGGATACCTTCTTGTTTTCTTTGAAAATCAGACCCACCCAATGTCTACCAGAAGCCAAATTTCAAATTCTTTACTGAAAGATGATTAACACTGGCAAATCTCTATTTTCTGGTGTCTAGATAGTGCTGATCTTTCACAAAGTCATTATTATCAGGCACTTCTCTCATATTTTTAGGCACAGTGGTCTGAGAAAATCTGTAAAAACTCATCCCACTATTGAAAAAAGGAAGGGTTGTTCTGTTCTGCCCTCCCTGGATCTCCCAGATCAGTGTTCTTTATTTACCTGGGCTATTTGCAGAAGGGGTGAGGAATGTGGAAATTTGTTTGTAGATGTGATTATCAGCTACCTTGTTAGAACTGTCAGCAGAGATCCATACCCCTATCACTTTCTGGTTACTTTTATTCAGAATTAATTTATGGGTGCATGGAATTGGAGAAAGAGAATTTGATGTTTTGTTCAGTAATAGCAGAATCATTATTTTAAAAAAGTTGTTAAAATGTTAATACGAAGTTTAGACCTAGATGGTATTTCTCCCTCTCTTTTTAAAAATTAGAATGCTTCCTAAAGGAAAAGTAATTTGAAAAAGTACCCAGTATTGCATTCATAGCATATACAAGAACAGTAAAATATATTCAGAGTATTCAGTACAGATCATTATTTAGTACAATTTGTTTGCTTGGTGGTCTAAGACATAAAGGAGTGCAACCTACTTTCAGAAGTTGCTTATATCAAAGAATTTGATAAAAGACCCTTGTCAGTTAATTTTGAATTCTCTACTTATGTATTTTGTGCTGCTGTTTATTTGAAATTGCCTCTGCTGAATGCATTTGGTCAGGTGATGGAGACAGGAACTGTTTCAGTTCCTTAGAGTGCCTTAAGTGGGAGTATTTAGGGGTCTGGAGAATAAAATGAGAACATCAAACAAAAGTCTTGCTAGAAAACCTTGAAGAAGATGGCAAAACAGATCAAATAGCATGTTTTGGTTTCTGCTTGCTGTTGTGTGTCTCAACAATTTAGAGATATATCTCAAGTCACTGAAGATTCAAATAATACATTTCTATTTAATGCCTTCAAATGAGGGAGAAATAAAATGCAATGTAACATATCCTTTAAGAGAAAAAAATAGTAGGTTATCCTTTTGCTTTCCTCTGATTTATCTATTTATTATTTATATGTATTAGAATATTAGAATATGCATTTTTTCCTCTTCTTCCTGAATTTGTTTTTCTGTCATTTGTTTTGAACACTGGGTTGTTTCAAAATTCTCTAAAGAACTGCCTCTTTCTGATTCCTGTGCCATACTATTTACTCTTTCTTTTCCATGTAAAACCCCCCTTACTATGTGAAATTTCAAAACTTATTTTTCACATCTCCTTTACTTAGAATCAAGTATTGAAGTGAAGGTTAGAACAGAAGGCAAAGAAATAACACCCACCCACCAAGCTGTCAATTGTTAATTTTGTCTTTTTATATCAGGTGAAAACTTCATGGAAGAATGCTGATTCTCAAAACTTGCTGTCTATTTTATTGTCTGATAAAATGAGAGCAATAAATTTTCCTCTTTTATGTCCTTCATTGTGACATAATTTGTAAATATAATTTAAATCTCCACTAAAAACGTGAGTTTAAATACAATGATCAATAAACTTGTGAGATTGTTGTTTCAAGGAAAGGGAAACCAGTGCTCAATGAAACCAGCAGTGCCCCTTGAGAGCTCAGCTGCTGCCCCAGCAGCACAATACATCCAAATCTCTCTCCTCTCTTGAATAGTGTGCAGGAGGAGGCACCAGCCACACGACTCACATTGTTTGTGGGGAAACAGACACGCTGTCCTCTTAATTGTCTTATCTAAAGCCAGATCCTTCTAAATATGAGCCTTTAAGTGCTATTTATATAATGCAGAATTCCTAAATTGAAGTTAGTGCCCCAATGCTTTAATCTAACCTAATCTGAATTTTCGTAACTAAAATCCTGGATGGTGAAATTATTCTCCTTGAGACATGCAGTTAAGTCTGTGGAATTCCACACTGGGTGTGATGTGAGAATGAAGCAGTTATATAAAGCTAGTTGGAAACTGGAAGTGTCTGAGAGAAATTCGGTGAGGATTACTGAGCACATAAACAGCTCTGCTTAGTCAGGAGATCTGGGAGCTGGGAATGGTTGTTGACCTGGAGGAAGTGCTGTGTGTATAAACCTCCCCTGCTGAGTGTGCACCTACTTTTGGCAACCACTCCTGAGGGTTGAACTGGGAGGACCTGGGTTTCATCACTACAGCCACTCTTATGTTTGATGTAGAGCTCTACCTGGCATTACTTCTGACTTAGATTTTGGCTGGTTCTTAGAACAGAAACAACTTGTGAAAAATAACAGCCTTTGGAAAATGTATCCATTGAAAACTTTTCATTCCTTTTCACATCCAAATTATCAGTGTTACTATTTGCTGTTCCGAATTATTAATTATCTGGAAATAGTTGTTAATTTCAAGTAATTAAAAAAATAATGCTGAAATCAGAATTGACCAACAACATATTTCAGCTAATTTATGTTGAAATCTTTGATGTTTTAATTTGCAATTTTATTGCTGTTTAAGTTTTGGCTTTTTATCTAGTTTGGGCAGGAAAATGTTCTTGGGATATGAAAATATTTTCCTGCTCAGTTCTTAAAAATCAAGTCAGCTTTTACCCTGGAAGAGATGGACAAGAGCTAAACAGGAAATCTAGATCAAAGGCTTCAAAACTGTACGTGTATTTGCTTATAACATCATCATTTAGAACATTGTTTTTTTCAGTTTGATTTCCAAAGGACCAGGAGAAATCCTCTATTACTTATGTGCATATCCCTTGGAACTCTCATGACAGGTGTAAATCTTGATTTAAAAAAATAGACTATCTTGCAATAGATAAGACATTTTTTGAGTTGGATTTAAGGGTAGCTATGCTGGAAGTGGGAGTTAATTTTCTTCCTATGGCCTTACTTTTTTTTGTTGTGATCCTGCAGTGAAATAGCTTGTCTGGTGCCAACTTGCTGTGTCAGAAATTCAGCATGACTTCTGGATCACAGCATTTCATAGTATGAGGAGAAATTAAATATATGCACCAAGAACATGTGTTTGAAGTTCAGGAAAGCACAAAATGAAACCAGAAGAATGAGAAGATAGAAACATCAGCATCTTTAGAATATTAGCACAGGAAGGCATTGCTAAGTGGATTTAACTTGCTGAGCCATGGGATAACCCTCCAGGGCAGACTGCTGGATAACAGATTTATTTCCTGGAAGGCAGAGTCGAGCTGGGGGGTGGTGGGTGTACAATAGTCGTGAGTAGAACCAGCCTTGTCTGCATGAAGTTAGTGAATTGTGGGGTTATTTGTTTATTTGTTTATTTTTTGTTTATGAATTTTTGGTAGTGGCTATTCCACCAAACTCCCCTTGTGAATATTTTTGCTTGGCAGCCTTCTGGTATTCAGAAAAAGACAAATGACTGTCTCAGATTATAGAAAGGCAGTGGGGAAAATGAGAGGTCAATAGGGCCTGGAAGATGATTGAGTGTTGCAGTGGAAAGGAGGTAGGAAAAAAGGGAATGTGGATACTCAAGCCTTGTTGAGTGGGGGAATCTGCCTGGGTTGAGTATAATTAAATTTCAGGCTACCAAAGTGGCCTTTGTTCCATTCAGGGAATAGGACTAAGCATCTAAAAGTCTCAGTCTGACTGGTGACTTGGCATCTAGTCCCTTAAAATTTTTCTACTTCCAAGAAACCTGTGTCTTAGAGGAAATACTTAGAGAATTTTAAAGGATATGTTCTTGGGAGCTATATTTTGCTTTAATCTCCCTCTCCTCCCTTTCTTCTTGTCTCCTTTTCTCTTGCCTCCCCAATATGTTCCTGTTTTTTTCCATTGTGTCCTTTGATTTTTTAATATATTTTTTTTAATAATAGAATTGTTTTGTATTACTGTTTTTGTCTGAAAGCCTTAGTTAAGCCAAAATAACTGAGGGGAAATCCTGTTTTTGCAGCAGATGAAAACTTTTTCCTTTGACAATCACTAGGTGTGTTCATCTAAGCAAGAGTTTGATGGTTTCACTGATACAATATTAAAAGGCTTTGATAATTTTAAGTGTATCCTGAACTTCTCCAAACTGATCTTTTACGGTAGATGCCTGTAGATAATTCTTCTAAAACCTCTGCAGTGCACACTGTTTACAAAAGTTATTTCCATGGAATTCTGTCTAGAAATTAGACTTTTTATCAAATACTGAATGAATTTATTTTAAAATTAAATCTTTAAGAGGAAGAAGAATTTACTGGAGACGTATTTTAAGTACATTCTGTGTACATAGCTAGTCTTAAAATTTTTATTAGTGCTGTCATGCAATTTTTGTTACAATTTTCCCTGTAGAGATGAACTGAGCCCAGAGTATAGCAATTGCCATCACTTGAGCCATAGTTCGCAAAGAATTTCTCAAGTACATTTGTTTAGTACTCTGGTACAGCTCTCTCTTTTAGTAAAAGAGGCCATGCAAAGGTGTCCTACAAAGATTTTTCCGTTTAAGTTTGGGGTGAGCCATTATTAAAATTGGCAGAGTTGTTGCTGAGCTCTGTAGGCCTTTCCAGGAGTCCTGTGAAAACTATTACAGAAGATACCATTTTGTGGAATACTTGATACTGTCTGCATAGTACAATGCAAAATGGTACTAAAAGTATTAACAGCAGAGAAAATTTTTAATAGGAGTTTTATCCCTTTTACCTGTAACGCCAGACACCTTTGCACATAGTGATTCCAGTCATAGGGAAAATATGTATAAAATGATAAAAACTGCTTTTTAAAAGTCATGATGCCAAGGTCCAGTGAGTTAGGTAGCTAGACATGTGATTTGTGTCTCACTCAAAGCCTTAAATCTCAATTTCAAGTGAAATAAAGCTGCCTCTTGGCAGCACTGCAAGGGCACGCAGTGCTGCAATTTTAACCTGTTACTGCAGTGACAGGGAGAATTCAGTTTCTGGGCCTCTGGCAGTATTTGAGATTTGGGTGCAGAATTCCAAATTTGAGATGGGCAGAGAAAAAAATACTTATTTTGTTTCCTGGTAACTTCAAGATTTGTAGGTTTTTAAAGTGTTCTGAGACCAAAACTCTGGAAACCAGTAGCAGTAAATATTAGAAGGCGGCAAAGTAGTGCTATGTAATAGTATAATGCTATGATAGAGTATAATTTGGTTCATAATTATCCATTATAACTATGTAATTTATATAATTATCTTACATAGTGTTGTGTAAAGTGCATACACTCAGAAAAATGTGTATATTTTAAAAAAATATATACACAGTTGTTAAATACTATTTATAAATACTACAATGCTTACATGCACTTGATAAAACATATGACATTCCCCTCATTACAGTATTTAATGTGAATGAAACATTACTTTGGGCATTTGTCCTAGAAGATTCAAGTGTTTAATATTCAGAGACCATATACATAAAATATCCAATTTCTAAATCTTTCCTGTGCATCCGTGCATTGCTGAGCACTTTTTCCAGGCCCAGAGCATGGTTCCTAATGCAGATGAAGGACATGTGAACCGAACAGCTGCAGCAGGTTGGATAACCTTCAAAATGCTTCAAGGCATAAGTCAACCACTAATTTTCAAGATAAATTCAATTTTTTTTTTTCTGGATCATTCAGTATTGGTATCTCTCTGACCAGATTTTTAGGGTGTCTCTGGGTAGATCTGTTGTTTCAGTTCCTGTAGTCCTGGGTATTTGGCTTTTGTCAACAGTATGTCTTTAACATTCATTTTCAGTTGGATTATTTTTTATTTCTATGGATTTTTTTAGCACTGTGTAGACTGGCATGAACCAAACTGGAAAGATTTAAGTTGCTTTCCATATTTTGAACACAAAGAAATTGATGAACAAAATCACGGTGTTCCAAAGTGATTGTTGGGTATTTGATTTTTAGGATATCTGAAAGCATACATAACTAAACCTATTGTGCTAAACCTATTGCCAAGTGTTTGGGAAAATCAATGTATGATCTGCAGGTATTATTTGGAAATTTGGAATTCCTGTTCCAAAAAGTGTCTCCCGATAATTTGCACTAAGCAGGAGTGGACGGCAGAATGAACTGAAAGCCAGGGACAGACAAAGGGTTCTGCAGGGGTAGAACAACCCAGGGATGCTTATATTCATGATGGTTTTGGTCTGTGAACAGAAAAGGTCAGTCTCCCAGTCAGTCAAACCCTTTCTGTGAACAACATGTTCCTGATGCTAAATACTATAGTTCAAGCAAAAATACATTTTCTCTCCCCGTTTGCATTGTTTTCCTACTTGGGATGGAGTTTTATTTTATGACTAGTTTCCATAGTTGGAAATACAAACTTTCTTATTTCATCAGCTACCCTTGCTCATTCTCTTTAGACTTTCCACCTTCACAAGTTTATGAATATCAGAAGAGAAATCATTCTCTGGAGTTTCTTTGATCTCTGCTTGTGATGTCTTGTTGATGAGAAATTTATCATAAACTAACTGAACTATGAATGAGTTGTTGAAATTTTTCACACATTAGATTTGCTGGTGGATGTTTAATGAAGCAGCCTTGTGTTCTGTCACCAGGAGCTGTTCAACAGAGTCCAGCGGGGCAGCACCATGAAAGTGTGCTGAGGCCAAGTTTGCTTTGCAAAGCAAAATGGAAAAAAATTAACAAGCATGGGCAGTATTAAATTTTACTATAAGCTTGCAGTGTTTGTAAGTTTGAAGTATTAAACCTTTCCAAAAGGAGTGTCCATTTTGCTAAGTGAGGCCTCATCTTCCAGGAGTAGGGATTTTGATTGTGATATTTGCTGGGATTAAAACAGAAGAATCTTCCATAAACTTAAAGGTGAGGATGGAATCATTAAACAATGGATATATTAAATCTGACAGTCTGGAAAACACAAGCAAAGTCAAGAATTCAGTTGCCAGATGCTGCAAGAGAAGATGTTCAGAGTTGATCTCACAACAGCAAGGGTAACAAAAGGTCTGCAAATTTCCCTTTGAAGAGGTTAATTTAAAATATTGTGAGCAATGTGTTTATGCTATCTTGTTCTTCCTAAATGTTAAGTTTTAGATTGAGCCTATCTATATTCTACTTGTGTTTTAAGATATTCATTTCACAAGACTTTCTGGACTCATATAAATAATCCATGTAATGTACACATTAGTACAGCAGAGTAATTTCCCTAAATCTAATAACTGAGAGTTGTTATTTGCATTGTACTTGTACCTAGAGGCCTGTTCAGGATAGGAGCCCCATTGTGGCAAATACTACCAGCCATCCAAGATTAGGGAATTGGATTTTTGTTCCCCTGAGAATCAATTTGATTTAGCAGAATTTTTTATGAATTTGGCTCATGTCCTTTTCATGTCCTTAAGCTTCACTTCTGGGGTCTTTAGGTACATGTCCCTCTAAATCAAGTTTATATTCTTAACTCTATAAGTTTATAATCTTACATCTTTACAGCATCTTATGTGTTCAGCTGACATATTTGAGCTAATTTAAAAAAAGATGCAGGACTGGATATACCAACCCCAGTGGGAGCAGGCATGCATGACTGAGAGTGGAGGCATTCAGAATGAGACACTATTGCTCCTCGGGGTGCTGGGGGCACTGCAGCTTTCCAGGGGTGAGGATCCCTGCTGAGGTGTGCTGGGCAGGAGTGCTCTGCTGCCTCTTGGAGGGTGCTGTGACACCAAGCCTTGCCAGGCCGTGCACTGTCAGGCTTTCCTCTGTAGGCACATTAGACTCACGAAGATTTTGCTGGTGAGGGAAGGACCCCAGCTCCCAAAGCAGGGCCCAGGCCTGGTCCTGGGAGTTGTAGATCCGTGGAGGTGATAATGGAAAATGCAGGGGACTCAATTCCCCATACCTGAGCAGTTCAGCCATGATTCTTCCACTCGTTTGAGTCAGTTCACTCAGCCAGCATGTGAAAATGAATTTTTCATTCTACTGGTTTAGTTTGCTGTTGGTTTAGCAAGCTAAAAAGACTCCTGCAGAAACTGCATAAGTCAGCGTAAGGAGTAAGAAAAGAGATCACAGAACTGATCAGGCAAATTCTTCCAAAACGTCCAAATGTGAAAATCAAATGGAAGCAGGATGCATCTAAAGACTTAAGCAAAAGTTTGTCACCCAAGAGCAGTATTGTAGAGAAATTTACATTTTAATTTACTCAAGATTGTTCTGTGAAAAATATCACAGCCCACTTAAACCTTTTCTTATTTTTCTATTAGCATAAGAAAATGTATTTTTGAAAGTACCTGGAAAGCTGATTTTATAATCCCTGTATTCATTTGCCTAGCACAGAGTATGTAGCCTCAGTAGTGAAAAATTCTCCAAATAGTTACAGACCAATTGTATTTGGGCAACAATGTGAAACTTCATAGAAGTGGCTGAGAAAACCTGATGAGACATTCCTCTGCAGTGCTTGAGAGCACAGCACAGCCAAAATCCTCATGAATGCGGTGTGGGGGAAAGGAGCAGTTTGTTATCAACCCAGAAATGGCCATCTCACATGCACAAGCCCAGAAGAGACATCAATGGCTCAGCTGAATGGCCAGACAGCCAGTTTTGCTGCTTGGTGAACAGCTGAACACAGCAAACCTACAAAAAGCACCAGGAAAATGTCAGAGTGGCAGATTTTTCCAGCCCTTCTGTGCAAAGTATGGATGTGACACATAAAGGCATCAAGTGGCTGCATTAGGGCCCACGGTAGAAAGGGACAAGGCTGAACTGTGGGCTTGTTCCTGTAATTCTCTGGGCAGGGACACTCCACAGGGTGCAGCAACAGCTGGGTGCCACTGCAGATCCAAGTATTGGAGCTCTGGTTCTCTGGGAATGGGAGGAGACAGCAATAACTGAGGGGCCGGAAACCTGAGTGCACAAATATGGAGACTACCTTTCTGCATTGTTCTCATAACTACTCGAGTTTGTCAAAAGCTGCTTTACCATATTGTGCATAGGTGGTGCACATAACACCATAACTCATGCTTCTGACTTTGGTTGGCATGTTTTTTCTAGAATCTGTCAGATTTTGTAGGGCAAAGAAAGTGGAACTGCTATTCATATGCAAAGAATTAAAGACACAAAATGGGGGGGAATCTTGAATAAAACAGTAGTTAAAGGTTCTTCCAGACGGCTTCTTTCTTTTCACTATATATAAATTCACTTTGCTGTTTAAAAACATCTTTTTTTTTCTTTTTTTTTTTAAACTTTTGTAACAGTAGAAACAAAACTATTTGGATGCAGAGTTTCCTTTGTATATAAGAACCTGAATGTGCTCCAGAGTGTAGTCAGAGCATATTACAGGAGTGGACTGGCATCCCTGTCTGCATCCATCTGTACAGCAAACAGGTTACCACCTCCAGCTTTTTGTCACTTCCTACCTGCCAGAAATTACCAGCCTTACTGTTCTGTTGTCAGTGCTCCAATGTTGCCCGTTTGCCGCAAGGAAAATCAGCTAGGTTACCTCACATCACCTGTTTTAACTGTTTAAACTGGTCTAATTTACACTGCTTGAAAGAAATTCGGGCATGTTTATGTGAACTGATCTGCTACAAGAGTTGGATTAAAGTGGTAGCTGTCAGAAAGTGATAAAAGTGGGTGGAGTGCTACAGGCAATGATCCTTGGCTGACCAAGGATGTTTGTTCATGGCCTGAGACACATTCATGCAATCATTCGCTAACTTCTGGAAAAATGCCTTATGGATATTTATTCTTCATTCCTTACACTTTGAAAATGGAGATCAGGTATATTGGCTTGTGTGATGCTTGCTCAGTTCTACTGTAGACATTATAATCTTTTCACTGTACTATAAATATACAGAAATTAGCTATAAATAGAACCCATGCATTTTTTTGTCATCTTCTAGCAAGCAGTAATACCAATTTATCAAATTTCTATGGCCAGAAATAATTTCTAATTGTTCACTTTTATTAAACAACAGAAAGCTCTCTAATTATCGCAACGCTTGCTTTCATCTCTAAGCCATCATTTCGTTCATCTCCACTGACCAACCTGGTAGTACAGTCAGAAGATAAACAGTACAGATAAACAGAATTATTTGCCTCTGCATGGCATGCCTGGAACACCAAGTAGGTGAATTTATTAGCCTTGTTATTTGGCACTACATTTGCGTTCAACCTAGAATTCTCAGAGCTAAGTTTTTACATAAAAACAAAGCTATAATAGTCATAGTTTATGTGGCTAAGTCACAGAAGGTGATAATGTATTATACACTGCCAGAACATTTTGTTTTCCATGTCTCCTTTCTCCAGTTCATTGCATAATTTCCTTTTCCCTCTGGTCCATCACTTCAAAGCTGTGATAATATCCAGTAAACATTCATATCTGATCCTAATTTTTAAAAAACACATTGTGTTTAATATTTGCTTTAGAAAATATAGCCTCCTATTGCATCGTGCTGTTTTATATGGACTGAGAAAATCCACATGCCCAGACAGGCAGTTTAAATCTTCCCTGTCATATAGCAAAGCAACCAAACATAGCACAGTGACTTGTATTTTCCCAAAAAAGAACTGTGTGTGATGCTGCACATGGGACATTCATCCTGTCCTCAGAGCAAGATCTAGAGCTGGAGACTCTCCAGTCTCCCTGAATGTCTTCATGACCTGACACTGAAAAATCAAACCGAATTCATCATCACCTCTGCAACGTGGTCAGTAAAAGTCTGCATGATAAAAGGAGTGATCTCAGAGTGGGTAGCATGTTTTAGGCTGGAATAATGTGAACGGTTCAGTGCCAACTGCCAGCACTGCCTTTGTCCACTGCAGAGTCAGCTCCAGCCAAGTTTGTTCTCATTCATGTCAGCATCTTGGCTGAAGAATGACATTTCTGGTAAAAAATAGGAAATAAGCTGGGCATCACCAGCATGCTAATGAACCCCAAATTTCCTCACAGCTGCTGGTAGACCAGTGAACCCTGCTGAATGGACCCCACAGCACTGTGACAAGGGGGCACGTGCCACAGTCCTCACCATCCAATTCTCAGGTCCTCCTGGGAGACCTGTGTTGAAAAATGCAGAAAAAAATCTATACGAAAAGCCCAGTTTATTCCAACAGGGCAGTGGTTTTCTTGGGCATGTCAAAGGCTCATAAATGTAATGAAACCAGCATGGGCAGCTGGGGACACAATTTTTAGTTAAGGAAATGCACAACAACTGCATTCTGCCCTTTACTGACAGGGAATAATGATAGCAGAAATATTCTGTGTCACTCATTCACTGTTCTTGTGCTCTTCATATAGCCACGAGGAGAGGGATAAAGTGCATCCATACTGATATCTGGGACAATGAGGGAATTAATGATAACAGAGAGGCAAAGGTCTGTGCATCCACATTTCCTGGCACAGCACGTCAGACTCTCGCCTGTGCCGCTGAGTTTTTCCTCTCAAAGATGCACATCATGCACCTCAGTTTCAATAACTATAACTGTTTTCTTTCTATTCTGTAATGAGAGAAGAAATGAACACAGGATGATTTCTAGCCAGGCAGTTATGAGTATTGTTTTGTTCTCTTTGAAAGCTAACATATTATGTTTAATTTAAGAAAAACTGTTGTTCAAGATCAATAAAATGTAAAATGTTAGGGAAAAAAAAAAAGAAGGAAAGAATGTTGCTAGCAATAATTTTTTTACTGCTTGACCGGACATTTGAAAACTTTATTTCTGGCAGAAAAAGAAAGGATACATTTGAACCTAATTCATCACAGAAATAGTTTTTACTAGACTGAAACTACTGGGCAGTAGATTTGGAGGATGCTGGGGGAAATCTTGGTTAGTGAGTCCTTTTGTATTGAATGAGCACATGAGTTTGGCAGTGTGACACAGCAGAGATCAGATCTAGCTTGGGAAGGTTACTGCTGTCTTCTCTTTTTTTCAAGTAATAACTTGTCTCTGGTTTCGAAATTAAAAAAACCCAACTTTGTTCTAACAGAGTTTCTGATAGCTATAGCTATGGTAAACAAACTGATAGAATATTTGAATTATCAGATTTATAGAATTATTGATTTTCTATGAATTTTATGTCGATATTTCTCAATAGCAATTGAGAAATTAGGTTTATTTTCCTGTGAATGAAAATGCTACTCTATTTCTGCCAAAATGTTAGAGAGGTACTAAATTAATTATTTCTATAATTATTTGTTCTGTAGAGCCTTAGTAATTAAAGCGACTTTACCTTAACCTAAAGAAAGAAAGAAAAATAAATAACTTCAATCAGCCATTGATGCTGTGACAAGCCAGTGGAAAGTGGCAAAAGATGGTTTATGATAATTTAATTATAGAAAGAAAACCCCAGCTTATACTGAGCTAATTGATGAAAAAAAAGTCAAAGAGAACTTTAAAGAAAAAAACCTAAAACACCCTCCCCCCCGAGCTCCATCTCAATTTTAGTTCAGTGCTATGATTGTTGTCCTGCCTATTTCGAGTGTTCCTGGTGCAATCTGGACAACGCAGACAAAATGAGAATTTATGATCGAATTCAATGTGGGGCACACTTTGGCTGCTGTCATTGGCAGTAATGGGCAGCTAACTGCTCTGCACTCTCCAGGCATCATGTCTAATATTGCTGATGGGACATTGTTGTGATTGCATTTAATGATTAAATTGATGATTCAGACTTCACTGTTTGTCAGATTGGTCTGGGGTGTTTTTCTCTTTTTTTGTTTGTTTCGGCATTTTGGGTTTGTTTGTTTGTTTGTTTTTGTTTGTTTTTGTTTCTGGTTGGGTTTTCTTGTTTGTTTGTTTTTTCAAAGTGTATGTCTGCTAATAGATAATCCGTATACCACTGTGTTGATAGCTGGTGTATATTACTGCTTCTCAGGCCCTGTATCAGTCAGCTGGAGATACATCACATGTTTTCCACGAGGGCTGGCTCAGTTGTTAGAAATGAAAGTGAAGCTATTTGTTGCTTTTCTTATTAATTTTGTTTTGCAGCAGTGTCATGGGTTTTGTTCGGATTTATGGGAGACTCTCTAGACTAAACAACTGCCATTGCAAGTAGCAAAAGTCACACTCTGCTCAGTTCATTTTGAATTAGAACCATCTATTACCCCTCTACAGTCATTTTAATAACTCCCATATTTTTCTGCTATAGATTCACATAAAGGGCATGTTATTTTTTAAAGATAAATACATGTTCTTCTACCTGGACCTGACAAATCTATTAGCCAAACCTTCCATTAACAGAGGAAAGAGCTTCCTTTATTTTGCACAGGTTCTTTCCTAACCTTTAAGGTAATTAGCTGTAATTATGCTTCTATGTAATGACAGTGCTGATATTCTAAGTATTCTGAATTTTAACTTTATGCCGCACTTATTCTAATTTCTGTGGTTGTAGCCACCTTTGGGGTTACATTTGTTGAAATACGGGGAGAATTATTCCTTAAAATGGATGTTCATTTTGTCCTAAGCATCGTTCTTAGTCTCTCAGCTTTATTGCTTCTTTTATTAGCAGCTTTACAATTCACTTAATCCTGGACAAGGGCTTTTTGGGAATTGAAATAGGGATTTTTTTGGTTTTTATTAACAAACCTAATACTCTTACACAGGCATAAGCTTATTTTTGGGGACAAGCTCTGCTCCACACGCATTTTGTAGCTGCCACCCTATCTGGACAGACCTCTTCAGGACAAGTAGAATAATTGGGTAACATAAAAAGTTTGCAATTGTTTGTACAACCTCTGTCATAGTGGTTCGTTCTATAAAACCGTCCTGGGAGATCCTCAGCCACCCTTGTCAGCTGAACTATGCTAGACTGCCACCCTTAACTGACCTGTAATTTTCACATCAAAATATTTTTATGTGTATTTCCTGGTATATCAGACTGAACTGAGGAACATGCTGGAAGCATCCCAGAAATCACAAGAGAGGTCATAAGGGCAGGGCAGTATTTCTCACAGTGCTTCACTATGTTTGCAGTTTCAGATAGGATTGAGTGGAAATGTAGTAACATTAAATTTGTCAAAAAATCATGACTTTTTAATTTAGTTTTAATTGTTCTTTATCTGTTAGAGTCTATTCAGTGATTTGCAGAATGGTCTCTGTTTCCTTCATATATGCAGAATAATTCACTTATTCCCAATAGAGTTGTCTCAGTTCAGCTTTTCCTGGCATATTTAGACAAAAAAATGTTATTTTTCTGAAATATATCCCTGAAATATATGTGGAAGAGAAAAGAAATAAAATTTAAATATTTCCCTTCAAATTCTAGATAGAATTAAATTATTCCTTGTTATTAGAGGAGAAGTGGAGAATAGAAGGATTGTAAACATGCCATGAGAAAATGAACTCCTTGTCCACATTCACTTATCTCTTTTGTCCCTGACATAAAGCTGAAAGAAACAATCCTTGTATGAGATCAGAAGTTCTTAGCTGAGTTCTGATCACCCATTTATATTTCTGCTATCCTGAAGTCCAGGTGGAAACAGTATAGCCCATAGTTGGTTCATCATCTTTTAAAGGCATGTTATTATCTACAAGAATAACGAAGAGTGCCCAGGCCAGTCCCTCCTGGGTCTTGAATGGAAGTTGAATGGGGAAAACTATGAAAAAGTCTTCATAGGTTCCTCATTCTTTTTCTCCAATAGGTTATTAATAAAACCTAAAAACTGTTTGAGTCATAATCTTCCTATGGTTCTGTTTGGACCATATATTCCTCTGGACACAAAGCATGTTCCATGGTGTGTCTGCAGTGCAAAATCACCCCAAAGGGCAGAGATGGCCCAGGGCTAGGTGTGGGACAGCAGCAGCCATAGCCCAAAGGAACTCCTACTAATCCCTCTATTCCTTCAGTCAGAGAGCTGCTATGCTCTGTTGAGTGCAGTTTGGCAGTAAAACATGCAAAGTTTACTGTAGCATTTCAGCCTAGGGCAGGGAGCTGCTCCCTGGCACTGAAGCGCCCTAAACCTCCCAGGCAACAGATTAGAGTTGAGTCAGCCTTCTTCATCTCGTCCTTGGCTCTGCAGGGTGGGAAGGTGTCAGCAAATGGAGACTTTGGCCGGCGTGCGGGGAACATGCCCGGACAATCCGGCACACTTTGCATATACAATGGATGTGGTGTAGGTGTGCAAACACAGATTCCATTACAGCAGCAGTCCTGTGCCGCCTCCTTTCTTCCCACGCCTATGAGGCTCGTGACTTAACTGGTGCTGTGCTTTGCTCTGTGCAGCTGGGAAAGATAACTCTGTCTGGAGGCAGAAATTAAAAGTCCGTGTAGCTTTGAGATATGCATAAGAGCCTTTATGAGTTTAAATCCTGCTGCGTCTGTATTGGTTTGAGACTAGACGTGCCCAGGGCATGTTCTCTGAACATCATTCGTTTTAACAAGAGGCTGTAGTGGTTGTGCATGTGATACTAAAAGTGAGTATTTAAGAAAGACGTTGCTGACTCATAGACCTGTCAGATAAAAGCAGTATTCAGACAGGACACAATAGTTGACCTTTTGCCAGCTTGAATATAAAGTTAACTTTCAGTAGGACTGTGCAGACTGTACTGAAAAGAAAGGCAGACTATCTTGTGGAGAAAGAAATATGAAGTCTGGAGGCAGAGACAAGCTTTAAGTGACTTATGGGATATCTGATAAAACTATTGCTCAGCAAATAAGGAGTTTGTTTGGAAGATTCTCCATTTGTATTGTTCTGTTTGTCTTTTAATCTAACTGCAAATTCTAAAAACTGTGGATCAAATCTGCTAGTACCCAGGGCAATTTGACACACAGCACAGAAACTGTTAGCTGGGGCCCGTAGTCTCTGTGGTGGAGGGGAAAACAACACCTTGGCCAAAGAAGAAAGAGAGATGGAATCTGAGTCAATGGTAGTGCAAAATGACATCTCTTCAAACACCAAATCTTATAGAGAATGCCTAAAATTTGCCTGGGTGGCTGGGCCTTCCTCTAAAAGCTATCTTGCAACAGATTAATTAAAGCAGACAAGCTTCATAGAATCACAGAATATGCTGAGTTGGAAGGGACCCATCAGGATCATTGAGTCCAATTCCTGGCCCTGCACGGGACCCCCAAGAATCCCACCACGTGCCTGACAGCATTGTCCAAATGCTTCTTGAACTCAGAGAGGCTTGGTATCTTTTTTTCTTTTTTCTTTGCTGTAGAGGCAAACCAGTCTCTTTATAACAGCTTCTGTTGTTTCAGACAGCCAGCCATTATGGCAGGATGAAATACTTCTCTGTATTTAATTATCAAGTTTTTAATTTGAATTTATCAGGAGACTGGTTGAGTAGAGTCTGCGAAATTGTCAGGCAAAGGAATCTTCTAAAAATAAAATGTTAGCAAGATACTCAGTATGCATAAAATGAAGGAATTTATAAATAGATTTGGGAAGAATTGAGCTCATTATAAAATAAATTTAAGATAGATTTTTAGGGATATGGCCATGTTTCAAAGTTATTTTAAAGGAGCCTAAATCCTCACTGTGGAGATTTTGTCTCATTCTTTCTCTGGCACCAGGTGTTCTCCAGCCCCGCAATGAAAGGCAATGATAGGAGAGAGCCTGTGTGGCAGGAAGCAGGCACAGAGCTGTCTGCCAGTAGCAGTCAAGGGATCTCATTATTGATGTGCAGCTTTTATCTCCTCCCACCTCCTTTTTGTTGTTGTTGTTGTTGTTGTTTTTTGGTGGTGGTGGTGGGTTTTTTTAAAATCAGAAGTGTCGTAAGTAGCCTCCCTGGAAAGAAAAGTGCATCCATCAGTGGGGATGGCTTGCAGGAATCTGTTGGCTGGTTTGTGGTTCAGAGCAGGAAGGTTTTGCAATGCAAGCTGCAACAGGAGCTGTGCCTGGTGTGGGAACAAGGAGTAGCAAAGAGATGGAGTCAGTGTGAAACCATTCAGTTTTGTGAGAGCTCTGCTTCCGAGGTAATGCTACATTTCCTCAAACAAAAATTTACCTTCAAGGAGATGGAGGGGATTCTTTATGAAAATTTTTCCAGACATACCACCAAGGGAAAGAAAAAAAGGAAACAAACTGTACAAATTGTTGTCAGAAAAAAAAAAAGATTTTTCTGTTAAGGATAATTTCTCACAGAATCTCACAGTGCTATGTAATTTTAAAGTATTGTATCCAGTTACTTGCTGCTTGTTATATGTTTCAGCCACAGTGTAAAATCCGCTTAGACGTTGTAAACAACATTTAAAAAAAGAACAAAATTATGTAGATTTGACGTATCGTGCTTTTAAAAATGGAAGTCCTGCCCAGCCTAGCTGTTAGCCATTCATCTTAGTAATAAGACCTTTTAAAGTTGCCTTTGAATGAAAATATATCTGGAAATAAAATTATTATCTGAATTTAATTGCATTATTTCAATTTCCATTCCAAGACCCATGATTTACTAATTCCTCATAATTGGAAAGATAAGCCTTATTCTTATGTTCTCAAGCCAATTAGATGATAAGAGAAAGTGTGTGGGCAAACAGTTTGTCTGTGTCATGAGAGGAGAACTGAGACATTTTGCTTACATGGAAGTACAAGTGAGATGCAGCTACGAAAGGTTTTTGTTCAGCACCAGGATGAGTGAACTCTCCAGGAGTGCACTTTAAAGCAACCCCCCGATCTCCCCATGCTTTGGTTTGTACTGGGGAGTGATCTGGGCACACAAAGCAGGCTCCTTACAGCCTAATCCACACCAAAGCCTGTGCTGTTGGAAGGTAGCTGATGTGCTCCCATGGGTCCTCATCCCCAGAAGGAGAGCAGACCCAGTCCAGAGTGATTCCCAGCACTCCCCTCCCTCAGAGGCCTCTGGGGGCTCACTTTGGTGTTTAACACCAAATGTCTCACTGCTCAGACCTGCTCTTATTGCACTGTAGGACATCTTGAAGTGACATGATCTAAACGTGATGAATGATGTAATTATAGTCTATAGCAAGATTAATGGCTGCTAGTGAAGAAGAAATAGTAGTCGGAGCAAATACAAAATATTTAAAAGAAATAATATATTAAATAAAATGCACTTCTACTGTCTTTCTTATGCACCATATTGTTTCAGTATTTACATTTATACTGTCTTGGAAGCTGAGGGGGACCATGGATTAAATATGAAATTCTTTGTTCTGTTTTCGTATTTGGTTACAATACTGCATTGGAGTGTGCAACAAAGCAGAAAGAAATTTTTTTTTATTAATTGAATATTGGGGCCTTTTTCTTGCTTATCATATTTGGGGAACTTATTTTCAGTCTCAAGTGAGATATTTAATAAAAATTAGTTTCAAACCCAGTGAAGAAGTAAAAAACAAGAAGGAAATAAGTCTCTTTCATTGCTTTCAAATTCCCTGTTGGCATGCCATTTTCTGTTACTTTCATTCATATTTCGCTACTGTATTGCAAGCAGCACTGACAGCCTGCCCTTACTTATTTTTTATTTGCAGTTCTATTTGTGAACATGAATATTTTATCTTCACAAGGCAAGAAACTTCTCAGAGAAGTGTATCATTTAAGAACTTGGTTGGGATGTCAAGAGTGTAGCTTGTTTTCAGGAGCTTAATCTTCATGTACTAATATGTTCAAGAATTGTCTTTCTGCTTTCTGACTTACTGGTCACAACTGGAGATTGTGGTGAATGCCTGTATTTTTAAAACCACCTAAATTTAATTTAAATCTCTTGAACGAATCTCTTTTTGTCTACTTCCTGTGATGGAATTACTTCCTTTCCAGGAACAAACTTGATAGAAATGGTGAAGTCACTGAAGTTTGGATTACGTGTAATTTTTATGGAATGGAGCAAATGCCAAAGATCACTGGGCTTGAGTAGATCCAGAAAACCAGAGTGGTCACATAAGAATGATGAATGTAGGCTTTTATGTAAAATTTTATCTGCTGCTCTTGAATGCTTTTCTTCTGACTGTGAAAGATACCTTGTTAAGAAAAGATTGTTGTGATTTATCAAGCAGTTTGTTTTTGTGTAACTCCTAATAGGGAAACTGAAAATCATCAGAGAGAAACATTATTTTTGGTTTGAAAAGTAAGGAATTGGAACATTTGGTTTTAGTAATAGTGGAACCTGCAAACAATTCTTGCCCTTTAGAATCCTGCTTACCATCTTATTCCATGATGAGTGCATAATAATCAGTGTCATTTCTTTGTATGGTGGCTCATATGTGACTGATGCACAGTAGATTACAATATGTGTCAACACTGATGAAAAGGGAAAACTGATTTTTCTAACAGAAAATGTCACGCTATATATGTCTCCCATATTCTTCTGATATAGGAGAGAGATTTTAAAGCATTATTTTAAACATGGCTGCCTCAGCATTGTTTTCCTCAATTTTGCATAGGTGATAAAGAAGACAAGCTGGTTATATATCTTGACATTAGAGATTAAGTGTGAAAAGCAAAGTCTGAAATTCTTTAATTGTGTGTTTTCTATGTACTTTATAATCCCCTGTTTTTTAATGTTGCTTTTACTATGCTGACCCTCCCAGTTCACCAGGAGATGTCCTGGCTGCCTGGAAATGTCAGGCAAACACCAAAGTGTGCCACAGCAGATTCTTATAGGGTCAGATTCCTCCTCTGAGATAACATCTGTTGTTCTAAAGTATATTTAATGTCTTAAACATTTGTACTGATATATGCTAAAAGGTATGGGAAAAGTTCAAAGATAGAACAGCAACTCACGGATCTCAATTTAGTTAAAGTGATTTAAAGTGAATAATCCTTAATAAGTGAATTGTGAGTGAAACACCAATGCTCATACACAACTTAGCTGAATTTGGTTGCTTATAAGTATGCATTGTACATTTGATAACTTTCATTTTGAAGTTCGTCAGTGAGCAGGGTGGTACACATGCCTTCTAGTCCTGAGATACCCGAATCACAATCCCTCATGTCACAACAATAAACAGAGATTTTTGTTTTCAGTTCTCTAATTTTGCACTACTTTTTTGTTGAAACAGGCAGGAAACCATATATAATGTCTCCTAAAATAAGCACTGACCTCACTCTTTGAATGTACCTAGCTCCTGTTTATTTGGTAAACAGAATCTCTTCATGTATATCCAAGGCATTCCAGGACCCTGTTACACTATCAGTGCTCGGCAACCTTTACTTGACTTTGTAACCTTATAAATGATTTGTCAATGAGCCAACGGGGTGAGAATGATCACAACGAGTTTGAGAATTATTCTCTTCTCCTTTCTGAGAGTTAACTATGAGTTAGTAGTGCTTGTTTCTGTAGAGAGGTTTGTCTCTGTGAGGGAAAGCGGTCTTGATACATTTGACATTAATTTCTGTCATAGTGTTTAAAAGACTTGATTTTAGTCAGATGTCCAGAGATTTAGTTCCAGAATTCCCATTATCCTAATTGGTTTAGCAGAATGAAACAACTCAGTGCACTTCCAGGCAATTATTTCACCCTTCAGCTGCTGGCATGATACTAAAAGAAATAGATCATGTCATTTATGCATTCCCAGAAATACACCTTGTTAGCTGTGCCCTGGGTGTCAGGAAATCAAGTGTCTAAATAATGAAAATGCTACAAATGCGCATTGTTGAAAATTATGAAAAAAGACCAAGGCTCCATTGTCAGCAAGTGTCATGTCTCAGTTTGTGGCACTTCCTTTTCAAAAAGTGGATAACACAAATAAAAAAGCAGTGACCTTGATTCATCTTCATAATGGTACTATCACTGAGTGAGTGCAGGCCAGAATTTTGATGCTATTTGTGTATTAGTTTTAGAGGAAATGCATTGCTGTCTTCAGTGTGACAAAGAAAATGATTCAAGAATGGGACGAGGAGGCTAAAAAGAAGGATTCCAGTCCTCACACTGAATACTCTCATAGTACCTAGAGGCTCAGGGATTTTTTGGTGTCTAATTGAAAGCAGAGGTAATAATACTGATCATGCTAAAATTGTGACCATTAATGTTACTAGTCCTTCAGAATTGTGGAGTTGTTCATTAAAATATTGAGTGCTACTTGAAGGATGGTGTAAAATCCGAAGGGGCTGGCTGACCACTGCAGCCACAAAGCTGATGTGTCGTGTCACATGGGAGGGACTGATGCACATCCTAGGGCCTTATTCCCAGCTCTGGGAGTTGACATTTGCCTGTATGAAAATGTGTACAGCGGGAGAGTGCACTGCCAAGTGGAGCTGGTGGGGAAGCTGCAGCCTCGGTGACAGACACAAGCTTGAACACGGCTCAGAGTGACACAGGCAGCCCCCAGCTTGGGTGACGTTGTCAACTTTCAGCTGGTGGGTTGCATGTCCAGCTACTGAAGAGCTGCCACTTGTCTACCTGCACTGAGCTGGGCCTTGGATTTTTTTAAAGCAGTGCTTATTCTGTGTTTCTCACTCCCTGCTTTTCACTTTCAAAGGAATGGTAGTTGGAGGCACATCTTGTCCTTTAAGGCTTCCAATTGTTTCCAACTTCTTGCCATAGATGATAGTGACTTGTTTTTGGAGGTGAATCCTTTAGGTGCCTGGTTCCCACATGCGGAGTTCTGTAAGAAATATTTGCTAGTTTTCTTTTGGATGATATATTATTCTTTTGACTCATGCTACAATTTTGCTTACTCTTTGTAGAAAATATATCTCTAAAGGTCATGCTGTCAGTTATCTCATAGACCCCAAATAGCTGATTTTAACACATTTCTTTCTCCCCTCTTTCAAATAAATCCTTAGAGTGCTCTGAAGCAGTGCTTTTGACTAATGAGAGCTATTGCCAGGCTTCCCTGTTATGACCCTTTGTTAGAAATGTGCCTAACATACAAAAGTGATGGCTCACTGGGCTTTCATCACTTCTTAGCCACTGTCACAATTAGGATGAGTGTTTTATTTGGAGCTCAGTGATTCAGTTCAGCTCTCTCTAATTCTCAAGGGAGGCTGCTCACAAGGGCAAAATTTCAGTTTTCATACAGACTTGTCTTCAAAGTCCTACATAAAACGCTACCTTTAAAGAACAGCACTGTAACTGAGTGGGGTATGAATTGTCTGTAACCTGGTAGAAAGGTAAAATATAGCACCACTATATTAAGTAAGACCAGATGTCTTCCTTTTCTGACTAAGAGTCTGTTTAGACATTTGTAGAATTCCTTTGTTTTGGAACAGTTTCATCGTATCTCTCCTTCTGTAGATCTTTTGGTACATGGATCAGATATAATTTTATCAAAGGCCTATTCACATGCAATGGAGCAGCCCCAGGTTTCTAAAGAGGAGCAAGTTCTCCGATTTTTTCAAAGATGTTGGAAAATTCTCTGCCATATTGAGTGCCCTTTGGCTGCAGGTGAAGAATTCAACAGCTTGTGGGAGTGCTAATTAGTGCTAATAATAACTTCAATGACCTGCCTTGGCTTTAAAATGCCTGACAGAAATTGCCCTGTCCTCGAAGGATAGAGATTTTGTTTCTGTGTACGTCTGATTAGGGACACTCATGCCTACATGTTTCTGTGTTTAGTGATCACACACAATTACCAAGTGGGTGCTTGTGTGTGAATGAAAAAGACGTGGGTGGTGTTGGGGAATCAAGAAGTAAAAAAGGCGGAGACCTCCCAAAAATACTATGCCAGAATTCCATTATTAAAGGGATTTCCCTTTAAGCTAAATAGCCTTATTAAAACTAGAAATAGTAATAGGAAAGCATTAGATTAGGAATTGGATTATTCAAAATTAAACCTCTCTCTAATTTTGGTACTTTTTCCATGGTTACTCTGCTGAAATATGTATGGGAAAGTGAAAGCTGTAATTTGAGGAAGTACGCAAAAAGCTCCACTGTTGAAATTTTTATTTCATCTGGATCATAGAAATGCAGATGGTGCAGAAAACAATAGTATTTTCAAGTGTGTTGCCCTAGACCTTTCTAATATAAATTTTATTAACAGTAGCCAGAAAAAAGGAATTACAATACTTTATGAGCTGGAATGATAAAGTAGGGCTTTTTCTGACTTCCCTTTCTTTTGCTAAAGTGATTTTTGAAAATCAGTCAAATTACAGGAGAAGAAAGCATCTTTAAGATACTAATAGAGGGTTAATTGGATGATGGAAACCCTGGTGAGACAGCAGATTTATTTATTTTTTAAAATTGAAGATAAAAATTTGAAATTACAAAAAAATGTGACTCAGTGTTTAGTTCCTAACTTCAGTGGTGCCCAAGCAACTCTAAGCAGACTTCTTCCCTGTCTTGCTGCCACCCACTCACCCCTGACCTCCTGTAGTCCCGTCATTGTCCCAGCACAACTGGTCACTTAGTTGCAGAGTGAACAAGATCAGGGAGCTTATCCAGCTAAAAGGTAGGATGACCAAGAAAAAACAGGATTGTTTCCAAGCTGATTGGCTGCAAGAGAAATTGTAGAATCACCGTATTACTCCAGTGAACTGTGCTGGCACAGTGGAGAGCCCTCTGAAGTACCTGCAGCAGTGGCCAGAGGCAAGGGCTGCTTAAGTTGTCAATGTCACCAAGTGGGTCATGGACTACAGTCCTTTGCTTTACATTAAGATGTCTTTACATTAAGATGTGCCATCACTGCGCACTGGTGAAGTCAAGTATTTGAGGCATTGCTTTACCCCAGAGCTGCACAGGTACAGAATGTCTTTAGTCTTATTTTGGTTACTGTTAAAGAGCATCCTAGAAATCAAAGAGCAAAGAATATTCACATTTAATTGCCTTATTACAGTCAATTAAGCTTACTCAGGCACACAGCTGTGTATTGAGGGACGAACTTGCTGCACAGCAAGAGGGGAAGTATTGGTTTACTGCATTTTCCGACTACCCGCACCATCCCAGAGAGTGCAGTATACAATCAATGTGGAAATACCCAGGCAGTGTCAGCTCACAGAAACTCCATGGGGAAAGCTACTACATTTTAATGAAATGAAGGGATACCTGAAACAAGCAGTCTTCCATCTGGAAATTATAGGGATCCAGAGTGTTCTGTAGTACAACAGTTAAATTGTGTGGCTGTGTTGACTTTGAAAAACAGAAATACAGGAAGCCAGGAGCCAAATTGTAGCTTAAAGTAGATTACAGAGGACCTGTAAAAGATCCTTCAATCACTTCTTATAGACTCAAGATTCATTTGTTTGGATTGATCTGGACTTGGTCCAGAATGTCTGAAAAGAAGATCAGAAGCAATGAAGTGCTGGGTTTGCAGGGTGCTGAATACTGCTCTGATACCTGTGTTGTGAGAAATCCTTCTCAGCTCAGAGTAGCCAGGCCCTGAGCAGATGTCTGATAATTTGGTTCCCTTCTGCACATCAGGATTATCATATTCAAAATATCCAAAGTGATTTTTTTCAAATCCTGTTTAAGAACTAGCATTGATACTTCATGGATTGAAAATAACTAATAATTTAAATATTTTTGGTAGGCCCATAAATATCAGCTCTTTGATGATGTTCAGGGGAGTAACATTTCATTTAAATTAATAGCAAGAGACATTTTAAGGCCAAGCAGTTATCAATGAAATTAATTGACTGGCACTTAATGTTTTGTAAAGTTGAACATTTTTAATGAATATACACAGTCTTCATAATCTAGAATAGAAAGATAGAATGGGGCATGGGATCAAAAGAGAAATCTTAATCCAAAATGTAAATCCTATGAATTTACTAAAATTCCAGAGATGGGTTTGGGAGAAGGGATGTGCAAAGATTCCTCTTGGATGGAATAGTACATCATACTCCTCCTTTGATTTTTATTCTCTAAGAATCTCAGTGGTAGTTGTGCTAATTTCTGCTACCTAAAATTCCAAATAGAACACAGTGTATTCAGCAGCCCTTTCCATTGCCACTTCCTGTGAACTATGATTTAGGGAGACTAAAATAGTAAGCAGCACAAGGGTCTCCTCTGGGAGCTGGATCAAAGATTCTAAGTTTGCTCCAGTTCCAAATCTCCATTGCATTCTTTACGGTGACACTGACACTGCCAAGCCAGAGGGTGCTGAGGGACACATTTCTTGGCTGAAGATTCTTACAAAAGTTAAAGTTCCTTTAAATTAACATTTTAAAGTAAAAGATCACATCATGGTCACAGAGCATGTGAGAAGAGACTAAGGCTATTTAATGGCATGCATCAGGATCATGCTGAACTCCTCTCTCCAGGAAACGGTGTGGAGATTGCTCTTGGGATGGAGGTGGACTTCTGGCAGAGAGGAAAAGCACATTAAGTTTTTGGAAAGAGTGAATCCTGATAGTATCTGTGCCCTGAGAAACATGTGGAAACCTCGCAGTGCTCTGTGGGACACATTACTGTCCTGGTGTAGATGCTGGAGCATAGTAAGTAAAATCTCATGCATAGCACACATTCTCTGTGTATTTCACTGTGTTTGAAATGATGTTGCCTTATTGGCTAGAGGAATGCTTTCAGGGTTTCTTTTTTCTGTACTGACCTTGGTGTGCTCCAGAGAGCAGTAAGTACTGGTCAGCTGGAACAGGAGGAACAACCTTTGTGGTGGAGGCAGTGAAGGCCCAGCTGCTCTCACTGTTCCATTGCAGAGCACTGCAGTCCGCCATGGAGCCTGGGGATAATGAGGCACTCACTGCCCAGTTGGAGTAGAGGTGGCTGAATTGCATTGTGTGGTCAATGAAAACCAGAAGAGTAACTTAAGCCCTGCTCACAGAAATGTTTTATGTGGGAACCTTTTCAGAGCTTTATTGGGATTTCTGATAAAAACACCTCATTAGTACCTCAGCTTTCATGACTGTTTGATGTCATCTACTAAGAAAACAATGATTTATGATGTTCCTTACAAAGAAAACTGTTCCCAATTAAAAGAACAATATCTAATTTCTATTCCTAAGTAAGCAGAAGGTAAGCATGATGGATAGAGACCACAGTAGATTTTCAGATGATGCGCCAGCTGGCTTTCTGCTTAGTTTCTAGTGCTGCAGAGATCCACTCACTAATGCTTTATGCTGGTAGCTGAGTTTTTTTATATTTGAATATTCTCAATTCCCCTCTTTCTTCCTTTTAGGTCTAGACTCTAATTCTACAGTCCACTCTGCTCACTTCTGTACTGACAGAAGAGCAGGCCAGAGAATTAACCGTAATCTAGTCACAGTTCCCTCCATTTTCTCTGTTTCTTGAAAATATACAAAAACTGCTTTGGAGTTACTTTCAAGTGTCAGAGAAGACTCCATTTGTCCCCTGGTTGCAGTTGGTCCTTAACTTGAAAAGCAGATTTGGGGAATCCTGCACAGATATAGCCTGTGAAAGTCTTGTTCTTGAGGGTGAACCTCTGCTCTGGGTCATACTTCATCCAGCTTACTCTCATTTGCATAAACACATTAGATGCAATTAGGGCTGTCAGGTTTCCTTGTAGTTTAGCTAAGCACTGTGGTGTAGGTGGCAATTTATATGTTGTCATAGACAAGCTATTTTAGTCAGTGTCAGTTATGAAATTGTTCAGAAAGGTCATAAAGGTGCTGGCTCTAGTGAATCACAGAAGAGTGGTATTGAAGCGTTAATAGGGACTGGAGTCTAGGATGAGACATTAAAAAGGAGTTCAAGTAGATACTAAGGACTTGATTCAATACCTCTAGAAGGTTTTGGGGCATTTTTACATAATGTAATTCAGTAAGAAAGATGAATATTTTACAGAGCATGTATTTGGCTCAATAAACTTGAGGTTAAGCCATTTCCATGTGTCCTAGGAGCACGGCTAATTCATATTGTTGTTTCTTCCTCACAGTTCAGGCACTGAAAGTAGTATTCTGCTTCAGTAAATAGTAATGAGTTTCAGAAATGCAGTAGCTTTCATGTCTTTCTGAAAATAATGATAAGGGTTTTAAATAGCATCCAGCATTCTTACAAATAATTAAACTTTTCAAAAACAATTTTTGGAAGATTTTAAGCTCTCTGGTGAAAGCATTACCTGGATAATACCATTCAAACTATTTTTTTTGTAGTGATTAAAAATTACCCAAACATTTCCTCCTTAAAAAGAAAATCAGAGTTTTTTCCATGTCCCTTCCCTTCTTAGTGTCAAACCCTAAAAAGCAAACCTTGTAGGCATTTGTACTGTCATCCTAAGTCAAAAGTACAAGTGACATAAATATGAAAAATAACAGTACTGTTTCACAACACACACAAAAAAAATCAAATCGAAATATAACAAACCAAAATACTAACCTCTTCAGTATGAATATAATTTTCTAACATGATTTTTTGACAGAAAGTCCATATTATTTAATTATTTGTATTTTTATAACAACTCATAGAATTCCAGTCAAAGGTAAGTTCTGGACAAGTTTTAGTCTCAAGACATGATAATTACCTAGGCAGTATATTAATTATACAGTGATTTGCCTGGTAAATAAATCAGAATTAATTTTGATAGTGTATATATGCATATATATTTATATATATCTATTTATTAGTACAACTAAGGAACATGCATACACACCACTGCCACCCCAATCTGACAGAATTTCTAATTTGTGTGACTTTTGGAAATGCAGATTGGCAAACATGGAGTTTAACTTTAATTGATGTCCTCCAACATCCCTAATGACCCATTGCTGCTGAAAGGGAGAAGGGTGGTGCTCGAAAGAGTAAATAAATTTTTCAGTTCGACACTACAGATTATTTCGAGCCTGAGATGCATAAAGTAAAGCCTGAATGATCTAACATAGACAAGATTTTAAAATGAAAAATTTCCTCTCAGCGGTGTTTCTATCTGCTGGTTTACAAAGTTAGCATTAAGACATGGGAGAACATGCCAGTGTAGCAGAATTTTAGGGCAGTTTGTCAATTCCAGACACAAAGCAAGATCAAACATATGTGTATGTTTTTATTTTTGTCCTTGGACCTGCTCTGTCATCATCTCCTCCATGGTTCAGTGCCTCCCTCTGTAAGCAATTTATAAATTTAGAAAATGTTTTTTGGATCAAATATTTCAAAACAGCAGAAGTTTATAGGTTTGTCTCATAAAATTTGGGTTTTCAGATTGGACATGCTGGTTTAATTCCAGAGAGCATTATGTGTATAAACATCTTGTTTCCTCATATTCAGTATTTCTGCATCTCTTTTTTGTCATTTGTTGCACTTGGAGCAACACCAGGAATTCTGGAGGCCAAATAGGAGCCTAAATATAAACAGTGCTGTTGATAAAAGATTCAAATAGATTTTCCTGGACTGGGCAAGAAAACCCGAGAATTTCTGTAATTTTAGCCAACAACTCCTGTTTGTACAACCATCTTGTTTTAGAAGCATTTCAGCAAAAGCTTTTGTTGGCTGATTATAATGGGTATGTGGAAGGGTGTATGATCCTATGCAGTTAATGCTTTCTGAGAATATTAGCAACTGTAACAATTTTTTAAATATTGAAAGGAACAAACAAGAAAGTTATCATAGTAATATAACTTTAAAACCAGTATATTTTTCTAGAAGAAAGCCTACAAAGTGTGAAAGAGGTCATTTTAACTTGGAGCATAGACATTAAACATTTTTTTTTTTGCAAGAGTCATAATTCACATTTGGCCTATGGCCAAAGCAGTGAACTTTATCACCCAGTCTTGGCATGTACAGATAGATGGTCCCTTCTGTCTCTTTTGCCAGTTATTGCTCATGTTGCCAGGAAATCTTAATCATGCTGCTTGGAAGTGGCTGCTGGCCCATCCACCTGCTGCCAAGCTATTCCACTGTATAAGGAGTCCGACTTAGCTCCAGCAAATGGACTCTTAGCTCTATCCAACATACAGGAAAAAAGGTCACTGTGCTAAGGCCACCCAAGGGGGCCATATGGTGGTAGGAGTTACATCATCACTACTGCACTGCTGTTGATGCAACCCTATTAATAACCCTGAAGCTTCACATGGACTTGGCAGAACTAGGTTTTCTAAAAGGAAACATGTAATATAAACCTAGAGTGAACCACAAAGTAAGAAGAAAAGAAAAATGTTCACTTTACTAATGAGTCATAGAATGGTTAGTGTTGGAAGGGAGCTTAAAGATTATCTAGTTCCAACCCTCCTGCCATGGTCAAGGATGCCACTCACTAAGGTCAGGCGGCTCAGGGCCTCATCCAACCTGGTCTTGAACTCTGCCAGGGATCAGGCATCCTCAGCTAGGCAACCTCTTCCTGCCTTACTACTCTCTGAGTAAAGAATTTATTCCTACTATCTGATGTAAAAGTACCCTCTTTTAGTTTAAAACCACTGCCCCTTGTCCTGTCACTATCTGCCCATACAAAAAGTCCCTCTTCCTCTGTTTTATAAGCCCTCTTAAGGTACTGGAAGGCTGCAATGAAGTCTCTCTGGGGCTCTCTCCAAGCCAAACAACCACAACTCTCTCAGCCTGTCTTCATAGGAGAGGTGCTCCAGCCCTCTGATCATCTTTGTGGCCTCNGTCTTGAACTCTGCCAGGGATCAGGCATCCTCAGCTAGGCAACCTCTTCCTGCCTTACTACTCTCTGAGTAAAGAATTTATTCCTACTATCTGATGTAAAAGTACCCTCTTTTAGTTTAAAACCACTGCCCCTTGTCCTGTCACTATCTGCCCATACAAAAAGTCCCTCTTCCTCTGTTTTATAAGCCCTCTTAAGGTACTGGAAGGCTGCAATGAAGTCTCTCTGGGGCTCTCTCCAAGCCAAACAACCACAACTCTCTCAGCCTGTCTTCATAGGAGAGGTGCTCCAGCCCTCTGATCATCTTTGTGGCCTCTGGACCCTCTCTAACAGGTTCACATCTTCCCTGTGCTGAGCATGCCAGAGCTCGATGCAGTATATTTTCCATTAAAACTATGTATATGTATTTAAAACTAACTCTAGCCTTCTCTAGTCTGAGAGAAAAAGGAAGACAATCAGTGAAGCAGTAACGTTGCAGTGCCACATTACCCAGAACTCTTCCATATGTTCCAGTTTCTCTAGTGTCATATGCAAGCACTATTCAGATAGGAATTGTCAGAAGAATTTAATGCTCAAGTCATATGAATTGCAATCCACTGGTGAATTTAAGCTCCTCATTAAGATGTTCAGTCACTTGCTTTAGTAGAAATATTGAAAGTTGTTTCATGCATGGATAGTTCTTTTGTCAGTTGGGTTCCTGTTATTGTCTCTTTTCATGGGAAAAGCAAAGGGCCTTCTGTTAGTTAAACTATGATTATATTTTGCATCCTGTAGTGAAAATTTATGTCTGAAATTATATTCATAGATTTTTCCAGGTGACAAAAGGAAAAATAACTGGTTTAGATCATAGAAATTTTGGTAGAATTCTAAGACTCTTGAGAGCAATGCAAATCTTAAACACAGCCAGTCAGAAAATGCCAGCAAATTGTTTTGCAGAACTTTTCCTGATAATATCATAACATAGATCATTAGTGTAACTGGACCTGAACTTTTCGAATTCCAGGACTTCTTAGACCATTATTTTGATATGTCATAAAATTTAGCTACTGAATCCCTGTTTAAGTGATCTAACTAGAACTGATGTGAATTTAAACTTCAGAGGTGATCAATAAGTCCATTGAAGTAAATGAGAAATATTAATGGTTTTTAGACTTGTTTCTATGGGCTAACTTTAGTTCTCTGTCTCTACAGTTTAAATGGCTTTTGAATCTTCTATGATTTTTGTGTTTCCAATCGTTTTTCAGCCTCAGGTAGAGATTATTATTTTGGTAGTTTTTTGGATCTCATAGATTATACTCCACACACTCCATTTTGTCGAGGAATTTTATATAGACATTGATATATATATGTATTTGCTATACCAAACATATCTTTGATCTGTAAAACACTTGGGGAATAAAGAAAACATAACAGCTATTCAGATTTCTGTATAATCCATTCCTATGGCCTGTGTATAATACTAAGGTGATGATAGCACTGTAGTACTTAAAACATAACAGAATTGGATGACAACTAAGATGTTACCTTCTCTTTCAGGCAAAAAAAGTGCAGCTCAACTGCCAGCTGTGAGACTGTCAGGTAAGAAGTGCTAGCTCAACAGCATACATTTTCATGTTAACTGCTGCATAACTGCTCTGCACAAGGAAGTGGAATAATGGAAAATATTCCCACCTACTTTTATGTTTACAGGAGAAGAATCAAAATAAATAAGAGCTTACGTTGAAATATTTTTCACATGCTTGTAGAAAGAATCATCTTGGCTCAGCTTCAGGGATGTTATTTTTAGGTGCTTATTTCTCATTCTGGGATTCTGCTTTTAGATAATGAACATTTGCCAAAAATGCCAAACTTCTTTTCTGCTATATAAATGTACAAGAAAACCATGGCATTTCAGAAACCCTCTGTGTTTTTTTGAGAATAACCCTGTGTGTGTTTTAAATTTGGTGTTGTCTTTGCTTGGTAATGCGCTCCCTCTTATTCTACATAATTAAGTATAAAATAAGAACCTACAATAGATATTTTTGTACTTAACTTGATCACAAATATTTACTTACACTTATCTAAATTGATTTACCTGCTGCAATCTAACTCCTGTAAGTTCTGATTTTGTAATGTGGTTTCCTTTACTGTGTAGGTGGATACAATAATACAGAAAAAAAAATTGAAGCAGTTGTTTATTTTCTGGGTACAAATGAATGAGTAGGACTTTTACACAGTGATTGTTCTTTTAGAGAATGTCTTTCTTATAGGTAATTGCTAGTGCTAGAATTATGTACCAGACACTCATCATTGAGGAGGCTTTGCTCTCCTGATAGTTGTGCTGTTCTATGCTGCAGTTCCTGCTAAAGCAAGAACAAGCAAGCTCCAAGTTAGAAGGATATCCAGGTAGAATAGATACAGTGCTCAGGGAAAGCTGTCTCCACCTGACAGCATTAAAAGGTCTCTCATGCAGAGCTAAAAGCTTTGCTTCCTTCCTTAATGTGAGGTAATGCCTTAGTGTCATTTGTTCTGCCTTTGTGGCAAACGAATCTGCCTCACTGAGAAGTGAAATGAGGAAAAAGACTCCCCGAGGTTACCAGGTGCAGCCAACACACACAGAACAAGCAGAGCTTTGCTGACAAGTCAAATGGTTACAGAAATAAGGCAAGGTTTTGAGAACTGGGAATTACATTATCTTCTGGCCAAGGTTGGTGTGGCTGAGGTTGGACTGGGAGGGATACCAAGGGAGTGGAAGATGCAGAAATAGACGTTAATGCAAATGGACAGTTGGAATTGGAATTGCACCTATTTAAAAGTGACAAGAGACGAGGATCTGAGTTCAACATAATGGAACACCAGTGTCTTTAGCCTTGTAACTACCCCCTGTAGCAGATCTAGTTAGGCTATGGGGAGCCTCTGGAAGAAAATACAGTCGATTTTTTTTGCATTTTTAGAAATAAACCTTCTTGCTTCTGAAATCAGTCTCTTGCCTCAACATACTATGAGCTGGGCATATCTGCTAGTGCCAATATGACATGTGACCTGTTGTTTGTGGCCCACAAATAAGGTTTTAAACTGCAGAAGCAATGAGCAAACAAGTGAAGTCCATGATACAGGAGCCCTAGGTCATGAGGGGAAAGGTGGATGGAGAGAGTGAAGTGACTGACCTTGCTATAACTGGTGCCACAGGTCGTGGGGGTAGGAGAGCATGAGCTGCATGAGGCAGGAGCTGTGACTGTGAAAGAACAGGGGGACAGTGACTTCCTCTCTCTGCCTTGTGTATCTATGGGGAACTAAACTTTGACCACACAGTGGAATCTGAATAGATCCGAGCAAAGATGATGGGACAAGCCTCAAACTAAAGGTAGTGCTCTGATTTTAGGTTCTCTCAGAAATGCAGAATTGGTCGAGGTTTCTAAATAGCTTTCTAAGGTTCAGCAACTGTGAAGGATGTGCAGGCCTTGTCTGGTAAACCAGGCCAAGTTATGGCATTAATTGAAATTTCTCATAGTGTTTTAATTCAAGGATTTTATATTGCTCAAAGTTAAACCCAAGGGGAAATTTAATGTGCAGAATCAAAGAAAGGTGGTCCTGCCTCCTGTAGATTGAAATCACTATGCCTATTGCATATAAAGCATTTTTATAGCAAATGTTTTCTAAAACTGTGAATATAAATTGACATAAATACAAAACACAGCTGCTGTAAGGGGCCATACTTCTGTGAATGTGCATATCTTGCTTTATTTCCAGCCAAGGAGAAAACTACATTTATCCCCTCCAGACTTAGAGTATTCGAAATTCAGTTAGATAAGAAGGAAAACTAATGCTTGCTTTGTATACATCAGTAATGAAGTCAAACATGGCATTGTCTTTGTCAGTCGCATCTGAGAGGTTTTAAGAAATGCAGTTGTTCGATGCCCTGTCTCACTCAACAGTCACACAGATACTGACATAACGTGCAGTGTCACAAATGCATAGGAAACAGTTGTAAAACCATGCCAATGATAAAGACCCTTCTCAGTCCTGCTCAACAAAACCTACTGCAGATGTATCTCTTTCACTCAAAGATATTCATCCACTTCAGATGAAAGGCAGTCTGCATCAGGCAACTCAGAAAATGAAAGCTTAAACACTATCAGGGAGCTGGAAATTCTGATTCATAGTCAGACTGAATCTATCGCATGGAATATTTCCAACCCAAGAAGATTATAACATTATCAATTCAGTGAATATTTTCAAATTAATACATTTTAAAATTAGCTTCATCAGAAGTTTTGTTAAAGGTCAGATTACCTTAATTCTGTAGTCTCAACATGTATGAGTTTCCACTGGGAAATATTTGCAGTAATTATGAAAAACTACATTTTCCAATAAACACAGATGGGTATAAATGCCATATTTTAAGGAGCATAGCACCCAAACCCAACATGATGATGATGTCTGCTGATGACCAGACAGTCAATACTACTAGATATTTATAGCATAAACATTTTTTAAAAGTTCATGATCACTATTTATATTTGATAGTATATTACCTTTTTTCTTTCCTTCATATGTATTTGCTGAGACGATGATACAAGAAAGCAATAAAAATGAAAGAAGTTGCAAACTTTTCATTTTTTCTTTCTTTGAATGAGAGTTCTGCTAAACTCTGCGAAGAGATGGGAAAAAGAAAGAATTAGCAATGCTTTGCAAGAAATTCTTTGCCCATTAATCATTAACCTTGACTTCTTCTGTCTCCTGCTCCAGTTTTTCCTTTTATGGAAGTGAAATTGGAATTTGGCTGTTTCCAACCTCTTCATTTTTATTTTATGCCACTTGTGGCAGAAATAATACGGAGCTGGATCCTCCTACCTTGCTCAACAGTGCTCAGCTTTGAACACAGACTTGAGGGCATTTGTTCTCTGGAATACTGCTAAGGGCCAGAGTAACCAGCTTGAATTCAGTTGGCCAACAGCTCGGTCTGAACACATTGCAAAATAAGGGCAAGAGCTGAAGGTTCATCTAAATATTTCATTAACATAGACAAATCCCAGCAAGGCAAGCATCAAAATTTTATATACGTTAAACGCTTCTCTTATTTCAGTGGATCAATCAGTACCAAATTTTGGATAATCACAAAGTCTTTCAAATTAAGTGAACAATTTTTAACACATAAGACATTTACTAATACAGCACAATTATCCAACATCTCTCTCCGCTTCCAGTAAAAGAATCATAAGAAACTGTAGGTAGTAAATGTAGGAGTCATTTCAGAGGAAAGGTTTCTACTAAAATAGTATGGTTTATACTGGAAATCAGAGCAGAATTTTAATTACAGCACTGTGTGTATGTATGCAGCAATGAGTAGGTACATATTGCAAAGTGTGAGAGGACACAAAGTACAAAAATAGGCGGCAGGGATTACACCCAGCTGGATCTCCCACATGGGCAGGACACCCTGCTGGCCTCTGTACCGTGGTAGCATCAGTCTGCAGCATCACAGTTTTGCCACATCAGTCAGTGGTGTTGAGAATGCTCTGGCTCATTTTAAAGGAACAAAGTGCCAGCTAGGGCATAGCCCTGGCAGCACAGGCCTTAGCATGGGCTGCAATTCCACCTGCATTTCCACCAGTCACTGGATTGCCAGTTTACGTGGGTTAATGCTGCAAACCTCCGTGGCTAGCTGCACACCTGAGCTAGTGTATAATTAGCCAGATAGGTGTATCATACCTCGCTTACATCCTTTGCACCATTGTGGAATTTTCCTTAGAAATAGGCACAGGGAACTTTCTCCCACGTTCTGAATCATTAAGAAGCCCTCATGCACAGGAACGGGTGATAGTGTAAATTCTTTGCTAAACTTAGTTTATTATGGATTTGCTGTTAGTTACAGCAAATGGAGACAATTTTTTAAGAACTCTAGATCTGTGTCAAATTAAATTACTGAATCAGAGCTTGTAAACTTGAAAAAATATATTTTGAGTATTCAGTGAACCCTAGATTCTATATGAAGCCTCTTATGTTAATTACTAAATCTAGAATACATGAAATGATAGCCATACCATCCTAGCCTGAGGAATTTTTCATTTTTATGTTGTTTTTATAATCAAGAACTATTTTAAACTGTCCCAGATAAGACAGTTTTTTCTTTTTTAAAGACTAAGTCTCGTATGACCAATATGCTATAGCAGAACTGACATGTTAGACAAAAAGCAAAAGTATTCTCAGCAGGGAAATTCTCCTGTTTTGCCTGATGAATTGTTCGGGCATACGAGAGCATGCTTTGTGGAGAGGGGTCCGTACTGCTGGATGCTGCATGAAGGCAGGAGAAAAGTGCAGATCACTTTCTTTCCTTGCTCATTCCAAGTAGCTGTGAGTCCAGGATACAGCAGACAGCTGGAAAACCCTCAAGCAATCTCTAAGGTCATACCAGCCACCACAGCTGGCGGTGATCTTGGCACAGTAACATCTGAAGCACTGCCAAGACTGATCGATTAGTGTGTGTGTGAAAGTATACTGAAAAAGAGGAAACACAGAAAATGAGGTGATAGGATCAAAATTACTCTTGATAAATGACAAATACTGATCACAGCAGTATTTTCAGTGAGCAAGAAAAGGAGACAGAAGATAGAACTTGGACAAGAATTTAGGTTGTGATGCTGGACAGGAAATGCTGTATTTTAGTGAGGTTAAGACTGGTGGAAATTAATGGTGTGATTTAGCACAGCCTTGCTGTGAATTTAGAATAATGTTGGCTGAAGATTATGTGAAGATGACAGATCTGACTGACAGGTTGAATTGTGACACTAGCCACAGTAATCAAGAGAGAGCATTTAGAGGAGAAAGATTGCAAGCTTCACTTTCTGCAGACAGGAATTGTTCTGGAACAAGGTGGTAGATCTGTCAGGGACAGAACTGGCTGTTGGATCTTTGTGAAGAGACTGCCTGAAAATAAAGTCTCTGGGGATCAGTGTTTGGATTTACTTCTCACTATAGGAAACCAGGAGGACATTATGAACATCTTATGAAGCATTGCTTAAAGTGGTAAGAGGAAAACTGGGAAAAAAAGGTGGAGGAACCTGCCTTCCTTTGTCAGGTTTTACTTCATTTGGCAATTCTGCGTCAGTTATTGCTGATATTTATTTGTCTTTCCAGTGTTCACAGAATATCAGCAATAATGGTGAGAGCACTAAGCAGTGTTGTGGGAATAATCATACAGCATTTGAACAAGAGGTTTCACATTGCATGCTGAAGATGAGTTTATGTAGCACTAAATTGCCTACTATGGCACATTAGTCTGCAGAGAGCAGATGTGATTGTGTTCCAGAGGAAGGAGCTGCTCCCAATGGCCTCTACAGCATTGTCACAAAATGTGTTTTCAGAGAGTGGCTTTGGGTTTTCTTTTCTTCTCCATTTGATTTACATGAGTAATTCCAATTACCTTTATTATCTGCTCATAAAGAAAAGAATGGGTCTTCTGTAAATGTAATGATCATTAGAGGTAGGAAACCCCTGGTAAATTATTTTCCTGTGAATCCAAATATTGAAATTATAACCTTTGCCATTTTCAACATGTTTATCTGGTCACTTCATAACTACTTTGCTTGATCTGCTCTTAGATGCATTGATTGCCATTTGTATTGTTATTGCATATATAATATTCTATGAATATATAACCTACATTATTTTAGGAATTAGTTACCCTGATGCAAAAAGCATAACAAGAAAGAGTCTTTGGCACATTATGAGAATAGAAAAAGTGGAGCCAGGTATTTCCCAGAAGCAACTGTGCAATAGCTACTCAGATTTACTGGCAGCATGTTGCATCACTTACTCAAATGGCTTTTTTTCAGCCACATTTGAATCTGCATGAGGTGTAGTGAGTGGGAGCTGCAGTATTCTGGGTGAAAATCACTGCGGAAAAAAGAGAATCCTTTGGAAAAATGAGGGTGCTCTGGATCTTCATATTATTCCACTGTTTGATCCTAAGAATGGTGCCTGAGTGAAACTCGATACCCCTGAGACACTCCCAGTGTTCTGCCAGCGCCATATGAACTGTAAGGCTGCTCTGCTGCAGTCCTGCACCACTGGCAGTGACAAACTGTGCAATACAGGTACTAGAAAATCAGGGAACAGACATCTCAGGGACAGTAAAGAAGGCTGGGAGGCTGGTGTAGGAAAATGGCACATGGAATATGCAAGGTGCACTGTGTCCTGATGTTGCTTTCAAGAGTGAGTGGGAAGTTTATTCTTTAGAATTGGATATGTTTGTTACTTATGCTCTGGGTAAGGAAAGTGGATAATTTGGTATTTGCAAAAATCTTGATTCTTAAAAAATTTCTGAAATTAAGTTGTTTAAATTTAAGGTTTAAATATGGTTATGGTTAAATATGTCAGCCCTAAAATTTAAAGGATCCACTTAAAAAAACCATTATTCTGTAGATATGATCTCTCTTTTCCATAACACCCAGCATTTGCAATTACTTCATTTTCCGCATTGAAATCACTCATACCTACTGTCGTGATCTGGATTCTAAATTTAGAAATAGATATTCCAAACTGCTCTCTGTGAAACAGACAGAACACATGTTTTGTATTGCATGGAGACTACTGCTTTGCCAACTTTACATGCAATAGAACCTTTTCTTAAACTCACAGTGGCCAAGTCCAAATTTGTAGCTTATGTTGATGTGTTTATATCTAGTTTGCATATACTGTAAGGGGGCTTGATAACCTTCTCTCTTCTGCTGAGCTGCTGCTTGTACAACATATACCCAGGAGGGAGACTCTCAATCACAGTCCCCATCTGCTTCCCGGCTAATGTTCCAGTTACGGTTAGACCTCTTGCACATATTCACATCTAAAATAAAATTGATGGTTTCACTATTGGGCAGCAGCATGTGACTAATAATGCGTTGTACCATGCAAGTTTTTGCTTGAATGTATCTTTCTAATCAAGTTAGAGAAAGGAACACAGACCAGAAATTTGTCAGGCACACAGTCCTGCTTTTTTTCCTGAAACCACACTGTTCATCAAGATACTTTTCAATCACCTGAAGACCAGTAATATTGTAGTACAAGATGTTCTTTCAGATTTAGGAGATATTTTATGGGCCAGAACTTCAGCTAGCATAAATTGGCTTCTGTGCAGCTCTAATGATTTTCACCAGCTGAGGATCCGCCCTGTGTTCCTATAATAACCCACTAGCATCTCAAAAAAGATTCATGTGATGGTTATGCTAATAAATCTGAGGTTATAGAGCAAGAAAATTTTTATGTGGTTGAATTTTTAATGCGGTTTTTAAATCCAAAATTTATTCTGCCTGTTTTGTCTTTTCTGGGATTTTTTAATATCAAATAACTCTGAAGAGACATTTTCAGACGGACTTTTGTGTGTAGATTCATGGTCTATGTCAAACATACAGCAGCTGCACATGAATCTGACACTTCCTTTACAGAAATAGCTATTGAGCCATCAGCCTTTTCAGTATTAAATTCAAAACTAAATAATTGATCAGCAAACTTTGTTTTCTGATATGAAAGAAAACCACTAATTTTCATGAGCATAATGTTGTGAAATATGAATTTCTCCTGCAAGATGCACTTCATACTCTGCAGCCCCTGATAAGGTAGTCTTCTTTCATGACTCATCACCTAGAATATTATCTGACTTTCCTTGGAAGCACATTTGGGACTTGCAATGGCATTCTTGCAATTTCAAGCTTTCCCTCAAGTTTAGCAGATTTTGTATATTTGTGCCTTTTAATAATTTTTGAAATGTGCTGCACTGAGTAATTCTTATTATAAACAGCTGTAAACAAAGAAGAGAACCTAAATACAACTGCCAAGCATAAATATAGTTGTACAATAAGTGGGTCATCTGCTTCTACTTCAAGCTTTAAAAAACACATTTTTTTGTTTACTTCAATGTTCGCAGAGTACTTTTCATAACAATGCATTACTTGTTTAATTGCCTTAGAAGAAGGCTGTTTCTTGGCTTCTGGGTCTGTCTTTCTCATGTGTACACTGTGTGCACGTGGGGCATGTCTCTGGAAGCTTGACGTATCAGAAAAGCACAGAACTGCTGAACCAAATAAAAGGGGAGAACAAATCCCAATACATCTGGACTGCCCATGCTCTTCCATTATGTGTAGAATATTGGGGGTTTGTATATCAACCCTGCCTTAAAACAGATGAGGAGCTGGCCTATTCCCTGCCTTCTGTTACAATTAGTTCTGTTCTTCAGCAGACAGGACTAAATTTCTGCATGATTATGCACTACTGGAAAGGGTAGTGCAGCTGCAGACCTTTTATCCACCTGCATTCTGTCTTATTTTGGATATTTGCTGTTGTCAATGTCCTATTTCAGGGATAACCTGTAAAAATTTGCGTTGAATTTTTTGTTGTTAAATCAGCTTTTACACAGAGCTGTACCACATAGGAAAGCTTGCAGAAATCAGCAGTGGGGTGCCAATAGATGTAACTGTGAAGAGCAGATGCACTTTTGGAAACCTCAGTGTGCCTGCCGAGGGCATTTCCCTTCATTGGTCCGTGTACGAAACAGCCAAACACGTGCAACAAAGTTCATTGGAAGACTGAGATCCAGCCCAACCTCCTTCCCCCCTGAGGACTGAGCTTTATGGTTTTAAGCAAAACCAACACAAGAGCAATGCCTTTTGAAGCTGCCTTGCTTGTTCACCTCCCTCACATCAAACAGAAGCGTATCTGAAACAGATGAATACAGAGGAAAACCAAAAGTGTTCTCTCCCTTGCTTTCGTGCTACTGTATTTAGGAGGGAGAATTTGTAACAACAAATAGAAAGCAGACTTGTTTCAGATATTGATTGATGGCTCTTATGGATAAAGAAGGCAGCAAGAAGAAGACAACCAGGGCTTCTTGTAGGTAACATATTTGAAGAGGATACACATGAAAGCACTTACACAAAAGGCAGAGAATCATGCCAAAGTAAAGAAACTTGAAAGACACTAAACATTCAAAGGCTGATTGATGATGTCTCTTAGAACTTAACATGCTCACAGGAGCAAAACTTGGATCTCTGTGGAGCTGCTGTCACTAAAATTGAGTCTTCATGAAAAGGGAAGAACAAACAGACAAGAAAGCCAAAGGAGAAGAATAGGATTAATATATACAGAGTAGATGTGGGGCAGCAGACTGTTTGAGGTGGTTAATTATCAACCCTAAATGTTTTGTTTGTTCTGGGGCCTGACACAGCTCTTGCTAGTCCTAGCTGAACTTAGATATTGGGGTGGGTAGACCCTCGGATCTGATGTATTGTGGCAGTTCCTACATTACTACAAGATTAGAGGAGATTATAACAGAGAAAATTGGCTTAGTTGAGGGATGAAGAAGTCTTAAATACTTTAAGCATCAGTTAGGATAAACATGCATTTAAAATCTTCTCCAAACTTTCTGAAAATCTGGTCTGAAATACTGCCTGAAAATGTTAAAGATTGGTAAAAGAATTGTTGACTTTGTTCACATAAATAGAAATGAATGTAGCCTACTAGAAAGAATTGAAATAGTTGTTTATATGTTAGTTCTGGAACTGCAAATCTTTAATGTCTGGATAAAGCAGAGGATAATCAATTAAGTACCTTGGTATTCCAAAATCCATAGTCGTTGAAATGATTCACAGCAACAAATCAGTCAGTATTAGGTTTGAAGTGACTGTGACCATGAGTTCAAACAATTTCTTGGTAGTGTCCTGTAAATACTGATGTTCCACAACCGAAATGGGAAGAGCTACTAAACACTGCATTTAGCACAGATGTTTCCTGTTTTCACAGATTAGTAAAATTTCAGTGTTCAGTAGGCCTTTAACACCCCCCCCTCCATCTGTGGTATTCATTTTTAGCACTGTGGAATAGGCCAAAAAAGCAGGCATATAATTAAAAAGAAACCCCATCAGGGTGTTTTCTCTAGCTCCACTTTCTTTTTTTTTCCTAGCTGTGTTCCTTCATTTGTTTGTGGAAACATTTCATGGGTGGCAACATGGATAAGACAAAGCTAGTTCTCCATCTGGGAGTCACACTTATTGCAGCCAAGTGCACTGCAAACAAGCCCTTGAGCATATGCTGCATCCCTAAGTGCTAATTGAGAAAGGCTGATTACGTCAGTTGGGTAAGAATAGTGTTCTTTGCCAAATGACCAGTTTGTGCTTGTGGCTTTTAAGTAGCTGTGGTTCACCGAAGTGCTTGAGAAGTGCCTTTACTTGGAAGAGGAAGCTGAGCGGAGGGCAGGAGGCAAGCAATGCTGAGGGACCGGATGAGCACTGTGCAAGCAACAAAGTCGATAACCCAGAGAGTTGCCACAGATCCACTCAAATAAAATCATGGTAAAGCTCATCTTTGAGTAACTTGCTTGGGAGACAGAAGAGGAGATGGAAGCCAGCATTAAAATGACTCTGACCGTAACATGCATTGCAAACACATTCAAAATTTACGGTGCAAACCAACTTCTCAAGTTTCTTTCGTGCATGTTTATTCCACGTTGAATGTTCCAAAACCTTACACGGGGCATGTTATTTGTTGAATAACCTGCAGGGCAGAGCACAGGTGTCAGTCTTCTGAATTTTCAAGTTAACTCCTAGCTTTGTGGAGATTGGGGAATAGGTAAGGAGTCTAAAATGTATTTACTATGGAGAAGAGCAGTGCCACTGCAAGGGCCTCATCCATGGGATGCAAACCTTGCTAAGTCCACACTGCCTGTGGCACATGGACCTGTACCTCTTTATCTGTGTGTGTTCTTTCACTCTACACTGTGGCATGAAGTCCAGGGCAGCCACCACTGGCCTGCACTGCCCTCACACCACCCTTAGGAAGAGCACAGAGGCAGGCAGCTGGCCTTCCCATGGAGATTTAATAGCTCCATGTCCTACTTTGTATTCCTTGCTTTCCTGTGTTCTAATTAGAGCTTCAAAATTATTACTAATTTCTTTTTAATTTCCAAATTCCATTTGGCATCTTATACTGAAATTTCCTGCCGAGAAAGAATTCAAACTATTGGATAGAAATCTTTCTTGTCATATTCCCTCACAGATGGTCCAATCTGCTCTGCAGTTCATGCCTGACAGCTAGTTAATCTGGCAGTGCAGGAACACACATTTAAAAATGCAGGTTTGGGGATCACCCTCAGGCAAGGACCTCAACTATGTTCTGTACCCTGAAATTGAGGAATTAAGTCTCTGTTCTCCTTAAAAATGTCAAGAGTGTGTTTTCCAGATATAAGGTCCATTGTAGAAGATAACTCTGAAATCGAGATGTAACTAGGAACGTTTGTGCTGTTGCAATACACTAACAATGTTTTCATACTTTCACCACTGGCTTAGGGCAATTTCCTAAAGGTGACTGAGAAAAGCAAACCCATTCATGGTAGGTCTGAATTTGTTACTCATGGAGTTCCATCTCCTTTAGAAAACAAGAGAAGGAAGTCAAAAGATTGAAAAATGTTGCACTAAACAAAATGCATTTGAAACTTCGGCAAAGCATTGGATAAATGCTTTATGCTGTATATTGTTAGGTCAAATGTTGCACTCTGTCTGGTTAAACCATCTTTGTACAAAATTTATAAAATATTACTGAATTGCATAAATATGTTTCTTGTCATGGACGCTGGGAAGTCTTACAAAAAATGGAATAAGAAAGCAGGTTATATTGTGGAGGGTTTTGTATAAGTGGCACATTATAGAAATACACAATTTATTATAAGTACAGTAATTTCCCTTTGATACAGAAAATTCAACAAATATGCATCTTTGCTCAGGACCATGAATCTTAGGTCAGAAACATATTTAGAAAGCAATTTGTGACTAAAAATTTAGGATTTTTTCCTTTATTTAACTACAGGACCATTTTAATCCTCTTAATATTTTTAGGTAAAGTTATTGTGTTTCTGGTGACCACATGTTGTATTGAAAAAATGTGTCTTCCAGCCTGTTTGTTCCAGATTAGTGAAATTACCATGTGAAATTCTACGAAAGTTATTGCACTTTAAATGCATCAGTTTTTATTAATGCAAAAGAGATAAAACTGATTTTTCCATTTGCTCTGAAATAAGTCTGCAAATGGCAGCAAACAAATTTTTCAAAATGCTACCTCTGTTTTTGCCTGTCCATTCTGTATGGTATTTGTCAAGAGATAATGCAAAAATTCATATAAGTCATTTACTCAAATTTAAGGCTGAGTAGAATATTTAATATCACATTTTCCATTCCTTTTTGCTGCAGAAATAAGAAATCAAGAAATGAAGATGAGACTATATTTTTATAGGACATATATAATGTAAATTCTGAAATAGGTGCAGAAGTTTTCCATAATTCTTTTTAGCAAAAAAATAGTCTGCTTAAAAGCTTTTACAACTGTCCCTAGGGATCCCAGTGAGGTGATGATAATTTTTGTTATGAATTAATCTTAGAAAATTTCACAGTAGCAAAAATCGTGAACATTTAAAGAAATAATGCGACTTTAAGAACTGTTCTGAAGTATTTCAACTAGCATAACCTAAGGGCTGGCTTTCAAAGAAACGATATATTCCAGATTTTAATTGTCTTCTAATTCATCTCCTCTGAAAATAACCAATTTCAAATGAAGGAGAGGTTCCCCGGGTAGTTTTTACAAGAATCACTCATTAAGAGGAGCTTTCATGCATAAGCATAGATCATAGAATCATAATAGGGTGTGGGTTGGAAGGGCCCTTAAAGCCCATCCCGTTCCACCCCCTGCCGTGGGCAGGGACACCTTCCACCAGAGCAGGCTGCTCAGAGCCCCATCCAGCCTGGCCTTGAGCACTGCCAGGGATGGGGCAGCCACAGCTTCTCTGGGCAACCTGTGCCTGGGCCCAACCACCCTCATGGTAAAGAATTTCTCCCTAATGTCAAATTTAAATCCTCTCTCTTTCAGTTTGAAGCCATTCCCTCTTGTCCTACCACTCCAGGCCCTGGTCCTTGCAAAGTCTCTTTCCAGCTCTTTAGGAGTTCCTTTAGGCGCTGGAAGGTGCTGTCAGGTCCTCCTGAAGCCTCTTCTTCTCCAGGCTGAACAGCCCAGCTCTCCCAGCCTGTCATAGCAGTGGTGCTCCAGCCAGGCTCTCTGATCATGCTTGGGACCATCCTCTGGACTTGCTCCACATCCTTGTTGTGCTGGGGGCCCCAGAGCTGGACGCAGCATTCCAGGTCTCTCATGAAAGCAGAGAGGGAGAATCCCCTCCCTTGACCTGCTGGTCCCACTTCTTTTGGTGCAGCCCAGGATATGATTGTCTTTCTGAGCTGCAAACACACACTGCCAGCTCATGTCCAGCCTCTCATCCACCAACACCCCCAAGTCCTTCTCCCCAGAGCTGCCCTCACTCCTCTCTCCTCTCAGCCTGTATTCGTGCCTGGGATTGCCCCAGCCCAGGTTCAGGACCTTGCACTTGGCCTTTGTGAGGTTCATGCAGACCAACCTCTCAGGCCTGTCAGGGTCCCTCTGGATGCCAGTCCTTCCCTCCCTTTTTTTCTATTTAGACTTAGAAAGGTTGGTCTAAGTCAAAGAACTGCATTTTGGTGCATTTTCCAGATTATTTTTGCTTTAGCTATAGGTTCTTGATATTATTTTTCTGTTTCTCAATCCTTTGTTTCATGCATTGTAATACCTGTTGCCTTTGACAAGAACAAAATACATAATGAAATCAAGTTCTTACTTGGAATTACAAGGTAAGTGCATAATTTTTCAGATTTCATAGCAAAAGATATCTGGGCTGTATCACTGGCAAATCACTTCAGCTGTAGTCCTTAGAGAGCCATTAGTACTGCTATGGACCATATCACATACAGCCAATCTTCATCAGGAATTATGACAGCCCAAGGAAGGCAGGTTTGGACATACCATGTTTTGCTTGTATTATATTTTGAGCCATGTATCCCTGTATTTTGCTGACAGATTGTCAGGGAAGTGATTAGTCTGGATTACATGGTGATGATTTAATTTTATAAAACAAAACAAAACAAGCAAGCAAAAAGGAATTGCTTTTGGCAGAAGATGATCCCATTACTTAGAACAAAAAATCACTTGATGTTAAATTAAATGCTTATCAACATGAATACAACAGAATATGACAACAAATAATAGATAATAACTAGTTAATAACTTTGAAATTAGGATTTAGACAATATTTTCTCTTCATTCAGTGCTAAATCAGAGCCATGTAAGCAATGCTAAGTAGAACACTTGGCTTCATAGTAATAGCTACTGGTGATGAACTACAGGGCCCAGCTACTACAGATGTAACAATAGCTGCATTGTATGATGTTGGCAGTATCCTAATGTGTAAAATATCCGTGTATACCATAATTTCTGGAAGGAAGTGCTTCCCTGCAAGGCTGCTTATTTTCACTGAGGCCTTTGAATAGGAGTGGTGCTGTTCAGTTAAGGAAGTTGGTTTGGGATTTTGTCCAGGAAATTGGGTGCATTGAGACTAGTGGGTGCAGAGCAGGAACTCCCCTGAAAACCTGACTTTCAAAGAGTTGACCCAATATGGACTGAAGCCAATGTGTGGCTGGAGAATTGTGCTGGAATGCCATAGGTGCAGCAGGGCTCCAATGCTCATTCCTCCTGGGAAGGCAGCTGGTCCCTGACTGCACCTGTGGCTGGAGAATTGTGCTGGAATGCCATAGGTGCAGCAGGGCTCCAATGCTCATTCCTCCTGGGAAGGCAGCTGGTCCCTGACTGCACCTCAGGACTGCAGAGCTCTGGTCACCTTCTTTCCAAGCAGCAGCAAAATGCCATTATGATCATCTTCTGCAACAGGCTGGTTTATGAGGAGAAAATCTTTCAGTCCCAGAAGAAAGTAAATAAAATTTCTTAAAAATGGGGGCTGCCAGAAGAGGAACTGCTACAATACATATAAGCCATAAATCTATTAAAAGTACGTGTGCTGCAGTGGTTAGTATGGTGCCTTCTGGGAAATAGGTTTCATTTTTCCATTTCTTTCAAGACTTGTGCTGTTTTGACTGACAGAAGCTCAGATCAATGGGAAATGGAACATTTCAGAAGCGAGTATGTTCTTTTCCTTGGGCAGGCACTCTGGTCACCTGAAGGAAGGCTGATCCTCCTCCTTTGGTGATGACAAATCAGATGGTCTTTAAAAGTATTCCCAATTAATATTTTTATTGCAGACCTACTAGGGAGTTGTTATGGCATCCTTTCTAGATTACTGTGGTATAACATTCTTGAGTAAAGGCAACATAAACATCACATCTTTTAACTTCAACTGCTAACTTGAAACCTAAAAGCATCCTTTGAGTACAGTTCTTGGACTTTGTTCAGTCAACCTTTGAAGAAAGAGAATGTGCCTTTTGTGTAAATCAGGACCAGACTTAAACACATGGGGCAATTTGCTCACTGCATTTGAAGTTAAAATTTGACATAACAAAGGATACTACAAGAAACTGCAGTGAAGTTTTAAAAGATCAGTACTGAGCTAAAGTTTATTGCCAGTACTGTTCTTGCAGATCAAGGCTATGCTAATGTGGTCTAGGGTTACTTTAATATTTTGCAGCCTCTCATTCCCTTGGTGCATGTTTTAAGCATGCATATCAGTCACCTTTATAATAAAATAACTTGATAAAACCTTGTGCTTTGTGCTGGTCTCCTGAGGTGAAAAGTCACAGATATGTTAAGTCTCACATTGTTTGTTCCAGCTTCATTATGTTTGATGAAAAATATATATATATCTTGGTAATATCTCATAACATGCAATTCTTCCTCAGTAACTGGATTGCTGTAAGGAAGGACATTTTTCACCTGAATAATGAAATTGTATCCTAGTTATTTCTCTGATCTTCTTTGTAAGACACATATAGGAGATTGACAACGTTAACTACTATTGCACAGCATGATGGAAAACTTTGAAAAGGACTTTTGTCTTTAAGGATGGATGAACAGAATCTTTACAGACTTCCTGACAGATGTATTGTGCAGCTTTTTATTCTCTGTGCAGGAAGAGGTGTGTGTGTATGTTCTAAATATAATTATGGGTCAGAGTGTAAATGTTAGGTTGTGTGAAGTCCATGACTGAAAGCAGACTATCAATTATGTCAGTGGGAGGTTGCTGCCAAGATCAAAAGTAGATTATAGGTCTGGCTAAGGCTGCACTCACAGCTTTGCTGGTGCATCAATGCTGATGTGCTACCCTAGCAAAGAGCATGGCACTCCTGTGGGTGCAGCATATTCTGGGTTGCTGTGAGTGAAAGATGCTCCCTGGAAAAGCAATGCTGTCCATACAATTGTCTCTCTGCACTCAGCTTTTCCTGACGCAAATAGCCATATGTCAGTTTTGTCCATGTCCATGTCCAGAGCACTCAGCTCTGATTTGTGATCAGAGAAGCCTGACCTTCAGCAGATGAACCAAGAGGGATGAGGCAAGCCCTTGCCCTGGGCCGTGATGAAGGGGTTGAACAGTCATAAGATTCTCTGTGTAACATGGGACAGGGATAGAAACAATTATTCACCTGGGACAACCACGTGTAATTCTAGGGCATCCAAATTCCCAGTGAGTCATCAAGTTAAAATTACAAAGGACACTTTTCTTACCAATCTTTGTTTTGGTAAGGAAGCAGAAAAAGCAGAAAAAGCAGAAAAATCAACTCCTAGAAGAAACCTAATTTGGTCTAAAACCATTAGATGGAAAGTTCTTGATTTTTCTTATAGATATAAGACAAAATTATTAGTTTTTAAAAATCAAGGCTTTTCAGTGTACAAACCATACTAAAATTACTCCAGTTTCTTCACTTTGGTGTTACTAAATCATGAGGTTTATAACTAAGGGATTGCAAAGAATTGAATGTAAAAATATTGAGACATGATGAATGCAGAATCTTTGTTACACAAAGAAGTAGAAAGTATTGATCAAAAAAATGCTCTGAGGCAAACCAATTAGAGACCCATTGACAGCAAAATGACCTGCTCATCCATCTTTCAAATGAAATTTAAAACCTAGGTCTACATTATTTGTGGCCATTTTAAACTCTTGAGCATTTTTACTGAAGTCTGAATGCTGTTAATTTTGGTCTCCTGGCCAAACTCCAAACTGAATAATTATTCTGCTTCTTTCCTAAATTACAGCAGCAGCTTCATTAGGAACAAATGCATTCATAGTTTGCTGACCTAAACTGCTCTTATATTGCTGTGCACTATTAACTGTTGCTGCATTTCCAGCCAAGGCTGGCTGCATTTCCATGATTAAATGACCTCTGGACAAAGCATGTATATCTTTAGCTTGTTTGAAAGGCTGTAGGACAAAAGCTGCTGTATGGATAAATGCTATCATAGAAATAATTTTAGGCCCAGAACATGCGGGTGTTGAAGTGTGTTCACTGAACAGAGAGAACTACTGGCATTCAGTGATGGAGCTGGATGAAAGGCAGAGACTATTTGGGGACAGAGGGTGTTTGCTTATGGGTTGGAAGGCTTGTGGCCACTGATTATCATGAAAAAGGCAGTTTCATTGAGAAGCATTGCAAAATTACAGAACAAAATGGGAAGCAAAGGGAGAGTGGAGATTTACTAAAAACAGAGGCTCAGTGCTTTCTGGATATGTGTTTCTGGATAATGAGGTTAGCTAGCAAGATGCATGTTGTTTTTTTTCCAGAAGTAAAAGCGATTAAATTGTTGTGAAGTCAAATAAAATATTCCAGACATTCTATGCATGGTTTCTTGAGGCTCTATATTTTGTTCTAATTATGTTATAGCTTCTTTTAAAAAGGCTCACACTGTCTGAAAGGTGAGGGAAACCCTGAAACAGTATAAGACATGAGCAGGGGGTTTTACAGTCTTTATCTTTCTACTGTGCTGTTTACCTACAGCACCATCCTTGCTTTCCAGTGCTATCGTTGTACAACACCTGAATCAGTTGCCTAAAGTGGTTTTAACTACCAATTTAGTGGTAGATGCTCAACTGCACAGCTGTTCCTAAAAAAACCCAGAACAGTCTAAACACAAACAGCTAAATGAAAATGTTGTTTATGGGAAGCTGTCCCAGCTGTGGGAGAGCCGCATGGCAAGGAAGCTCTCTGATCCACGGAATGGTTACGGTGGCAGCAAGGAACAGATCTGAAGCCCAAGGTCTCGGCTTTCATTAACCTTTGTCTCTGTGCTGTGAAGTAGAAGCACTGTCTGATCCTTTCATATAGCCTGGAATCAGACTACACTGTAGGGCTGGGCAATTTTCATTCTGTAGATGAGTTCATCAAGTACAAAGCAGAACTGTGCCCCCATTCTCCCATGTGTAAGCAGGTTCTTTCACTAGTTAGCAGATTCAAAGTCAGGAAAAATCACAAATCTAGTTCCAGCATAAAAGCTATTACTAAAAATACTTTTATTGTCTTAGAAGTCAGAGCCTTGGAATAAAGGTGCTACATTTGGTGTGCTCTTTGCAGTGTGCTGTATTCAGGTGTTCATGGTAAACTTGAGTATGACCATTCAGTATCACTTAGCTGTTGTGAGACTGGCACCAGAACCCTAAATCCCTACACTTATTCTTTCCTAACAGTGAAACATTTATACCAGAAGTGTTCAGTCCATCAGTTAACTGAAATTATTGTGGTCATGCTTCAATACTTTACTAGGATTTATTCTTAGAGCTGCTAGGATGTATTAGTGCTCTTTCTTTTTTGTTTTTCTCTTATGAACTGTACTGAAAGCACAATGTTCTCTACAAATAGGAAAGTATCTATTCCCTCCAAAATGTCAACGTTTGTCATCAAGGAAAAGAACAAAAGCCAATTTCTATCATGCACATCACCAATCAAAGCAGCTGCTGACCATTGTGGATGGTCTAATCTTTCCCAAATGAAGAAAAAGTGCATTTAGAGAAACTGAAGCATCTTTGAACAGTCTGGTATGAGTCAAATGGGTTTGTTTTGCAACAGATTTTATTTGCTATGAATAATTTGATGAGCTTTATTTAATTGGCAGACACAACAATAACCACTCATATCACATTTCCCATAGGCTCCAAATCATGTTTGAGCCCTTTTGCACAGTTAAATGGTTACTAGTTTTATTCTTTCAACATCTGTTTTAGTCAACCTTGCCAAGTATCTATTCATTGCTGTTATAACAAGATGTTAAATATTTAAAATTACAAAACAGCTTTATGATTGTGCCTGAACACCTTTTAACTGTCTCATTTTGGATTTTGTAACTTTGAATACAATTTACAGAACTTTAGGAGAAAGCACAGAAATCTATTAATAAAAGAAAAAAGGAAACACAGAAAGTACATAATTAACAGTTTCAGCAGAATTACAGATTCTCACTTAGATTTCTGTAGAATATAGACATCTAAAGCACTTAGGAAAACCAGCATTTTTAAAAATCTAAACAGAAACAATCCCCAGCTTTCTCCTGCCTTGCAATAATAGTCTAGTGCACCGATGTTAATTATATTGGAAACCTAGTACAACCCAAGTTAAAATGTACCTGTCCGCATGTCACTGTTCAGATGTGGTGGACAATGGAAACCAACACTGCAATATTTGAGTCCCAGGATGAGTCAGTTCTTTTTGACTTGAAGGACCAGCACTGGATATTAAGAATAACAGTAGATTTCTAAACTTCTCATACAAACCAATTAGTCTTTTCACTAATATTCTCAGTCATAAGCAACAAGAGATCTTATGTTAATTCTAAGCCTTCATTCTAACCTCTCTGCACAAAAGCAGCTTAGTAAAAGACTTCAGTCTGAACAGAATTCGGACCACAATGTACTTCTCATTGTACACAAAAAACATGTGCTTACCCAACTTGGCCTTACTTGATGATATGTCCCAGTTTGGCATAAGCTATTTTATAAAATGAAAATTGAAAATAGACGTTAATGAAGATTCCCTCCTTAGAAACAGTGGATAGGTTATATTGCAAGCCAAGAATTCTCAATTTTATACCCTCTTCCACAGAAGGCACAGCTCTGTCACATATTTGAATGGATGTTTTTTCAAAACTGGCATGTTCTTCAAAATATTGCTAAATAAGATCGTGTACCACATTCTTGTGCCAAAATATACAAAATGCGCTATATCAGTCACATATGTAGTTAGGCATCCAGGACAGGACTCAGAATTGGCTTTTTTTAACTGTAAATAACAAGTCTCTTTTATGCCCTAAATGCTATTCTCTCTGTGAGACAACCATAACATTTATTTATCCAAACCCAGCAGAACGGCTTCCCTCAAATTATAGCAAACTCTCAGAGACAGAAGAGAAAGACAGAGAAAAATTTAGGCCCAGATCATGGGCATTTTTAAATCAAAGGCTGATCTCTCATTCCCTGAGAGAGACCAGTATTTTGCCTGTAATGAGCAGTTACTCTGAAGCTGGCTTTATGGCTGAATGAAAGAATAAGGAATTGTGTATGAAGGAGATCAGATTTCCTGCTATGACCAAGGATACAGAAGCTGGTGTGTAAATAAAAATGTGCAAAATAGTCTTCTACATGCTGGATCTTGTACAAGAACACAGGTCCATGTAATTTGACAACGAATTTTGAAGGAAATAGAAATCAAAATTAAGCCCTAATATGGGATTTAATTGATCAGATACATGGCAAAATACAAAACTACTGTTCAAGGAAAAGGTTTGTGTGACACCCAGAAGCAGTTACTGCGTCTGTTATCTTACCATTAGTTGTGACTGAGAGTATGATAAGTTTATTTTGCAGGATTTCATGAAGGAATACCCTGAAAAGCAGAATTTTGTGGAAAGAAATAGTCCTGGGTTTCAGACAGAAAGGTTTTAACTCCTTTGTTTTCTTGCTTTCTTGAAGGATACAGTGTCACAGCTGTGGCTGGTGTGGGTGATACAAGGGATGTGGTGCTGTGCATGTGGAAATAGAAGGAAGATGTTATTATGCTTTAGTAATTATTGCACAGCAGTAGAAAGAGCATGCAATGGATAAAAATCCATCTTTGGACAGGACACTGAGTGGGATTATTTAAAAAATGGCACGTTTCCTTAAGGATATGAGAGCAAGCTCTTGTTTATCACAGTATCTAACTACACAGGATTGCAATATCGATTTCAAAGCAATAGCAATATCAATTTTCAAAGAAACAATTGCTTATGAAACCAAAACTGAAGGTAAAGAAATTGCAGAATAACACAACTATGTCCTAGGAAAGTTATCTATTTAAGATAATAGAGGAGCTAAAGGATCAGTCAAGCACAGACAAACTTAGTAATTTCAACTTTACATAAGTATGCATTGCATTTGTTAAGAATATGTTCATAGTAAAACTGAGTTAGAGGATTTGAAGAATTCTGGTTGCTTTCATCTTGAAAAAAATCTCTTGAGCGGCTGTGTCAGTGAGTTAGAGAACTGAACCCTGCAGAGAGTTTGAGGGGAAAAGAGGCTTAGCTAAGAGTTTCTGAAGAATATACTTCCTAGCCTAGTGAAATAACACGAAAATTATACTTGTCAAAAGTCAAGGACATTGATCTTGTTTGCTTTCCCAGGAGAATTTGCATTTTGGGTTAGATGAGGGAATCCAGGGTTGTTTAACCAAGTTTTAGAGACTGCTCCAGTACAAAATGCTCACCTCACCGAACTGCAGGCCTGATTTTCCATGTTTCTTACAATTTTCCTTCTGTTAGGAGCCCAGTCTTTGTATGTTTGCAGAGCAGAGTGTACTGAAGTCTCAACCTCTGAGACACTTCTGACCCGCAGCTCTAGGAAAGGGAATATTCACAGCAGTGGTGAAGGAAATAAAGGAGGGAGAAAATACAGTGATAAGAAGAGGCTGAACAGAAATGTTAAACTTTCCTCTGTAGTTTGTGGGATAATTGCAGGCCACTCCACTCTGTAGACACAGCTCTACCTCTCCAGACTTCATGAAGAGGCAGAAAAATCAGGTTTAGAGTCTAATTTGCATCCCTGGGTTTTACTCCCCCCCCTACACTGCCCTCGTGTGGTCTTAGTTCCAGCGCAGAAACTGTGCTGGAAGCACAAAAAAATTACTCTTGGGGTTTTGGAGAAGTGTGAAGCCAGTCGCATCATAATTTGGACCTGATTCGGGATGTTTTAACCAATCCTACTGTTCTAGGCTAAAATCACATGGTGCAGATGTGAATCTGTTGTTATTTCGTTAGAACAGTAGTTCTTGATCTGATTGTCAGCCCCTGCGCTCCAAGAACACTGTGATCTCAATGCCAGTTTCTTACCCTTTTATTCTCTGGGTTTATGTCTCCTGGCTGCTGTTGTGTGGCTCATGTGAAATGAGTGGGTGGTTTCAGACCTGTGCACAGGAGACAGGTGGTTATATAATGAAAATCAGTATCTCCAAGCAGATGGCATGATCAGCACTATCAGATCTCTGGAACAGAGAGGGGAAGGCTTTGGTGGCAGTGGAACTGCCCTACTTTCTCTTAGACATGACTTCTGCACCCGAGTCACCAGTTAATGAAGTTAAAACTCCCCCTAACTATAGAAAGTGCTGAATGTGTTTCACTGATCTCTGGAAGAGTTTTGTCTCTAATGCATGAGACTTTAGAGAGCAGAGCTCTGAATTGTCTAGAAGCATAAAGGAAATGTGGCAGAAGGAAACTGTTCATGGTGGCAGTGCCATCCCAGGGCAATCCTGTGCTCCCCATCACCCCAGCAGTGTTTGAGCAAGGTCTGACTGGAGCCTGCTGGAGCCGGCTGGTCGTGGCTCTGTGTGGGATTGCAGGCTGTTTTCCTCTCTTAAAAAGACAGGATTTCTGGCTCTCACAGTCCCCTCTTCTTTCTGCCTTGTGCTCTTGGCTGGGTTGCACCCAAGTGCTGCTGAAGTAAGATCCATGTTTTCCACGGATTGCGGGCTCATGCTGCCTGCGGTATAGGCAAAGGTAACTCTAATAAAGTCAGTGGCAATGTGCTGTCTCATGCTGAATTGTGGCCTAAATACTTCTACACCAGTGATTTGCTGGGCAGAGTTTTACTTTAGCTGCTGCCTTAACTAATACTAAAATGCAGCATGGAGAGGGCACTCAGCCAGAGCTCTGCGTTCTCTTCCTGGCTCGGCCACGCTCACGCTCCTTCTGATTTGCTGGCTGTCACATAGGAATAGTAATACTGAAATTCCCTTGTAAAGTGCTTATATAGCTACAACCACTAGGTAAGAATTAATTATTGTTATTATTATTATGACTGTAGACTTTGGGAGCCAAATTTTGACCTTTCCTTGCACTCATATGTCATCAAATTGCCATAAGCCTGTCTAAGAAATAATTTAACCAGCAGGCTGTAGTAGAGCAAGGGCTGCAAAAAAATGCTCACATCACAGATCCAATGGAAGGTTGTTGTCCTGCTATCAAAACAGAACAGGAGAGAAGAGATTTAAACAACAGCAGGACTTAGCAAACATTTCCCACAATCCCTTCTAGAAGAGGTGAACTGATTGAAGTTCATTTGCGTGTGATTTGAAGAAAAATCTGAAGAAAAGCAACAAATAAAGGAAACAAGAGTTGTGAAACTGAATATGATGAGGCCTGTTGGCCATGTGACCCTGGCTGTCTCTTTGAATCCTTTTCTGCTTGTTAGCGACTGCCCCTTTCCTTCAGTTCAGGCACTCCTCTGTTTAGGCACGCAAATAACAGCTATGTACTTTTCTCTAGGAGAGACAACAAAGAAAGCAGAAAGAACAAAAGTAACTTTTCCATGAGAAACCACAGTCTGATCTTGAACAGGTTGTAGGAATGCCGAGAACAAAGCTGCCAATGCCTCTGCTATCAGGCAGAGTTCCTACAGCTTTACAAGAGGGAACAGGCATGGGGACTTGTGGCAACCCACCCCATGCTCTGACTTCCACATTGAAGAAAAGGCAAAGAGTGCTGGTAGGATATATCAGAGCAATACTCTTAGAAATTAGTAACAGAATGTGGAAAAAATCAGTTTCAGTTGTGAGTCATGATTTCTCAACAGTGCATCCATTACACAATAAAATACTACCCAACATATCCTGATGGACCTAATTAATCACTGAGGAAACATTTTAACAGTCACAAAAAATGAAGGTACAATTATTTGAAGATGATCTGATAATGACGAGTTTGCGGAAAGAAGGTTGGATACTGGCAACTCTTTCCAAAGAGAATTCCAACCAGAAAAAATATTATTTGTAAATAGCCATGATCTGTACATTCCAATTGTATCACAAAAGAAAGCATCTGAAATACATGGCTGTGAAAACAGAGATTTTACAGCTCTTCTTCGACTTGTTCTCCCTAATTTTCGGCAAATTTCACGTTATAACCAGTGCTCCCCATTGTCGGCCCAGGCCCTTTTCCCACTAGCACTCTTGGGTGTTCCTTATTGTTTCCTTCATGCTGAATTATATGCAGGTTGCCACAGGTTCTTCTAGCATCCTTGATCCCTGTGATTATCAATAAATAGGAAAGTGGATTAGCAATGGTTAATGATTAACTGGATACAGAAACACATGAAGAGTGCAGGTAGCAGGATAACTTCCCTGCTCCAGGAATCTATGTGGGCGGACGCATGAGATTTTGCAGCTAAACTATGCAATGAATTGTTGTAGAAGGTACATTTCATTCATTAGCTGTGGAAATAATCTGGTGGCAAAAAGATGAAGAGTCTGCCATGCATTTTGGTGTTGCCTAGAATTTGTAGATATTTGTGGGTTGGTTTAGTTTTTAGGTGATGCGTGTAAATGTGTATGTACCTTTACTCTTTAGAGCTGGACATTTTTTTTGTTGCCCTCCTCCGTCCCACTAGCCACTGTCAGTGAAAATGATCAATTCTAATGAAAGAACTCAACTACCATGTATTAATTTTAGATGGCACCCCTGTGCTACATTATGCTAAAGCCTGTCTTCATTGTATCTGGACACTGTTTTTTGCTCTAAGACCCCTGACAGCAAAGCTTTTGACCAAATCCACAACAAAACTCTGTTTAATGCTCAGCAATCTGTTCTCCATTATCCACTTGGACTATTCCTTCGGGTTGTGCCTGGAAGTTTCACTGTGATTATTTGTATCTAAACTAGAGATCAGAGTGGGAAGTAGACTGTGAAAAGGAAGAATGAGCAAAGAAAGATTACTATTTTATTTATATCAGAGGCGGTTTTGTGTGTGCTCAGAAAGGGAGCAATTTTAAATCCAGCTTTTCAAGGTGAAACTTTTCATGTTCTTTCAAATTTGGATCATACTTCAGTGTATTTCTAAGGCAGTCTATTCCCCACTTTTAACAGAACAGCAAATCACTGCATCACATTCTGACTGTGCAGGGGGGAAGCTTTTCTGATGCTTTGTCCCAGTCCTACAACAAACCAACAAGGCAGGTCACAAACTCACTTTTAGCTGCAGACTTGTCACGGTCTCTTTTCCTATCCCCCAAAGCAGACCCTGTTGTGAGGTGGAGCTTCATGCTCTCCAGAATGGGCTTGCACTGGCCTGCTCTCCACCAGTGAGATGATGAACTTGCAGGACAGAAAATGTCCCAATACATTTTACCATTTGGACATGGGTCAAATTTGCCTTGATTTCCCTGGTGTGAGTCAGAAATGGCTCAGTTACATTGCTGTAATTATCCAATTGGATAATTACATTGGATAAGCCTTACTGGCCTCAGTGGAATGACTGAATTTGGCCCATTGCTTTACAACTGTGCTATTAAAGCAGTCAATCTTCTGGCTGCAAGGAATAATATAAAAAAACCCCAAACTTTACATATGTTGGGATGTGCTCTGGATAGCAGTGTAACAAGCAGAATATCAGACTTAATCATGTTTTGTGCTACAGTGCTGACAGCATATGTGTGGCAGCACTGCAGAAAAAAGCAGCCTCCTCATTATTCTCAGTGTGTTTTGCAACACACCAAGGCATCTGGGCAAGGAGACGCTCAGAACCATGTCAGGGCTGGAAAAAATTGCCTGAAATGAGGTGTAAAGATGAATAAAAAATTATTTCCTTGTTTTAGCTTGAAGAAAAAGTTGTTTGTTTTTTTTTTTCAAAAAAGCAGGAAAATAGTTTTAAAAGATTTGCATCTAATTTGAACAGTTCCATGTATATTCAATTAATATAAAAAATACATCAAAATTTATGATGAATGATGTGTCTCCTTGGTCTTGTTCTCATTATACGTACATCTGAAGTGGAACCAATGCCATTTATGAATAATTTAATTAAAATAATGACAAGTATTATTTTTGTAGCATGGAAAACTGTAAACATTAATTGAATAAATCTGAGAATCATGAACTGCAATCTTAATTACTAGAAACTAGAATAATCAGCTGAACTGAGGCAAATAGGACAATGAACTTCTTAGAAAGGAGTTTACAGCTGCTAGAGTAGAACTAACATCTTAGAAGAGTTAGCGTAGTCAGTACTTTGAAGTCCACAATATTTTGGAATAAACCACTAAAGCAACATAGGGTCTCCTCATTCTGCATGTCTTTTGAATATTCTACAGCCCTCAGAACTTCTCCCTGTATTTTATGTTTCTGTTGTCTGCCAGCCCCAGGGCTCAGCAGAAAATCTCCAAGCCAGCCCTTCTTCATAGTGGTGGCTAAGCAGTCATCAGGTGAAAGTGTGGAACAGATGCTGCCCCTGGATCGTGGCAGGCATTTCTGTCCTGTTATCCCTCTCCTGGCTATAACTATCAAGGTCTGCTTAACAGTGAACAAAGATTCCTGCATCTTCCACTCTCCTGGGAGGAACTTCTCTGGCTTGCCATGTGGGAACCTTCTTCTGGTTTCCTGGCTGTCCCCTACTTTAAGTTGGGGACATTTTTTTTCAGCTTCTTCTCTGCTCAGGTTTTTACCCCTGAGCCTGATGTATTTAAGGAAAACAAGCATACTCTTTGTACTGTCAGGATAAGCAAAGAAGGTGTTAAGGCCTCCTCTTGTAAGATGCACTTGGCTTTCCCTTGACTATTATTTGTAGTTTGATTTCAGCTTTTCAAATGGGTCATCCCCTGCAAGGGGGAACTTTTACTCCAAGTTCAAAGTCAAAAGCATCAGAAAGCTGAGAGTTATCACCCTGAGGATAAAATACACAGAGCTTTTAAACCATAAATGCTGTGCATCAGAGCGTCTCTGTTACTACAGCAGGCCAAAATGACACTGTCTGCTTTACAAGCCACACTGCCTTTTTCTCTCAGTGTGTTCGTTTCTCTGCTTTTTATTCTCTGGTGCCTCATTTCTGACTCATCGTATGAACTGAGCCAAAGAATGGGAACAGAGAGCTCAGGCTTTGTGTTTTCCTTCCATGCTGCCCCTGCACACTGGGAGATAAGACTTTCCCAGTTCTCTAAGTCTTTAAATTGCAGCAGACTTACAAAATAAGCAAAAATGTGAATCTGGGGGACTTAAATTCTGATCCCAAATTACAAATGCGATAGACAAATTTTGACTAATTTACACTCTCTGAATAAAGGGGGTGTTTCGATCACGGTTTTTTAAGAGTTCGGGTTTTTCAATATGTAATAATCATTAAATTAGGTAAAATATTCGCCAGCATCACCAGTTTTTATTTAAAATGGTTTGAAATGAGAACGAAATGAGGAGTTTTTTCGATAAAAGCAATAAAACTCACGGACCAACAAAAAAAAATCTTAGTGAAGTGCCACCTTGTGCCTGCGGAGCGACACAGCCGAACCTGTGCGCAGGGCGGCGCCGGGCCGGGGCCGGGCGAGTGCCGTGGGATTTGGAAGGGAAAAAACCGGAGCAGGGCTCTAAAAATCTCTGCTGGTAGCTGGCACCTGCCCCTCGGAGCAGTGCGCCCCTGGAAGGGAAGACAAGTATTGTTAAAACAGTGACGCTTAGTCTTTCTCCCTCAGAAGCGGTGCGTTTGAAAAGACTCCGGAGGGGACAGTTCTGATTTCAGCTGTCCCCCAGCTGTGCCCTGATGGCATCTGTCAGCCAGCGTGTTTCAGAGCTGACATGCGGATGCCGTGCGGCCTTTTCGCTACCTCAGCACTTCGGGACATCTTCCCCCGGCTCCCCGAGCAGGAGTGCGAGCAGCGGCGGGGGCTGCGCTGAGCTGTGCCTGCTCACACGCGGGCTGCGCCCGGGGGCGCTTCATCGGCTGGGCTGGAGGGGCAGCAGCCAGCACATCTGGGCGCTGCGGGCCACATCTGGGCACTCCGGGGCACATCTGGGCGCTCCGGGGCACGTCGAGATCAGCTCTTCCGACATTCACCTGCGACGGTTATGCTGCTTCTCTCACCAGCGCACAGAGCAGGGGATGCTGCCAGGAATGGGAGTGCTTCCCATCTTTGTATTCTGCCGGAAAACATTTTCTTCTAGGTTTATTAAAAATTAAGTTTCATATTTTTTGTTTTTAAAACGTTAGCACAAATTTTGCTGCTCTTGGCGTTTTCTGCGTGTATCAAAGTTTCCCTTCTCTTTTTATTTTGCGATTTGTATTTTCTTGAAAATTAATCGGTTTTTTAATGCAATTCCAGCCTCAGGGAATACGAGGGGAGTAGAACTTGGTGACATGAAGTGCTGAATTAGTATAAATTTCAGCAATATCTGAAATGTCTGTACTCCTTAGTTTGAATATATAAGGTCTTTATTAGGTTTTATTTCATTCTACATACATTCATCAACTCAGAGTCGCTTCAGCAATGGCAACTTCCTATTACTAAGTCACATTTGCCAGGAGCACTGATGTTTGTATGTTGCCAAGAGCAATTTTAGACAGAAGATGGATATACCAGGGCTGTCAAACAACCAAAAATACGACTATTTGCTGTTCATCTATAACATAACTATGTTTGTCTTGAAGATAGTTTCAATAAGAAAACATGCAATTTTTTTCCTAGGAAGCAAAATATTATTGAACAACCTTGCATACTAAGGATTACATGAAAATTTCTGGTGGTTTACATGGTACATCTCTTATTTAAAAAAAAGTATTATTCCCGTAGTAAGTTTCAATGTTAGTCAGTAAGGTCTGACAGTATGTTTTAAGGACAGAAAATAGAGTTGTGCCTTTATACGGACAGAGAGCTGATTTCCTCATAGGACTGAGGGCTTGTGTTTGTACAGAACTGATCAGTAATTGAATTCAGACTTTGGCTCAGTTTGAAGTGTTTTATGCAACTGTGAATCCATGGCATTTTAGAGGTAAGAAAATCAGGAATCAGAAAAACACCCACTTCACAGAAATGAGAATCCAAATTGTGTGGACTTCTGCTTGCAAGTGTGAGTCCAAGAGAGATGTTGGTTTTCCACGTCCCCATCCTTCCCCAGCTCCTTCTCTTTCTCTCTGTCTGATACTCATCCACTGTCAGATTATAAATGGAAACAAAGGCTTCATGCCGAGTCTAAGCAAATGCCCCAAGCCCAGTTCTTCAAGGAGTCTGGGTCAAGATTTTAATTCTTGGCTCTGGCCTATGGCATGGTATGTTGGGGTGCGAGGTGAATCATTCACTTTTAACCAGTGCTATGAAAGCAGAGCAAGGGGATCAGTTTGTAAAATTACCTACAGAATATGTTATAGTGGTGGCCAGAGAATAATCTAAGGCTGAAAAACACAGAGAAATCACTTTCTAGTTTACCATAAGTCTTTTAAATGTCGCTATAAAGCAGAAATCCAATGACTACTGTGTTAAGAACTCAAAGCATGGTGGCAAATTGCCTGATAGGGCAAATAAGGACATCTCACAATCCAGTCTTCACAATCCATCTTAAACAAGAGGGAGCAGCAACTTCTTGCGTTCTGTCATTAGGCAAATATGCAGTTCTCAGATGTAACAGTACTGAGTATTTTATTGAAACTTTCAGACGTCAGTCTGCACTCTCCATATGTTCAGGGTTTTACAAGCTGTTTCCATGACAAAACGAGATTGATTCTGGAGCCAGATAGTTAATTGGTTAAATCCATTTTATTTACCAAAAAATGTAGGCAAAACACTCTTCTCTTCAATACAGTAGACAGATTCCTTTTTTATGTTTCCAAACCTTCTTTTCCAAAAACTACTCTGTTTATAAAGCTTTCTCTGAGGAAGACGGTTCCTTCACTATCTTGTTGTTGTTGTTGTTTCTGGTTTTCTTTCTTAATTACATTTCATTCATTACGACAAGAAGATTGTTTTTTTGCTATATAGAACTTCTAAATCCAACCTTTTAAAATGCCTGTTCATTTCTGCTTCTGTCTTCTGTAAGAGTGAAACTCCTAGGTAGTCTGTATTTTGCCTGAGATACTAATCATGGATCAATAGAAAGCATAATGTCCACTGTCTGTATCATTAATGCACATGTTGGAAAGTTGCTGTAATCAGGAGAATGTGTTCCTGGTTTTTTTGTTGTTTGGTGGGTTTTTTCTTTTTTCTTTCAGGATGAGTAAGATAGGAAAAAAGTACTTACCCATCCACTGACCAAGTGGTGAACTAGAATATGCTTCACAAAGGGCTAAGTATCATCCAGGAGTTTTATGGAGGGAAAAACTGTAATGAAAGGATCAGGACACTATCTGGCCCAGCTGCAGTTTCTCTTCAGAAGCAGAAATTGCTCCATGTATTATTTAGATTGTCACATCTTCATAGATCCACTAAAAGAGATTATATTTTAGATATGCAGATGAAGTTCACACATTTTAAATTATGTTAACTGATGCTGAGAGTCAACATTTGAGTTGTTCCCTGAAGTTTTGGTGGCATCAGCTCGCTTACATGACGGTAGAGCCAGTGGAAGAGGTCGGGGTAGGGGCTGACAAGGACTCTCACTGCACCTTGGGGAAGGTAACGCGCAGCTCTCTTGGGGGCTCTGCCTGCACACACACAGCCCTTCTGGGAGGGGCTGCTGCACAGGGGAGGCACTTGGCTTCCAGAAGGCTTAGGTGGGCTGTGACACTGCTGTTATTGGCATCCAAAGCAGCTGAGAGAAAACCTGGATCGCATCTGCTACAGCCACACTTCTTGTGGGCACTGTGGAGGAACCGAGACAGAGCAGCTGCCGCTCACCTGCCCTTCCTCAGCAGCAGAGCTGCATCACAGCCTGCATTTTAGCAACTGCTGGGAGACAGGGACAGCAGGTCCAGCAAATTATCATAACTTTAAACAGCAGTCTTATGTGTGAAAAGCTGTCTTGTTTCCCGTTCAGGAAAAGAAAGAAATAAGAATTCCTTAATAGCTGAGTATTTCTTGTGAGGCAAATCCAAACCCCATTACTGATCACAGTGGTGTAATTTCTATTGTGAAGAAGGTAACTTTGGATTCTTTAAAACTGAAATCATCTACCCTCTTTGACTTTTCAGGGCTTTAGAACCAGAAAATGCTGAAGTGAATTTCAGGGAGGTAATTTTTCACTCGTGCTGTTTCCTGTGAAGCCCAGATCAAAGCCTGCTCTGGAAAGTAGAGTAGGCCAAAGCCACAGTGCCAGCTAAGGTCTTTTCTCAACTTCTTGTTACAAAGTGCTCTTTGAACACTTTTTTACCTCATCTTTTCAGCGTTTGAGGCTCTGGAACAATTTTTCCAGAGAAGCTGAGGATGGTCCATCCCTGGCAGTGTTCAAGGGCAGGCTGGATGGAGCTGTGAGCAACCTGGTCTGGTGAAAGGGGTCCCTGCCCATGGCAGCTAGGAGATCTTTGAGGTCTCTTCCAACCCAAACCGTTCTGTGATTCTATGTAATACAGAGCATTATTTCCCATTCTGGTGAGCAGTGTTGTCTCTTAGCGACTGACTCTAAAGAGTTTCTCTATGAGTTTTAGAGCTATAACTATGCCCTGCAAATTTGGAAAAAAATAAGTACTATGGTGTTTTTAGTTTTGAAATCAGTACCTGATGCTCCAGATAATCTAGGTTCTGCATAAGATACTTTTTTTTTCACTAATTAATAATGGACTGTGAGACCTAACTGGCTCTTAGAAATCCATTAATTGAAGTAAAAGGGTTACACAATTGTCTTAAAATTTAGGGGGAAAAGAATGTATTTCAGTTGGCGCAATTTAAAACAATTAATTCTGTAAAAGAAAAACAGGGAGGCCAGAGAGTATAGTCATTCCTTTAAACTAACCTCTCCTGCAAAGTTCTTTGCATCACCATTCAGCTGATTGCAACTGTGTGGGAAGAAAGTTTTTATTTAGAAAGGTGCGGCTGAAAGCTCAGTTCATGTGCTGATAGGTGTCTGCAGTTTTGTTGAAGTGAAGGCAGCAGCCTCTTAGACCACTGTAGCTCATGTTATTTCCCAATGCCTACAGAAACCCCTCTATCTTCCATCCACTGTGTGCATTACAGAACAAACAGGGAAAGCAAACAAAAGGTGCCTTTTGCTGTTTTAATCCTGGCAGTGCTTGTTTGCAATAGGCAGCCAGCTCCCTGTCTCCTAGGGATGAGTAAGGAGCACCCAGTTCTTCACAGATGTGCCACTGGCTGCACTGATAATCTACACAAGGCCACACTAGATGAGATTTTCTTGCTCTGTCTTTCTAATTCAAATGGAAAAAAAATAATTTGTAATGAATATGAATGTTTCTATGGATTTCAATGGTCTTTAAATTAGGAGCTTGTTGTGTAATCAAACTCAGTGAGGATGAGAAGACACATGGTAAACAGAACGGTTTTGTCTATAGCACAAAGACTGAATTAGATTTAGAAAAGAAAATCTGGTTGACAGTTATGTAGGACTATTTTATGATGTTTGTTTCTGACTTGGGAAAGGAGGAGAGTTTGGCAAGGAAATGTTTTGTCCTAAATCCTGGCAAGCATATTCATATGCCAAAAATGCTGTTTTGTCTACTTTTCATTTCTCTGAATTCTGTAGACAGCAAAAAATACTTGCATGTGTTTGTGGACATTTATTCTGTTGTGACAATGTAGATTCATCTTGTGAATATGAAATCAGAGGATTACAAATTAGGTATTGCAGCTATTTCACATGTACATGTTGGAAACCTGAAGTATTCTCAGTATGCATTCTGAAGAGAAAAATACACAATTTAGTAGAAATTCTGCCTTGATTTTCCATTTGCTTATGTGAGTTTTGCATTAGTGCAACCTTAATGCTTTCTTGGGCTTACTCCTGATTTATCATATTGCAAATGAAAACAGCATGAAGTCTATATGCTTTTGCAGACTTTCACTGATTTTTGGTAGCTTGTTGACCTAGTCGCAGAGCTGTAATCTTAGGAGAATATGAATAAAATTATCATTATCAAAACTGTCTCAGCTCCTTGAAGACATTTTGCGTAACTTATTTGGCACCTTGGCTGGTTGGTGCTGTGGGTTTCAGTCTGCTGTAGACTAATAAAAATGGTCTGCAAAGAGGTGGAAATTAGGTTTTATTAGAAATTTTAAATTGTATTTACTAAAGACAATTTTCTTAACTGCCTTTGCAAATACATCAGGAGCCTGATGATAATAAAACTAAGCCTTACATGGTTTTCTAGATGGCCGTAAGCAGAAGCTGAATCAAAGTGATTTTGTCTCTCCTACAGCACCTATAGCAAAGCTCAGTGAGAAGGACTCCTAAGCCGGATCTACATAAAGAGTTTTAAACACCTTCCCCTACTCTGTATGAACAATAGTCTTCAAGAATATAGCATCAAAGTTACTAGAACAGGTATCTTTAAACTATCGCTACTTTAGAAATACTGCATTTTTATTTTATGTTCTTATATGTATGACATACTGGGAAGAGGAAGTCCAAATTCATATTATAATGGGGGTTGAAAGAAATAACAGGTCTTTCATAATCAGTGCAAAACTTCATCAGAACATTTATGCTTCACATCTTAACGGCATTTGGGGGACCTCAGATGTAGGTTAGATAGTTCACAGAATCTGAGGGCTAAAGAAGCTGACAAGTATCCTTTGATGATGGTTTTAGTGCATGACACATCTCAACTAACCAGGCTGAGTGGCACAGTAAGTTTATGGAGTCCTGGTTTCTGCTTCACCATTTGAGTTGCAAGAGCATTTGCAGTGAATTTCATACCGAAGGGCAGTGACTAATTCTGTCCTCTGCAGTAGAATTCTGTCTCTAGTAGTGATTTTGTAGTGAGGAATGTCCAACCTTTACCATCCAACACAGAGCAGTGAAAATTATATGTACAAGTATTTCAACAGCTTGTGTAGCAGCTGGCAAATTATGCGTAGGAAGGTTTGTTCTCTTGTCTGTGTATGTGCTAAATACTTACTGGTCCCCACCTTTTACATATGAAATACTAAATAATGAAATGTAAAGAAATGGAAGCTCTTAGGAAAAATGTGCTTTTGTGTAATACATGCCTCGTATTTCATTATGCAATGAGGATACACCTCAAATGTCAAGACAGGACTTAAAAATCATTCTTCACTCCCACATTAGGTATTAACTTGGACTCCATGTGAATCCAAGGGCATTCAAACATATTTTGAGAAACATTGGCTGGCCAGCTGTCTATAAATAGCAACGGAACTGAGTAACACATCAGTAGTAATAAAACTCCTATCAAATATTTGTGTTAATCAACTTTAAACTTCAGGAAGTATCAGAATCCTGTAGTGGAACCTCTAACAATTATTTTCTTCCACATGGACAGGAATTAAGAAAATAAGTTGTAGTGCATGGTTTAAATACTGTAGTACCAGTAAATAAGTAATATACCAAACAGAAGAAAGTACAACTCAAGAAGCCATAGCTATGATGAAATAACTTTGTGTCAGAGTAAATTCTCATGCATTTCCAGAGGGGAAGAGAAACTTTGCCTGCATCCCAATTCTGTAATGGATTATAAATGGAAAATTCTGAAATTAATGTTTCAGAATTTCTCATGTTAAAAATCTGAAGCAATTAATCATTTTATAAAGAATACAGAGTTTCTAATTTGGTTGTTTTACTAAACATTGAATGCAGGAATTATTCAATGAGAGTGTTTGCTAATGCCCAAAATGTTCCTGTGTGAGCTACACCATGTAGGTGTGGCTGTTTCAAACCCTGTTTCCTGCTGTTCCTGAATACTCATTTGGACTTCCTGGACTGACTTTGGACACGACATGCTCCTTGCCTTTGGCTGGCAGTGTCTGGGGTATTGATGGAACAGGCACTGTCCCAGCTCTGCTCTGCTGGCCCCAGGAAGCTGCCATGGGGCCCAGTTCTCTCTGCGCTGTGGTTGCTCACAGCTTCCTTCACCGAGCATCCCTTCTCTTACTGCTGACAGGAGATTCTCAGAAAAGACTTGGGGAATTCCTAGAAAGCTGCAAAAAAAATAATTGAAAATGGGGAGAGAAGTACTAGAAAGCATCAGGAACATCCCCTGAAAGCAGCATGTGAATTCCTAGAACACTCCCTGAAAATTGCTTAGGAAAAATTCCCAGAAAACATACAGGATATTCCTAGAAAGTATTAGGATTTCTAAAATGTAAGGGAAGCCCTAGAAAGTAGTGGGAAAATTCCTAGGAAGCAGTGAATGAATTGTTAAAAAGCAGAAGTGGAATTCCTGGAAAGCATCAGGAATATGGGTAAAATGGACTGGTGTAATTACCAGAAAGCTCTAAGAGAAATCAAGAGTTCTTCCAGTGTTAAGGGTTTCGCAGAAAGCTGCAGGAAAAGTGCCAGAAAATACCAACATTGTTTAAAGATCCAGTTATCCTTATAAATCTTCAGAAAATATATTTTTTATACCTTTAAGCACCATATCTTCTTTGTTTCGAAAACTTGATGCTTCCTTCTGGCCTTAAACAGTCTTCCTTTTTATTGTCTTACTTTTTATTGTCTTACTTCAAATGTTTTCTCTTTCATCATGGGGAATTGCAATTTCACAGTCAGCAGCTTGTGGTTTTAGATGAAGGAGAAGAAATTGAACTTCAAGAAAAAATAACCTTGCTGTCATCCAAATCTCCTTAATAAATAAAGAACAGGGAAGAAGGCAAAAATACAGGCTCTCAGCAGACTCAGTGAGAGTGTTTTCCTTTAAAAGTTTCTAGTTCTAAGTGAATTACATTAGTCTATTAAAATACACTCTCTCCCTTTTTCAGTGTGCAATACCCTGGCTTGCATGCAAAGTACACGACTAGTCTGATTTGAAATGCTTTAGGAGAGTGCCAAAAGAGTAGTCATGTATAGATACATCTGAAGGGGAAGATGAATCTCCAAAGTAGTGCCTGCCAAGACCTGAATGTTTGTATCCATTTCTGTGAAAGTTCATCCCTACCTTTGCTCTCCAAACTCCTGTTGACTGCAATGTGTTTCCCTTTGTTCCTGGGGGAGAGCACGGCCCAGCAGATTGGGCTCCCTACCCCATCTCTGCCAGGCCCTGCTCTTGCTTGTGCTCTCCAAGCACGAGTTTCCCTGGCTCAGTTTACTCCTGTGTCTGCTTTCCCTTTCACCCAGAGCTCCCCAGCCACTGTGGAACACCGGGAGATTTGGGAGCCAAAGGCACTGAGTACCTGGGGGGTAACTAAATAGGAGCATACCTCCTCCAGGGAGAAATCCATCCCAACAGATTTTGTACCTGAGCAGGCCCTTCAGGTTATGCTAATGGGAACAGTTCATAAGCACATATTTCTTGGGGAACCTGATAACCATATTTTCATACCAATGACAGATGGATGCACCATAGGGCTTGACCTGGCTATAAGCTTTTAAAATATTGGCTATATTGAATAGCTGCAAGCAGGCATATGAATCTCTTGAGGCATATTCCTTCTAGATAGGAAGTTCTCCATTGTAAATGGTTTAAATACTTTCAGGCACCAGACTTTGAATTCAGCCTTTACTGCAAATGTATCTGGTTAATGTTAAATTAAAACACTGCAGGAAATCTGTACTTTTCACTGTATTTGTTATTTATGTAAATTTTTGGACAGCATCCATTGCTCTGAAATCAAGTTAATTGGAAATAGAGTACCAGGCATGAACACAGTCCCAGCAGAACATTCTCTGTCTGATGCCGAACTGTTAATTTTTATTATTTTTCTAAGACATTGTCCAGATTTCCATCCTGTGAAATCTTCAGATGCCAGATGAAGGCACAATCTTTTATATTAAATCTCATCTTTTTTCTGAAGACTATTCCTATTCAGCAGGTACTGTGTAAACATTGTAAGCCAGGTTGACATAAAGCTAAATCTGTGCTCTGCTGACTTGGGGCTTTGGCCTGCATTTGCAAGGTTTTGGGGACATTCAGAGTTCATCTCAGGCCACAGATCTATGTTGATTCACTCAACATGGCCCATGGAATGTGTTTCTCTGAAAGAATGACAACCCACCATGCAGGTCTGTGGCCTCTCTCTGAAGTTTCAGTGATGCTGAATTCTGACACAAGGCTTTGTAGACTGCTCCCAAGTTTAGTAATAGGACAGCTTGCTGTTACATAACACCATTTTCCCCACTGCAGATTTATGTAGCTTTGACAAAACATTCTGCTTGGCTGAAATTTGGCTGAACTTCTTAGAGCAGAATGTGGCCCAACGTGTCCGCGCAGAAAACAGCACAGCAGCGTCAATAGCAAGCAACCGTGGCTAGAGAATTTAGGAACTATCTCTTGGCTATTTTTTTTCCTCCTTTAGGTGAAATGGCTTTTTCTACACTGAAATACTTTTGCCAAGCTAGTTATATTGATTTTAAGTTCAACAAATACAGGTTACCTGCCAGCATAGTGAGGCCAGCTGAGGCTCTAATGTGCGCACACCTTAAGCACAAAGTCAACCAACTCTGTGTGCTCAAACTGTGACAGGTGCTGTGATATTTTGCTCAAGGCAAATTCAGGCAGAAGAACAGACCACTGCCAGAGGCTTTTGGGGACTAAGCTCCCCTGTGTGTAATGTGCCACTCAACTAGCAGAATTACTTAAAAATCTCAAGATTTTCTGAGACAACCGAAAACGAGATCTGAAGTTGGTGTTTGCATCATGAAGTTTCCCTTCAGTTGTCCATGGTGATGACAGCAAGGGAGGAAGTCTGGCTGCAGGACTCCCGTGGCAGTTTGCAGATGTTAATTTACATGAAAAGAAGCTTTCATGGCAACGAGATGTATTTGCAGAGAAGGGCTTTTAGTCTGTCATTCTGGCTTTGAAATCCTTGCAGGGCTGAGACCTTCCACATGCTGGGGTCGCGTAATTATTCAGCCTTCAGATTCTTAATCAAGACTTATAAATAGTAGCAACAAGTAACAGGATTTGTATTTTGTGATGGGAACAGGACAGTTATCTCAGGACAGAACAGCCCCCAGCTGGGGCAAAACGCTGGTGTGGGCAGGGTGCCAGCAGGTGTTCCCTGGCCAATTACTGCAGGAACAGGTGAGGCTCATTAGCCCCAGCTGAAGCCTTGTTAATAAGTCTGTGTAACTGCAGAGACTCAAGTGAGTATCTTCAGCTAGGCGTGCAAGAAGTGTGGTGCTGTCTCTGGAGAACTGCAGCTTTTTTTAGACTGCAAATCCTGCTCAGCTGCCTGAGGACACAAGTATGTGCATTCAGCCAAAGGCTTTAGCACTTCCAATTTTAAGAATTTTTGCTCCAAGTTTCCTTCCCTCCCTTTTGGCTGCAGCTGCATCTTGTTTCCTTTGCCTTTTGGCAAGTATGGCTAGTCAGGCTGAAAAAGCAGAGGAGGTCTCCTGATTTCACCAAATAACTGCCAAGTCTGATGGGGGTATCTGCCTGGTGTGTCCCTGGGTCTGCATGGTCTCACAGCTCTTTCAAAATACATGACAGCTTTTGAACTTTTACTTCAGAGGAAATCATAGCTTTAGGGATCCCTCTCTGTCTTGAGGATTTTACCAGGCACCTGACTCCTTTCGTGGCTTGCCTTCTCCAATATGGGCACTCAGACATTGAAGAGACATCTCTGTTTTCTTCTCAGCCTTGCCTTTGGATAACAGGTAGGCCTTTAAAAAAGTGATTGGTGTCCATATTACTTCATTTTTAGCCACAGCTTGTGATAAAGCTTTTCATTTCATGTAGAACAGATGGTACTTGTGGCCTTGACTTCGGAAGAATTCAAGAGTAAACTATAGGCTAGTCTTTAGAAATCAATTCAAATTAGGAAATGAGATATAAACTTATATCACTTGTATTTCAAAACTGAATTGATTGGATCTCTTGGATTTGAACTTAAAAAGACCTGAAAATCATAATCAATTTATAATCCTGAAGTACTGGTTGGTTGGGTATTTTCCCCAATGAGAGGGTGAATGTGGTGTTTGAAGGTGTCTTGGAGGAGGCCATATATGGTTTACGTATATAAGAGGGGTTAAGTAAACTGTGTCAAGATTTTCTGCAACATGTTTCACTGAGACTAAAACATGCCATCATGTCTTTATGGGCTAGTGTTTGTAAACGGTACAAATTACTTGCAAGTGAGGGCTATCTGCTGAAGGTTAGCTGTTAAAAATGTTTCACTCTCTGTTTGTAATCTAAATCTGGTTTGTCAATGGGAATGCTGGCAACTGCTTTAAGTATTGCACATTTCCAAAGAGTTTGACTGAAGCACACTGTTCTGATGGATTCTTTACTGCTGACAGTGTTGGCTATTACCATGAGATAAACATTAAATATTGACTCCATAATTTTAGTTGCCGTGATTATAAGTGAGCAACTGATGAAGTTTGCAAGTAATTCCTGTAGGTCTAGATCAAAACAATCTAGTATGAAAGGAATGATCAGTTAGCCTTAAAATGTGCAAATCCCCAAGAAAATGCAGTTATATCCTAGGAAGTATTGAGATAGATAAAGCAGGTAGATGTTTTATGTGCACCCATGGAGAACCCAATTCAAAACTTGCTAAAATCAGTAGGCTTGCTTTCAGTGGTAATAAAGTCCTAAATTATTGCACTGTATCAATTCCCATAGCAAATATGGGCCTAGTCAATGAATTGTGACTGCAGTTCAAAACCATTACCCTACAGTCAACTCTAAACAGTTGAGAAGATTTCAGGGAATCTAAATGTTTGCATGCATGTCTTGAATTTGGGGATATACTCAGTCAATTTGATATGACTCAAGTTCTAGAGCACTGTTTTTATCCTTATGTGAACTTCAAATAATGGATGAGTGTATTTTTTATAATCTGCAGAATTTAGAGAATTTTGGAGTATGTTTTCACACTCATCTGTACTTCAAACCATGAATGTTTGCTTTTAATCACCGTTACTGAAGCTAAGGCAAATTTGTGAGAGCAAATGTGATTTGATCTGAGTTTTAAGTCTCTCTCTGAACACAAGGCAAACCAGAACAAACTTCTGGATCACGAATATGCAGGTTGCATTGTGCCATTATTTTCAGCTGTCCTGGGAACTCATTAGTTTCCCATTATATCTTTTGTCTAAACATAATTTTCTATCAAGTAATTAAGCGAAGAGCTTGCTATCCTGTTTCTCATAAGCATATGCTTAAGTGTATATATAATTCTCTATTGGAAAAGGGGACTCTGGAAACATTGCTCTGATTAAAAATCATGAGCTGATAAAAAAGGAATTAGAGTGACTTGAGGAAACTCGTGGTCCCACAAGATCAAATACTGCTTTCTAGCAGCTTTGGGCAATGTACTAAGACTATACATTTATATACAGCTTTTGTTATTAGTCTGCACAATTAGGCTATCTTTTCTCATAGTATAATCAAGTCTTTTGATAATGTTTCATTTTCATAGTGCTCCTCAGATGACAAGGATATAGAACACATGTCTCAAGTGATCTCTTTTTATTGCCTAGTTTACATAATTTTTCTTTTCTTTAGTCTCTGGAAGATATTTCCTAGCCATGTGTTATTGTTTAATCCAGTGACTTTTGTTTGGACTTGCTTTGCAATTCCTGGGCTCCTAAATTTGCTTATTGTAACACCTATATATAAACTGCTTAGAAACCAGAAAATGTCAATACATTGACGTATTTTAAATACTTTGCCCTCCATGATGTAGTGTTCATGTTTCCTCTACTGTTTTAAAGCAACTTCTTCAATACTGAGAAGATACAGAGTTTGCAAGGTTGGTGGTGAGGGAATTAATAGGGGGAAAGTGTAAAATATCACATGGTGTGCTTTAATTCTATTATCAGAGGTTCAAAAGAGGAAAATTTGACCTCATTACAGATAAATATCCTCTTTTTGAAGAATTGAACAGGAAGACTAATATTGTGGAGCTTTCTAGAGAACAACAGAAATACAATTCTGGATGGACACCCAGTTTTAAGTCATGTTTAGTAGATCCCATAATTTTGGCCTAGCTATCATTTAAACAGTCATGCTTCCATATACTTCATTTATGCCAGCAGCCTGCTTTATACCTGCTGCTTTGTATTTAGTCTCCTCTGAATTTGGGTATACAGAAAAACAGCACAGGATTCAGAGGTAAGTGCTTTTTTCCAGAACAAATCTTGAGGAAAGCAGTTGTGTGTAGGTTTCCATAACTTGGCTACTAAATTCGAAATGTCATTGCAATGTGTCTGTGCCCATTAGAAATCCTTGTCACAGCTCTGCCTGGTGGCTGTCTCCACCATTTTGTAGAGTACTTTTGCAGTATTCTGAATATGGAAATCATTTTAAGGGTCTGTTCTGTTTTTCATGGGCAAATCTTCCCTCTCTAATTTTTAGACCTTTCAACACTGCAATATGAAAAAGTAGTTATCCCTTAGGAAAATCTCAGATATTGACTAAGGAGCAAACCATTAGATCAAGTCATTGCTGACCTGAGATATTCTGATGTGCTCGTTCAATAATAAGCATTTGCTTTCCTGTCAAGATTTAATTATTGTTCCCAGGAGGCCAAAACAACAGATCAGTTTAACAAGGAGCTCCCCAGCTCACTGTGGAGCATCTAGCTCACATTCCAGGACGGGTCACTTTGCCATGTTCGGGCTCCTTCCCTGCAGCTCCAGTAGCTGGCAGCTGGTGGTGTAGTGGAAGCAGCCTCTTCCCCCACAGCCTCTTGCACAGAAGAGAACAGCTACCTTTGTATCTTTAAAAATACTCCCAAACTGGTGGCACTTCTTTATATAAGCACAACAAACAACCTAAAAATAGAACTATAGCTGGAATGTGAGCTATTCAACATGAATTAATGTGTTTGTTAAAAGTCTAGGGGTTTTTGATGGTCTTGTGAGATACACATGACCTTTTCATGATGCTCCCTAGAGATACTAGTCATACTGTCCAAAAGCAGCATGAAGTTTTCCAGGCTTACACAAACAATGTAATTAGGGCACTTTGAGCCTGGTAATGGGGTACAAACATTGTAGTCCTGCTCAGATGGCCTTTCCACAGTTTTCAAATACTGTGATTATTGGTGCAAATAGTGCAAAGGTCTTCTATCTCTGGATAGAACTAAGTTTTGTGCTTAAATGTGTGTAAAATGTAAAGAATAATTTTCTTCTTTTAGTAAGCTTATCCTACGTGCTTCTCCAGGTAACAAGGAACTGAAACTGTGTGCCTGGAGCATGGTGACCTCAGTTTACTGGAAATCTATCCAGTCACCAAAACCAGCCTTAACTCTCAGCATTAGTTATAAACTCTATTACATTAGCATTCTCTGAGAGATCAGGGACTGCACAAATGGTGCAGGTTAATACATCTCCCCTACAACAGAGGGCTGAGTTCAGGGTCAAGGATTATGATGGGGTAGCACAGGAAAGCTGTGGTCATTATCATCCCAGTGCTATGGGACCTCATCTTTGTGCTTAGCATCACACAAACACAGAGCAAAAAAATGTCATTGCTCAGTCCCTACATTCTAATTGTTGTTCTCACCACCTGGGCACAGAGGACCTGAGTGACCCAAGGGTGCCATTTCTTATGTGCATTGCATTTGCTTGCTCCATTTCACACTTACTCTGCTGTTGACTACAGAAGCCACACCTCTGTGAAAACACTGGGATCAATAGACCTTGTTCTTACAAATTCCTTTTTAAAAAGCTGTTAAGATTTTCAAACTGTCCTAATTAAGACATTCAAATAAGCAAGCAGACCAAGCAATGCATAGTCCATGTATTGAAGACTGAGACAGATAGACAAAATGTTCAGAATTAATGTGATCTTGCCACACTCATCACACTTACATTGTATATTTTATGTCAAAATAATGTTCCTCTAGCATTCGTAGCACTGTGTCACAGTCTTGAAAAAAATAATATGGTAAGTAATGGTGATAAACAACATCCTGTCCAAATGAAACTTAAAAACAGGCTTTGTTTAAAAAAAAAATCTACTAGTGAGTATGGGCTATTGTTAATACTTACAAGTGCTGTGGCTTTTGATACATAACTGACAAAATAATCTAGATGGTGGTGCAGTGTTGATACTCTGAAAAAAGTGTTCTTTAAAGTGCTTCCTTCCACAGGGAGCTTCTGTTTGCCAGGTAAATGCTTATGGCAACAGCTGACCACTTAAATTCACCTCTTCTGTATGCATCTAATACCTCTTGGCCAGAGATGCCCAGCAGACAAGTTACATGCCTGAGGCATCTCCTTACACTTAAATGCTACAATAGATTTCTTTTTTTTTTTTCTGTCTAAGCTTTTATCTGGCTTTCAGAACAGCTGGACACCTCTACTCAGCACTGAACCCCTCCTAGGTAGGCTGGTGGTCCTCTTCCTCTATAACAGCGAAGCTGAGGCAGCACTAGAGCCTTTGTGCTAGACACTGCTTTTGATAAAGCTGCCCTACAGAATGAGGGATTGTTCTGACAGTGAAAAACTTCCCAAAGTCACTGTAGGAGGAAGGTTTGTGGGATGAAGCCCTCCAGAGCTGACTCAGCTGCAATTATTTTAGAAACCTGGTGTATAACACTTTGCTCTCCCACAGCCCAACACTCCACATGCCTGTGGGGAGCATCACGGTGTATACCAGGGCAGAGGAGGGAGATGATCATGAAGGAGGATGTGTTTATTATCAGACCAAATAAAAGCACACAGGAAAGGACTTTCTTTGTGTTTATTCAAAAATAAATATTGAACAGTTGGAACAGAAGAGAATACCTCCAGGAGCATCAGTGAAAATGATGACAGTAGCAAAGTTCATAGCCAGAGACTGTGACATTACAAATCTATTAAGGAAAAATAAGTTTGAATGTAAAACAAGCTAGGGTTTTTTTTGCGTATGGTTATCTCAGTCATGGTAACATTAAAACGCCATCAGAGAGGCTCAGGTTGTAGGTTTTTTTTACAACTTTTCACTTTTCTAAGCTGTACACAGCTGCTATTTGGGTATGAAGTTAAATGCAGAGAGCTTCTGACACTCCCTGTCCTCTCTGGATAGCTGTACTCTCAAGTTTACTTAATATCTTTTAGGAATATGTTTGCCTCTGGCTTTCTAATTGCTAATGAAATTACCTGAAGCCAGATGTACAAAGAAGAACTTTGTTAAGCCTAAACACTTTCTATCCCGAATCTGGAGGGCAGGCTGATTGTTACTGATTTATGCATCATCTCCTATAATGCAGTGTTTCTCAGGTCAATCTTGTACCACAAATAAAATCCACCAGTACCCGAACTATGTCTGTTGTTCTAGGATTTCCCTAACAGGAAGTCCAAATCCCATGTACTGTAGGTCTGCCTCAGTGAGATAATTATGGTTCTGCCAGGTTGCTGTAAGCAACACATTTGATCAAAGGCAAGGGAAAAGAGTGTAACTGCCAAGTGAATTGTTGGAAGTCCAGTTTACTAGCAGTATATGTTTTGAAATTGCATGGAACTACATGTATTTTGAAATCTGCCTCAAAATGGATTTTGTCTTCATGTAAATGGAATATTTGGTGTGGGGTCTGATGCTCAGTGGATGTGAAAGACTTATGTAAGACAAGAGCCCAAGAGAGAACCACAGGCTTACTGCCAGTTGTATCAGAAAAGCAGGTGAAAAACTTGGAGGAAGAAAAGGCTATAGGTCCACTCTCAGGCAGGGTAAATATTTTAGGTCGATTTTAGTTGTTTTAAAGATGTGTGGTTGACTTCCTGTGTTGAATTTCAAAGAACCACCTGTGATAGCAAATGGGGCTTAAAATGGCTTCCATATTAAGGAAGGATTTTGTCTTTTTGTGTCAGAACAGATTGAAATGTGTGTGTGTTCATATCCATATTTTGTTCAGCCATCATATTTTCTTGGAGTAGAAGCCTCTGAGGTGCTAATGGTATTTGCATACATGTCACATTTGCAAATGGCCTGCGACTTTGAAGCATTCATAGCTGTGAAGACAATGTGGTTCTGAATCAAAGTTTTTCTGTTCCTCTTTCCTCTTTCCTCCTCCAAGACTTGCTGGAGTAGCTTTTGCAGTTGCTTTATCCCCTGAGATTCCATGGAAATCTGGCAGATGGATTCAAGTATTTTTTTATTTGTGTTTCTGATATCTGTTCTACACTGCAAGCATCTTCAAAAATGTGTTGCTTCTGTACCCTGAAAAACATGAACCCCCAGGGGAATACACGTGTATGAGATGAAATGCTCTCTGCACTGAAGCTGAACAGACTTCCTGCCTTAGGTGGCAGAATGGCTGTGTAGCAGAAGTCTCCTGCAGTGTGTAGCCATCAGTTGCTAACATCTTGAACATCCGAGATGGAAATGAAGATTAAACAGTTCTTGTCTTTATATTGTGTGGTTTTAATGGAAAGGTCCGTACTGTCTCTTTTGAGCAGTTGCAGCAGGGTTCAGAGGACTGGAAACTGAATAAGTTACTACTGTGCTTGCCCTTTTCCCCACTAAGATTTGCATAATTCCCCTTACGCCCTGCCCCCTTTTCTTCCCCCCTTGTTTCAATAATTTGAAGATGTTAAAATAATCAAATTTTGTTCCTTTGCTATGGAAAACACCACCGCCACAATTCAGTCCTTTTATTCTAAAATATAATGTATTTTGTAAGTCTATTTGAAAGGCATTAACAAAACACCTGCCTCTTTAATTTAGCTGTGCTTGTTGCCAAGCATGTGCTGCTGCTTGGGCTTCATGTTTGTCATCTGATGCCTCGGTCATGCTACAGAAAGTGTTGCATCTGTTCAGTTCTGGCTGAGATTGTTCATTTCCTTCTATTCAGATGCTGACTTTTCAAGTCTTAACATATTGTTTACTCTGCTGCTTTTTCATTCACAGCCGTGTTTATAATGGGAAGGCAGGCAGAGTTTCCTGAGAAGAGTTGTGCAGTGAAACAAAGTACTGTTATTTCTGAGGGTGTGGAAAGTATTCTTCACCTATTAGATTATTATGTGCCTAATGCTGAGGAAATAATGGTATTGATGTGCTCAAACTGGTCCTCTTAATGGTACTGAGAATGTCAGAATTTGCATCCAAGACATACATGTGTTTTCTGATAGGTGATCAGAAATCATGGTTTAAGCTGCTGGTTATTCATATTCCCTGTCTTAGAGACACCTTTTGGAGGAAGTTGTGGTCAGCAAAGAGAGAAAAATTATATAAATGTGTCATGTCCAGCTTAGTACTATATAGATTTCTCTAATATTTGAGTCAAATAGACAAAGAAACACCATGGTAAAAATATTTACCTCCTACTTTCTCCTCTGAGACAGTGCTATTAGGCCATGCAAACAAGCAGAGGCACTAACACTCACAGAACAATACTTAAAAAAATTTGTTTAACAAGTTGTAAGTGCAAAATAGAAGACAAAAATCCACAGTACTAACTGATGGCACCACTTTTTTCTTTTTCCTGGATAATCTTGTGCTATTTTTAATAGTGACTTGAAAAAGAAAACTTTAAAAACTGTGCATGTCTTAAAGAAGCACTCCCTTATGCAATAACAATTGTAATATGCAGAAAAAGAGCAGCTGTTACTGGAAGTTACAGTTAATTGTTGTATTTTCCAGCACAAGGTTGTTTGGTGGGAACAGTGGGGAAAAAAATGCAAACAACTGCCAAAAAAACAAGCATGTGAGGTGAAACTTGAATTTGCTCTCATGAGAACTTTCTAAGATTCATAAGTAACTGAGAAAAGCATGCTGTATTGAAATCTCTGGAGATGTGCTGTGCTGTATACAGAGCACAGCACACAGTGTTGGCAAGAGAAGGAAAGGAGAACAGAAAGTCACAAAGACTGATAGGAGGGTAAGGGTCTTCAGGATGGATAGAGGATAAAATGCCTGCTGCCACTTCATATAGTTTTGTTGGGGGTTTTTTGTTTGGTTTGGGTTTGTTCCTTTTGTGCCTCTCAGAGTAAATTTGAAGTACCTATCCTTTCCCTTACTCCCACAGGCCAGGTTTTCATGTGCTTTTTAAATGAAACAAGCAAAGTGTGTCCCTGTTACAAATCTGTAGAGGAGAAGACAGATAAATTAGCCAGGGGCATTTTGTGAGCCCTGCAGGCCAAATCTGATGTGATATATGTATGCCTAAAAGCACTCTCTGAAGAGGGAGTTCAGCAAAATATCTCACCTGGGCTCTGGCTGTTGTTAGAGCAGTTGCAAAGCTGTGGCAGGAAGGGGAGAAGGGCCAGGGCAGGATGCCCTGGCTGTGTGGGTGCCTCCTGGCCTGGCACTGCCCACTGCTCGGCTCTGGCATTGCTGCTGAGCCACGGAATCTGCCACAGGGGCTGTGCTCTGGGAATCCAGCTTGTTAGTCCATCTGTTCTTCCAGCACAAGGCTATAAAACATTGTAGGTCATAACAGGCAGCTATTTATTCCTTAAGTCCTTAGGTGCCAGAGGGGAGATTTCTTCTATATATAAAAAATAGCACTGGAATGCATTTATTAGGAATTGAATGTATTTATTTTGAACCACAATATTTGAACATCCAGATCCACAGACAAAACTCCAAGAAAGTACAATGTCCGCCATACTCTGAGCTCTGTTCTCAGATCACTTATCCTTGCCTGTTTTGCCACCCATTGTGAATAATTTCACTGACTTCAATGAAACAACATGCAGTAGCCAACCTTTAATTCAGTACTATTCGTAGCTTTCTTAATTACCCCAGTACTAAGTTTAGCTCTAAAGAAAAAACGCATTGCTCCCAAAAAGAACAAACCCAAAATGAAAGTTGAGCAATGCCCTGAAATTAATTTCTTTCAACATTAAAATCAAGACTGATTACTATTAACTCATTAATCAAAACATCTTTCAGCTAGAAAAACTTGTTGCCAACTGTATTATATTAGTTTAACATAAGTGTGACCACTGAATATCAGTTGATATTAGAAAATTGCATAGTTCATGCAAAGTCAAAATACTTTTTTGTTTTTTATAAAACAGATAATGTCTGTATAAGTTTATGGAATGAGGTGATTGTTATTGTTCCCATTACATTATGGAGATAGTGGTCATGGTTTTGTAGTAAAGATTCAGCTGAGGTTTGTCCCAAAAGCAGGAATTCATTCCTTGGAATTTAAATTCTCAGATCTGAGACAGGTCTATAACACCTTGTTACTGAATGAAATTCTGGATTTTGTGAATCCAGGAAGAATTGTGGTATTACTACCATGTGTCCTCAAAGAATTTACAAAATATTGAATGATTAATTAAAGTTTAAATTCTTTAAGCAAACACAGAATTGACAACAACTTGAGAGCATATTTAAGATATTGTTGTGCTATTGCACTTCTGTGTCAGTGCTTAAGATTTGCATGTTAATAACTTCAGACGAGTAAATGTCACTCATACAGACATTCTGTGCATAGGAATGGCATAAGTAGGAGAAACAAGATTTTATGTTTTACAGATGGAACATGTGAACAAAAGGATTTTGAGAAAATGAACAACTTTATGTACCTTGGCCAATGCACAGGCACACAGCAAGTGTGGGCTAGTCCCTTAGTAGGCTGTACAAATAAACTTTGCTTTCTCATTCCTGATGTGTATTCTTCTTTTCCCCATGTTTTCAGTGGTGGATTAAAGGAAGCAATACCATGATGCATATGGAGCCTACTGACTATGCAAAATTCTAACACAAGTGATAACATGCCCCTACCATTTTGGATAAAATTGGTTACTTCTGGTTAATTAGCTGTTTATTTTTATTTTCTGCACAGATATTTCATATTAGATGTTGGTGTCAGTGGCAGAGTAAGTGCCTTGCAGAGCTGAGGGCAGCCCTCAGACTGTTTCTACCTCTGCAGTCCCTCTCCAGACGCAGAAGGTTGGCAGCCACCTGGGCCTGCTCCTGCCCCAGGGATCGCCAAGGAGTGGGGGCAAACCCAAGATCAGTCTGCAACTGTATTTACACCCCATCTTGGTTTACGTAGTGCAGTTTATCAATATGCAGGACAGATGATCTAGCTTGTCTCTGCTGTCAACAAAAGGTCTAAAATTAGGACTAATTTTCACATTTTACTTTTGATTCTTCTCTGCTCAGACTGAGAACTGTTTCTATAAGCTCTCCCTTCTTGTTCTTGAGACTCTCCAGCCAGTCATACAAGGATGCATGCAAATGTGCAGGGATATAGCAGAATTTAACCCACAGCAGAGATGCACTGAATCAAATGAGCATTTTGCACAGGGCTGATATGTCTCTGGGCAGCCTGAGTTCATTACAGTTATGTAAGTTTTCTTAAAAACATAATTAAAATTGGAATTATACTCCCTCAAGTATACTGCAATATCTGACTTTGAGCTGCAGCGAGCAGGGCTTTGCTTGACCTACTATTTCTGTCCCTTTGCAGCCATGAATTTGGCATGGCATCCCAGGCAGTGTGATCAAGACAAGCCGTGACAAAGGCCTGATCTGCCCAAATGCTGAGGCAGGTTCTGAACACAGTAGTTTGTAAACCTCTTCTGCAGATACCGCACGAAGTGCACAGGTTATTAGTGGCAACACAGAAGGTTCCTCACTTCAGGGGTGAAATCAGGAATGTAGTGTGGAATTCAAGAGAGCAGAGTTATGGGAATCCAAAGGGAAGAGCACCCTGAAATGGGCGAATTTAGCTGGTGCTCTGAAGTTTAGCCATGAAAGTAGCTCAGGAGCATTGCTGAATTGGATGTCTGTTTAATCATGATCACCACCACCAACCATGGATAGATGTGTACGTAATAGAAATATACTTTGATTTAACTGAATACATTCAATTCACAATGATTAAGCAGAAATAATTTCATTTTCAATGCTGGACATTTAGGAAGTGGTATATGTCCAACCATTTCTCTTTAGTGAGAGAGAACCCACACATCAGAACTCTGATGTGGATCTGGCCTTCCTTGGGGAATTCAGATCTAGGACTAGCTCTGAGACCAGTTTCTAATTTTAATTACTGCTACCAAATTAAAAATTGCTCCCACAATGCAGATGAAATCCACCTATGTAAATCACCAGCAGCAGGACTCTCTAAAGCTTACACAGACATAGGCTTTGTGCTGACTTCTGCACAGTACAAGTCTCTTGCTGGGCTATCTCCACAGGAATGAATTGTATCCAGAAAGCACAGCGGAAGAGATTCAGATTAGTATTCATAAGTATACATAAGGCTTTTAATATTGGGTAGCATAAAGGTCAAGTAAATAGTCTAAAAATAACTAAGCATTAATGCTATGAAGACCCTGTGCAGAAGTTACCCTTTGTCTCTGTGGTGCTGATCTTACAACAGTTTTTACCTTTTGTGATCATACTGTGAGTTACTAAAGCTAATCATTGAGGAGTTGATTTCTTGCTGTTCAATAGTGGCTCCATAAAATTTAGTAAAGTTATTTTAAACTGTTTCAATTGGCATTTAGCCAATTTAGGTATTGTTTTAAATGTTTAGACAAATCATTCTTAAGAAGTGAGTGATGCTCTTGCACATTAATTCAGCCCTGAACCCATTAACTAGGTATGCATGGAGTTTTGTATCAATAGCTCAACTATTTTCAATTAATTAGGCAACATGATTAATATCATATGAGTTGAATTAACAGGTCAGTGCATCATCTCACTACAATTACATCTAGGAGATAACTTGATCTAAAAGCCATATGAAAAGAACAATTTAGCCTTCCCATACTCAAGGTACCAATTTTGAATGTGATCAGCCCAACGTTTCATGGAAAGACTTCAATTTTGAACTTCTATAGAGAATTTCTGCTTTGATAGGTGAATTTCTAATTGTGGCATATGGGTTTTCATACAGTGGTCCGAACAACCATTTGCATAAAAACTGCACAACAAAATGACAGAGAAAGTTCTTCACTTCTTACGCCATATTGGTCAATTCATATTTAGCATGTGCGTCATTTTCTTCTCCTGGCTGAGGATCCGAGTGATGAATTTCAATAAAAACGATATAGATCATTGCTCCAAGTACACTTCCCACTAGAGGTGCAACTATAGGAACCCACCACCAATTATTACCAGCCCTGTAAGACAAAAAGAAGAAGAATTAGTTATTTGTTACTAGTGAACACCTTCCTGTGTATTTGTCACTGTACAGATCCAGTGCTGTGCCATTTGCTATAGTGTAGACCTTTCTATTTTGTCTCACATTTCTGTAACTGGGTGACACCCCTGTCTGCCCCAGCCGGGCTGGTTCTGATTGAAATGCTAAATAACAAGCACCAGGCATTTTGGTCTGTGTGCTGTACTTGCATTTTAGAAAATAAGGCCTCTTTACTGCATGTCTGTTTGGGGACAGAGGATGATTTCTCCCTTGTGAAAAGCAGGTTTCACTGACTTGAAATGAACAGGGACATATTTGTTGCCCAGCAGTCTTGACTTGTGCTGTCTCCAGATGCTTGTGAATATATTTTCAGAATGTTATAAAAGTGGCTTATTTCATCTGCATGAAAGCTTGCAAGTTCGCACCTGCAATAGTATATACTGTCTTCCTCTTGACAAATGTAATAAATTAAACTGGATTTTGAGTGTATTTACCTTAAGCAATGTAATAAAACACAGTGACTGTAAAGTTGATTATCCTTGACTATAGTGGTCAAGATTCAAATTTCATGATGTAGGATCTTATCTCTGTGTTTAAAATGTGGTGTCTTTCAGCAAAAGGCAAATAAATGCTTAGAAGTTTTATACACCTAAAACTTAATCTTAGAATTTTTGTGTTAACTAAGACAGTCCAGCATGCTGACTCCACTGAAATGTTTACATTTGCACAAATACTAGGATTTATTTTAAATATGTAGATTTACAGGCATATTTAAAGTAAGAAGTCCACAACTGAACTATATAATACAATACATAACAGCCTCTTTACGCAGGAAAATTGGGCTGGTGGAATTGCTCTCCTTTTCCTGGAGGTCCACATTCAGACAGTAAATAACTGAGTATCCATTTCAGAGCACAGAGTCTCTTAACTGTACTGATGCATTAAGGTGTTTTGATTTGATAACATGCTGTATTAATTGAATATGTGAGTCTCCAGTGAAAATCCAGCTACCTCAATTTCATGCATATTGAAAATGGAGAATTTTTTTTCTCCCAGAAATACAAAGGGACAAATTAATCTGAGAGGAACTTTACAGGAAGCTGCAGGGGAATTTTTAAACTGTAAGGATAATTATTCAGTACTCGGTTGTATAGATTTATGCAGAAGTGAACTCATGTTTGTCACAATGCAAGAATAGAACTGGAAAAATATTGGTGCCCTGTTGACAATACTACTACTGCTTGTTCAGAAATGCCTTGGATGTGTGCTTTACCTTTGGAATTACTTACATATTGCCCTGAGGATACAAAATAACTCCTGGTATTATTTTACTGAGTTTAAAAATCTATTTGTTGTTGAATCATGGATGGTTGTTGAGCACGTGACTTTCTGGAACAAGCATGGACTAAGATTTCATTGAATTAATCGGCAGAACAAAAGCTATATCAAGTACTTGCATGTGTTCTTCTGTGTGATGTGTGTGCACGTGGGTGTGTGATGAAGCTGTTTCTTGGCAGCTTTCCCTCCGCTTGTTCCACGAACTGGCATGAGCCTGGTCAGCTCCTGCATGACCTTCTCCAAATCACGGCCCGTATTTGCAGCAGCTGCTGTCAGCTGTGCATTGCACACCCCGCGCTGAGATGCTGGGTGTAAAGCCTTTCTAGAGGTGCTGCCAAAACTGCAGCGAGCTCCGGACGCAGCCGCGTCAGGAGCTCCCATGACACTCAGTGCTCTGTCACTGGCACAGGAGCAAGAACGCCCAGTGACAGCACAGATGCCTAAAGGCCCCTCGGTGCCCCGGGCTGTCACCCAGCGCCCAGCTTTGCCTCCAGCCTAGCGGCGCGCCCAGGCCCGCCTCTGCCACCGCCGGCTTCTCCGGGCGGGCACCGCCTGCGGAGAGGAGGCCGCGCACGGGCCTGGCCTGCGGAACTCTGCTTAGCTGCGGGAATTCCCGGGAAACTGCGGGGACTGCGAGCTTGGGCCCATTTGAACTTGCGGATACACCTTTCCCCAGCCAGCTGCTGCGGGAAAGGCAGGTACCGCTGTTCGTGAGGTAATCCGGGCTGCACGGCTGCACTCCAGGAAGAGTGCTAAATACTTCGGAGGCCGCTTTGCCATCCGAATGCCTGTGCCGACAAGAGATGTGTCTCCTGACCTTTCCCGAAGTGCAGTTTAGTTTGGCGCTGCCGACTTGTCCCCGATGCCGGCGGCCACGAGGTGTCAGCGTTACCGCGCCGAGGCCGCTCCGCCGCCGCTCGCTGCGCGCCGAGCCGCGCTGCGGGATCGCGGGGCTGCGGGATCGCGGGGCTGCGGGATCGCGGGGCTGCGGGATCCCGGGGCTGCCGGGTCCCGGGGCTGCCTCCAGGTGCTGGCACGAGATACTGCTCTGGACAGCCCTGCCTCTCTCTCTGTCTCTTATTGCTGTTTCATGCTCGGTTTTGCATGTCAAAATCCAGTCTGGTATTTGGACTCAACGCTCTGGCTGTTTTTTCGCTACAGACAATACTTTGCTCCCCAAACTTTTCTTAAGCTTATCAGAATATTAAGCATGTGCTTAAGAAAGACTCCTGGTTTTCTGATGGGAGCCTTTAACCAAAACAAACAATTTGCATGGGCTAGGGAAACCACACCATAGCTTGCATCTTCTGGCTTGGTTTTGGGGAAAATGCTTCAGCAACATTCGGAAAACCCCTGCTCAAATGCATTCCTATGTTCTGGACAATTCCATGGTCCAGCAGGAGGGCTCCCCTCCAGTCTTCTTGTAGCTCCCTGCCTGAGACCGTGATAAAACCAGCATTCACTGGACCTGCAAGCACAGAGAAGGGTGGAGAGGATTTATCTGCTGTCAACTAATCATCCCAACGTTTAAAGCATTTGCTTGGAAACAGTATAGAAAATCTTGCTATTGTGTATCTGATCTATTCGAAAGTGAGGCTTTCCCGGTGGTCCCTGGCTGTCCTATAGGCAACACTTGAACCCTCACTGACATGGACGGAGGAACGCAGTTGCCTTGGAGATGCTTCCATCCTCCCCCCAAAGAACGTTCAGTGTCTCCTCAGTATTTCCTGCTGCTCAGTTTGTACAGCACTCTCCTCATGTCTCTGTGGAGGTTTCATGCTCAGGTCCCGGTTCCTGGACATGCCTTTACTAGAGAGCTTAAACACCTGTCTCAAGGTTGTGAATTCCATTTAAATGAAGATATCCAAGGTTTATCTGTCAACTGTTGCTGCACCAATTTAAGTTGTTCAGGCACAGCAGAGCATCAGGCAATTTAGGATCCTAACCAAAATCATTCAGGCTTTTCCCATGGCTCTTCCAGCTATCTAACAAGGCTCAACTTCTTCCTAAGTCTCACCTGGATCTGTGCAGTAAATAAATAAGAACATACTCCTGTCATATCATTCCCTTGAACTTGGTTATAGCTGTAGCTTTTTAACCGAAGGCAGGGAAGATGACTTCTTCCTCAATTTTCGTATCCCTAATATTGTTGTAAGGATCAGAGATCTTGTCTCTTATTTTTTATGTTGACATTTTAAAATTTCTTAACAAGGTCTTTACAGTGGGACTGCATTCCCTCTCATATAAATCCTTAAACTACACTAGGAAAGAGTCCATATTGGTATAGATGTAGAGTTTTCCTGTAGTTTTTGGATGTAAATGAGTACAACCATACTTTCGGAGAGAAGGGGAGTCCGCAGATATCCTGTGACTAGATCACAGTACAATCAGGCTTCTAAACTCTTCCAGTAATGTAATAGCCAACTTCATAATATATTACTGATTATAGAGTGACACTATGGCTAATACCACAGTCAACAACTACTTGTAATTACACAGGTACAAGAGAGGAGAATCCTGAGTGTGAGATGTCACTCTGTGTCCTTGTTTTTTAAAAAAAGTGCAGTCCCATGGTGCAGTGGTAAGAGCTACTGGGGAGGAAAAGTTTGGAGGTAACTGGACCAGTGAGCTGAACTCCCAGCAGCAGCTCACCAAAGCTGGGCTACATCCAGCCTTGGCTCTGGCCTATGCTGTGGCTGTGTGCCTGTTTCAGCTGTGCCATGCCTGGCTCTTTTTGTATGAGAAAAGCTTTGCTACTGCTTTCCTCAAGTAAGGTACATGATTTGTGTAAACAGAAGTAATTCTGAATAAGTAGAGATTATTTGTGCACCTTGAAGTAGCTAAAATAAAGTCTCTATTAACCAGAGCTCTCCAGTGGCCTACAGTACTACTGGGGATTCCTACTTGTAAATAATTAGGAAACCAAACAATACAAAAAAACCCCAAAAGATCTGCTTTCCGAGGACAGAATACTCTTACTAAGGTACCCCAGAGTGCCTCTTACCCTGGATATGTGTAAGATGTGGATGTGATGTGCAACTAATTAGCTGTGCATTAGGCCAGCCAAGAGCGTGTGCGTGCGCACGCGGGGGTTTGAGAGGGCTCTGAAATGTGGGAAAATAAAGGGAGCTTTTTTCATTCACTCCTTTGCTTCCAGCCAGGAAGTCAGGCTTTTAGATTGTTTTATGTTTCTGCAGTAACTCAGAAGTAATCATAGGCTAAATCAATCTGATATGTCCCTGTTTTTTACAGCACCCAATAAATATTTCCACCTAATTCTCTCCTGATTCAATTTTTTTTTTCTGAAAGCTGTAGGACACAAGAAGAAAGCACTCATATTTTCAGTGACCTCTAAGAATCTCTAGTATTTTGTGAAAGGTCTGCTTGAAACAATGATTGATATTAGAGATTATGTATGTTTGATTTGCCCTAGGAGCAGGAAATCCTTTTTAAAGCCCAGTTTCTGGAGGATATCTGGCTTAAAGTGCATGAATAGTTGCTTCTGGTATGCAAAGAATTACCTGTATGTATATAAAGTATGACTTGGTACCATGTTGAATCAGGATCTTACTTTCCTAGAAACAGTTTTAGCCAGGATCATTTGACTTCATCTCTAGGCATACTTACGTGAATACTTCCATGCCCCATCCTGCAATGGCTGTGAAGAGCCTTGGGCCAAGATCCCTGGCCGGGTTCATGGCACAGCCACTGTTCAGTCCCAAGGAGCAAGAAAGAACAATTATAAGAAGTCCTATTGCAATTGGCTCCAGGCCCTTGGGTACGCTGTTATTTTTGCTGTCAAAAAGAGCGAACACAGCCAGCAGAAGAAAAGCCGTTGCTATCACCTGGCCAAGGCAAAGAAAATAATGTTGAATAAATAGAGATTTTTATAGTGTAGGTGCTTTCCAATAATGAAAAGAGGGGCTATGGCACTTCTGTGGATGGGAGTGGCTTAGAGCTGGTATTTAGTTTTATCCCACTATACAGAATAGCAAAATTTGGAACTCAGTGCCTCTCTACTTCACAGTAATAAGAAGTTTTGATATCTGTGCTGAAAGACAAAGACAAGAAATGTGCTGAGGACATTAAAAAATAAAAAATCTGCAACAACCAGGTGTGGAAAGGACAGAGGATTTAAAAGGCATCTCCTGTGTGAGGTCTAATGCTTTGTTTCCACATTTTTTTCCTGTCAATTTTACACTTCTATTCACTCAATTTTTGGTAGTTCTACTGCTATAGCAATGCAATCAGTTCCATTGATATAGAAGTGTTTTATGTGACTGTAGTTTAGGCTGATAAATTAGACTAGATATTTATCCAGGTATTTCGTAACATCAGAAGAAAAAGTGAAATCTGCAAAGTCAAAACTGAGCAGCTAAAATTAGGAAGTATCCAAATTAGGGCTGCACATATAACTGTACCATGAACTCTGTATTGCATATGCTAATTGAGCTGATGAAGGAAATTTTCCTGGAACTGCTTCAATGCAAGTACAGCTCTGCTTAAATCAAATGCTTTGTCAATGTTGATTTTGCTAATAATTAACTTGATGGGAAAACAGACAAAAGCTTCAGCGATGTCAAAACGTTCAATTTCTATACTTATTTGAAGAAGCTTAAGTTTGAGGGGTTTAAAAATTATTTGTTTTTCGTCTCCTTTTAAGTTTGTTTTAAAACATGCGTCGGTTAAAAATATCTTAGGGAAAAATCTATTGACTGATCCAAAGATCAGAACTGTCTTTCTTACAGAACTTCAAAATAATGTTTAGATTTTTTTGAAGCCAGATTGCACAACCTTTTACATAATGAATTCCTGTGTTCAGGCTATCCCTTGTTTTTCATACCTTACTTATGCAGTATTTATTTCATGTATTCCTGAAGAAGATGGGTAAGTTGATTAGAAGTATATAAAAGATATGAAATTTGATTTTTTTGCTATTGCATAAGTGGAATTAAAGGATACAGATTAGAAATGAAGTTGAGGTTTTTTCAGATTCAGTCATTTAAAAAATAAATACTACAAATCTATCTACAAAAAGAGGTTAGAGAGGAGGCTTGTGGAAGCAGAAAACTCAGTTGTTCAGGGTGTGTTAAACTGTCTGCTTAAGCATTATTTAAGGAATAATAGGTCCACAAAATGGGCTGGATTTTGATGTAAATGGACATCACTCTGCTGAGATTTATAGAGAAACACTGATTTATGCTGAGGAAAACCTCTTATGTATATTGCTTTAAGGACATTTTGAGTGCAACAATTAAGATGATGTATGTGAAAAGAACAACTTGAAATTATTTTGCTTGTAAAATATTACTAAAATGTAACCCCCTGCAAACAGCATTGCATTCTCATTGTATTGTACAAAGGGACATCTGGCTGAAATGGTGAGATTTGGCACACTCGTTAGATCTATGTGGTTTTTTACTGCTTGGCTTTACAGGTTTCTTTATGTTTAATTTGTAGAATTAAGACATCAAGTGCACTTACCTGATCTGCAAATCCATTTACGAGGGACAGATAGGGAGCTGGATATGTTGCAAAGATTTGTGCTGTTGCATTAGGTCCTGTGACTTCAAGTTTTCCATCGCTATACTCCATAAAGGCATCTAAAGAAAACAGCCAGTAACTGCTTGCAGTTCTCCATAAACTTTTCTAGGTTTTCTAGGACTCAAATATATGTGATAGGTCTGTGCCCTTCACATTCTCAACTGAAACTGATCTTTAAGGTCCCTTCCAACCCAAACCATTTGGCGATTCTCTGATGTTTTTTTCTGGGAGCACCATTATTGGATTTGAGGTGATGTACTCCTTATACCCTCCTGTCTCATCTCTCCTCCTTTGCCTTGAGGTACTCATTTTAGGTACCACAGCTTTCAAAACAGGGCTGGTTCTCTCCCTGCTCATTGCTCCAAACTCAGTGCCAAGGAGCATTTTCTGATTCTGAATACAGATGTGTTACTCCGCAAGAGGTGCTAGATTTGTCATGATGACCCAAGAAATGCACAGCACCCTAATTGTGCAGTTGTGGATTCCCAGCCACCAGGAATTACTGCTATTCCATTTGACAATTGTGCAGTTTTAGAAATAGGAAGATATTAAGATGAAGGACTCAAATCATCATAGATAGACGTGAGTAACAAACACGAATCCATTGTTTTATTAGTGGATCCGGTGACGAGATGGTACTTGTGAATAAAGAAATAGCTCCCCATCTCCCATGGAAGCCATGATGAGGGTGGTAAGCTCCTCCTGAAGCTAGCTGACAAATCTATTTCTCCTTGTTTTT
>VZTG01001029.1:443256-469773 GCA_013397845.1 Melanocharis versteri
TTTTTTTTTTCCTAGCTTGCTTAAAGCCACAACATGAGTGCAGAGAATTTTGGTTCTTTACTTTGTTTAGGCTCTCATTTGGAGTGTCAATTAATTCTGTGGCATTTAACTATTGGCGGGGGGGGGAAGGATGAGCTCCTATGTCTGTTTTTCTACCAGTGAGTTTTCAATGGACCTCAAACAGTAAATGACAGTCCTGCAAGTTGCAGGAAGTAAAAACTACAGAAGAGGTTTGGAAATTAATTACAGCAAGAGGAGGACTTGAGCAGAGATAGGGATATGAGAAAATCTTGCATTCCTGAATATGAGGAAGATGTCCCTAACCTAGACCTAAACTTCCTACTTTGGCTCCCTACCCTACTGCTGCCCTTTTGGCAGAATATAGTGACTCCCCTCTCAGCCCCATGTTGGCACACTGCTTCATCCTGGCCACAGCCCTAATTCTGGCTGTCAGGCTTGAGGAGGACTTAAATTTAGACAGAAATCCCATTTCAGAATTCCAGTTTCCAAATTCTAACACTAACCTTAAAAAAAGTAAACAACTGCCCCCCCCAACAAACAAACTAGACCAAGCCCAAAACAGTTATCATGGTTCCTAAAGATTTTCCTCTTTGGGGTTACTGTGGGTACTGAGCACTGAGCTGACCTACGGGGGCATTTCCATTTTTGTTCTTCCTCTGCTGCACCTAGACCCAGCACTGTCTGCAGACATAATGCCCACAGGAGAGAGACATTGGAGGAGATGGGCTGGGCCAGTAGAAGCAGAGTTTTTGTGTAGGAGGTTGAAGCCACTGGTCTGACTGAGTGGATGCAGTCAGTCAGTCTGTTACTGTTTTTTCCTTTAGTGGCTCACTGTGTAAAAAACCCTGTGCCTCAAGGATAGGGGTAATTTTTTTCTTTTTCCCTGTCGAATATGTGACCCCTTTATCACTGTACCCAGAGTTCATTGCCTTGGAGAGTCACCTCTCTAGGGTGGTCTGAGGTTTGGTCAGGAGGGACTTGATCTCATATCCTGTACCCTCAATGAACAGTGTTGGTGATTCTTGCCTACAGGCACTTGTAGCAGGTCTTTAATGTTTCTAATTTGCTTGGAAGATGGATAGCCCTATATCCTGGCTATTAAGTAATTTAAAATCCTTACTGAGAAATACATGATCTCAGAGTATCTGATTTCCCATGAATAATTTTTCTAAATATCAGAACATTTCCTGGAGTATTAAGTGTTTCAGTAAATTTGTGGGATACCTGGAATGTTCAAGCCGTTGTTTTTCCCCTCAAACTCTTTATGCTCCTTCCTTTCTTCTTTTATGACTTAAGCTTCATTCCTGCCATGAGCTCTGTGTGAACAAGAGTCCTCTGCCTGCCTGACATTCATTGAAAAACTGGGGACTTGGAGACTGCCTGACCTCTAGTTTGTCCTGTGAACATGTCTAAGGTGTACTCACTGTAATAAATCGCAAAGACAGCCGCTGCTCCAACGAATGCTCCCAGGAATTGTGCTAATACGTACATTGGTAATTTGGACCATTTTAATCTTCCAGTCACGCACATGGCAAATGAAACAGCTGGGTTTATGTGACCACCTGAAAAATAAATCACAAATTAAGTCATGTGGATGACTCGGATACATGAGAATAGGTGAAGGATTTGTAAAAATGTGGGCACTTTTGAACACAAGAATAGTACATGCTTTCCTAGATGTTATTTTGCAGTTAAATGCTGACTGCAGTCAAACTGAAACAAGTTGGATGAAATCAGAAGAGGGAGGGCGAAAGCCACCAAGATCCATCTTTTACTCTTGATGCTTGTGGACTGTGCTATTTGTCAGACTGCTGTCCTGCAGTACGTAACTTATGGACAACTTCTCTAGAAAAATAGTAAATCTGCCCCATTGGTTGCGATGGGAGGGTCCCTTATTCTGCACATATTCTCTCTCCTCGAGACCTTTGCCTTTTTTTTTTTTTAGGGGAGAACTTAAGTCTCCCAAGCACATATTATGATTAAGGACTGTTACTGGCTTGAGCATATATCTTGAGACAGTTCTGGAGCGCCCTGGATTTAAGTCATGTTTGTGTCCCTGTCTTCAGCCTGGGGTTACTCAGGAACTCAGTTTTCATAGAGACAAAATAAAATACTTCTAGGGCTGTCCAGCTTCGTGTTGGCTGTTGGTGAGTAATGCCTAGATGGGATCTGGGGGCAGCAGTGCATAGTCCTCATAGTCCACCATGTTTTTATCTAGGTCTCGTGCTTTCCGGAAAGGTCCACGATAAGGAAACTGATAAAGTAGCTGTGCTGAAACAAAGTTCAGTTTCCTGTGAAACTTCCTTCCTTTTTATTCAGAAGTAGCCACACCTGAACTCATGCATGAAAAAGATTTCAGTAGCATTGGAATTCTTTGTGACAATTCTAGTTTCTAAAATACATTTATTATGTCATATGATCTCTTCCCTCAACATCTTTTGTCAACAAAAAAGGTGTTTTATGCTCTTGGAAAATTTCATTGTTTGCAGATACGTGGTGGCTACTTAAGAAATACAAATGGCCAAATAAATGAACAGAAGAAAAGGTACTTCTTTGTAATAAATACTGCAAGCCCCAAATTTTGCAAGGACATAGGATCCTTTGCTTATCTTCCAGATAGGGTCTCATTTCAGTCTCTATGAATATCAGGAAAAAATGGCCTTTGTCTTTGGTGAAATAACTGCAAGAGCATGTCCTTTATCTGTCAAAGATTAGTGATGGAGAAAGGGCCTCTATGTACAGTTTCTGTGTTTGTTTGCACTTTAGGTCAGTGAGTCATTATCTTATGAAATCCAGGTACCTTTGATACATAATGAACTGACAAACACAGATAACAAGCTGGATAAAACTTTCTTTGTATCATTTCCAAAATGCTGACCTAGTAGCACCAGTCTTGAATTAAATGCTGAATTCCTCACTGTGTTTCAAATTCTTCAGCACAGAGCAAATAGATAGATGGCACCTAATTTAACAGCCCTCATGTGTATTTTGATTAGTTGTTGTCTTGTCTTTTATTCCTTGCTCTGGCTGAAATTAATAATTTTCCTTTCTTTCAACACCTGATTTTGTTCCCCACCTCTATATAATATAGGGTGACCATGATGTCCAGGACAAGTCATAATAATATTACAGAGGGCTGATTAGCATTAAATTTGGAAAGGAAAAGTCTAATTGAAGGCTCTTATACTGACATAGGGGAGTTACAAGATTCTTGGTTCCTGTGCCACTGGTTGAAAAAAAAAGTTCACTTTGGACAGTGTGTTCCTCATTCTTTTGTAGTTGCAGTGATTGGAGTCATGGGTTTGAAATGCTAAGTTGGATAAAACAGTGGGAAATTATCTAGATATTGAGGAAAACTGGATGGAGGAAAATTAAAAAGGAGAATTTTCCTAAATAAAAAAAGCTCAAATTCACCAAGCATGCAGACTATATATATTGTTACCATTAATTTAGAATTTCATAAAGAACTGATGAAAAATACTTTAGCAGTACTTAAACATGAGACTTTGGCCCAAGAGCCACAGAAATTGCTAACAAATTCTACATAGGAACTTGTATTCTGAAGTGTCCACTAGTAATCATGTGTTGGATAATAACAGCCTGTTGAAATATCTGTTCCTATTCCTTCACAGAGAAAATGCACTGCATGCAGAATCCTTTGTCATGGGAAAAACACAGGAAGCACAATACTGCAACACCTGCAACTGCTCTGCCCTGCTGGGATTGAACTCTCACTTTCTACATAATGATGGAGATGAATATCCCTTAAAGGTGCAAATGGAGGACAGGTCTTCACAGGTTTGTTTTCATGGTACTGCATTAGAAGAGTTTAGCTGCCTACATGTAAACCAAGAGCTGTAGTTTAAAGTTGTTCAGATAATAGGAATGTGCTGCTGAATTAATTTTGTGTGATATTAAGGAACAGTTCTGGTCTGTGTCAATGACAGTGACAAGACTGCCTGTTTTCTAAACCTGGAGCACTTCCTAATGTGAAACTTTCCAATAGAAACCTTCTGCATGGTGCATGGTACCTCTGTAAAAGAATTTGTAAAGAGAAGAGAAATGGCTACAGTAATTTCTGCTACAGCAACTATTCCTAATGCCCTAATTATACCTAAAGAAATTGGTCCAGACCAACTTTACCCTCTTTATGAAGGGCAAGAAATAAATGCCTCTACGAGACCTGGAGTACAAGGGCACCATGTGCTTTAAAGGCCGATATAAACTCTGCATACAGCACAAAGTGTTGTGTGTTTCCATGCACAACATGGTAGTTACAATCCATCATTTTCTATTTTAAAGGAAGACTTTAAATGTTAACAGCAGTTATGCTAATGTTCCTGATCTTAGTTTGGCCAAATTGAATGGTGGAACTAGGAGACAAAGCAGCATCCAATATGGCACTTGTGGACACTGCTTAGTTAGCTCAGCTAACTTAGCCCCAGGACTAAAGAGAGATTCCTGACCAATACATTTTGAGGAAGTGTTACAGCAGAAATAAAGGGGAAAGGATAGTACACTGACAGTGTGTCATTGAATGGATCTCTGGTACTGAATCTTTCTGCTTTCTATGATCTTCTGCTTCTGTGAATAATCAGACAAGAGCAGACTTGCGATTGCCTGTCATAGGACATGAAGCAATAAATTGCACTCTGTAAGGTGAATCCTGTTCATTAGACCCATTAGTGGGTCATTCTACTTTCTATGGAGCTGGCCACCATTTTATCTGGTGACTGCTGGATTGCTCTTCATGGTTATTTCTCTAAACACAGTGCCTGTTCTGCCCAGGATCATCTCTACTGACAGAATTTTCAAAGCAACACCAAGAAGATTTCTGGTTTGCACAGAACACTTTCCATAAAAGCCAGAGGTCTGCCAAGGTTTTCACACTGTAGTTGAGATCAGAATTTGGTGGGAGATTTTGTCAAACACAAAGAATAGAAGGAAATAACACACAAGATTTACTAGGAAAACTGGTGCAGACTCTGCTGTAATGGCGCTTACTGTTGCTAGATTCGTGATTGTTTATACCATAAAGTGGAAGCCCTTTAACAAGGGAGCCTTAACACTGTAGCAATAAATGCTGTATAAGAAAAAGAGTCACTTACCAGAAATCCCCCCGGACACGTACACTGCCGTGGTGACTGCCATGGCAAATCCCACTGCCACCGTCATGGGCCCTCCTTGCTCTCCGCGGCTGAGCACAGACTGTCCCACACAGCCACAGCCAAGAGCCTGCATTTTGAAAGAGAAAAGTAAAATCACGAGTGTGTCTGTCAAATGTTATTGGTTGCGACTTCGGCTGCTGTCCTTGTATAGCTGAAAATGTTGTTGAATACTGAAACAGTGCTAGAATTTGTCATGTGTGCCATTGTTGCCTTTGCTGCAGTGCACATTTGCTTTTTATTTTCCTCGTCTCCGTCACAAGGAAGAATGTCTACTAATGAGGACCTCTCTCCACACAGAAAACAGTTCTCAGGCACAATGATGGGATACAGATCAGAACTTGGAGCTGGAACAAGATCTCACGGCCTCTGCAACAAAACTCTGCATCTGAAAGTGAAATTAATTCTGTGTGGTAAGTTTGCAGTTCCAGACTGATGTTACAAGTGTTGAAAAATTTACTGTAGAAGTTATGAAAGATAGCTCAAAAAGATTTTAATGTTTAATGCTGGAGCTCTGGATTGAGACAATTTTCTGTCATTTACAGTGTGTGTTATTGTTATGCTGACTTTATATCACATATTGCTCTAGCAAAATATTTCACTGGCTCTGCAGCTTGAACAATTAACTGAAGTGGAGATATCTGAATAATTCACATTGAAGAATTCTAAATGGGTTTAAACTATTTTTGGTTTTTTGTTGGTTCCCCTCAGAATAAAGTTCAGCAACACATTTAAATATTTGCTTAAGATGATGTTTATTCAGTTCTAAAGCCTCTGCTTACCTCCAAGCATATGTTTAGGTCCTATTAAAGATGACAGGAAAGATATTCAAAGGGACAAAAACCTTTTCGTTTGAGATAGACTAGCTGATCCATTTCTGTGTCTTTGAAAATCTGCTTTTTAAATGTATGCCTATATGCTCTGCTGGACAAGAAGCCAGTACTCTATGGAAGCTCTCAAATAGTTTCTATAGTCTGAAAACTTTTGCTTCTCTGCAGCTGTAAGTGATGTGAATCCTACCATTTCTGGGATGTGACTAGATTTATCCTGAGCAACCTTAATTGCTTCTTTTCAGTTGCAAGGCAGTTGAATTCAGAAACTGCAAAGTAATAGGAAAATCTCCCTTGCCTTAGAAATAGGCTGTACTAAAAAGATTTGGTGATTGAGGTTTAACAAGCAAGTCCTACTAGAATAGATGCAATTTAAACAGGCAAAACCATACTTTTGTTTCCATTATTTCCCCAAGGGTTTTAGCTAATACCAAAATGTGTCAGAAAAGCTCTCAATAAAATTACACTCTTAACCAGCTTTTTAATGCAGACGGCGTTTCTAAGTGCCCCAAGACTGTGTCATATACCCAGCTGCAGTTCTTGCCTTGCGGTCATAATCATGTAAGCAAACAAAACACTGTCTGGTGCCAGAGTGTTGCAGCTCTGGTTATGTAAGGGTAGGGTGGTGCTAGATAGCTGCAGTTTATTGGACTGTATAATTAAAAGCTCCAGGACAAAGGGAAGCTGCAGTCAGCTGCTGTGCAATGGACCAAACACGCGTTAGTCATGATCTCATCTAGCAATGCTCATCGTAAGCACAAATGCATGCACAGACAGCAAACCAAAATAAAACACGTTGGAGTTGTTCACAAGTGGAATTACATCACTTTTTTAAAACTTCATATGAGACAATTCATAATGTGTTTATATGTTTAATATGGAAAGAATGTGTATGCTGGAATTCATTATGTTTAAGAATCCAGATGAGGTGGAATTAGCATACTCTAGTCATCACCTTCCAGATTTCTCAAAGGGAGTATTCCAGAAACTGCACCAAGCAAGATTTTATGAAAGATATGGCTCAGATGAGGAGCAAGCTCAGTAGGCTGCTCTGGGCCCCTGCACACACTGGGGTGCAGGCTGAATTCAGGCAACCAGCTCAATCTACAAGTATAAAGTGCACTCGTGTTCTGAAATGGCATAGGCAAAGTTTTGCAGATTCAAAGAAAAGGCCATTCTTTTGAAAACATTACCTCTTTCTGTAAGGATGATGAAAAAAGAGAACAGGGGTGGAGGAGATGGTTATAGGAAAGGATAGGGGATCACAACATCTGTGTATACCAACTACAAATTCACAAGAGAAGGCAAGGAAATAAGACGGAGGCTGTGGCCTCCCTTCCTTTATTACTAGAACAGAGGAGAATCATACAGAAACAGCTGTGTAGTCCTCTTGCAGAGTAGCTCCTGCTCTGCAGGTCTTAGGGAAATACACAACTACAGATGTTCCATTTCTGCGCTAAGCAGCCTCAGAAAACTCTACAGAGAAGAAGATGTAGGAGCCAGCTGGAACACAGCTGCACTCGGTGGACCTGCTCTTGCACAATGACTGAACTGCAGACACAGTCAGGGATGGGAAAACTGGGAACTGAGCCTGCAAATCCGAGCTGTGTCACTGTAATGCTTTCTCCATTTGCTGACCTTTTAAGAAGGAGAGAAAAAAGTTGCCTCATACCTACTGTAGCTTGGTTGGCACAACTGGAAACCATCACCTAATCATGTAATTACACAAATAGCAATTTAATACCTTGTAAGTCTTTGCTTGACTGAATTAAGACCAACTAGATCATCGAGTTGTGACTAAATATTCTAAGATGTTAGGCCAAGCTCAGCCATCAGTTGCACCCACAAAACTCATTGATTGAAGCACATAGAGTTAATGGGAGTTTAATTTACAGCAGAATATAGCCAGATCTCTTTATTTTATCTTGTCTATCTTATGTTACCAGGTTTTCCTCTTAGCACTTGTCTGTAGCCTGATCTGCTTAAAATTACTGGAGTAGTTTCAGCACAGACTTTTTTTGTTCATTAAGTCATTCGATTACTGTCCTAAAGAACATGTTTGGGTGTGGAATAGCTGTTTGAACCTTCTCTGCCAAAAAAGCTTGCTTCACAGCCTATTAGATCCTTCTCTTTGTCTTGGATAACAAGGCTAGTGTTACGAAAGGAAAACAACGGGCCTTCAATGAGCATAAGGTCCTATTACTGCCTGGAAGCTTGCAGGACTTTCTGTATCCCACTCATCAGAAAGACTAAAGATCATTTTGCTTCCATCTTACTATTTTCAGGATTTTTCTGAATGCTTGTAATAGCATTTTTCAGTGTAAATAGGTTTTCTGCAAGATCTGAAACCACAATTTTAGGGAATCTATTTTTCTACATGGCCAATAAAGCTTTAGGCATCTTAAAGAAGGGTGCTTATGTAAAACAGCCCCCTTCTTATCACACAGCCCTAGAGGTGGTGTGCATCTATAGTCACATTAATGAGGCAGCTGATCTTTTTAGCAGTGTGGGGGCAGTGAGCTGTGCTGTACCCTGTCCATCCCCAGCTCCAGGTGTGGTGAGACACACCTGCAGTGGGCTCCACAGGTGTCCCTGCAGGCAGACTGTGGCCTCAAAGGCTGCACAGCTGATGGTGCTGTGCATGAGTACAGGAACTCAGTGTGCTGTAAGGAATACAGTCAGCAGGTGCAAAAAAAAAAAAAAAAAATCGTGTTTCAATCATAAACTGTACACTTTCAATCATGAAATGTTAGAAAAATAGCGGTTGCATTTGCCCTTCCCTGCAGGTAGGGATCTGTGCCCATGAAAACTTTACAGTGTTGTTCATAGTGTACTGTAGGCTTGTGCACTTCTCCTACTCAACATTAATATTTCCAAATAGGATTAGCTACTTATAAAAGCAGTAAATAAACTTTTCAGTGTGAGGCATGCTAAATTGGTGGTGTCTTCCCAAGGGAGTGTGTTTTAAAACATGCTTTCATTTCCACCCCCTTCATTAACAAAGCAAGTCTGCTTAAGAATTTACCTATCGAATTTCATAATAAGATGTTTTATAATATTAGAAACTCTTTCCACACAGATATGTATTTTTGGTATGTATTACATAGGATCTTAATTCAGACAGGGTTCCTAACCATTCTTTCAACAAGGACGGTAATGCTAAAAGAAACAAAAACAGAGACATGTTAGATCTTCTAAAATTCAGGGCATTAGCTCTACAAGAATTCAGGTTACAGGAAACTCCTTCCAGGAAAGACCAATCCTCATCCAATTTAATGTTTAATATTTGCTATATTTTGTTAAATCACAGAGTACTTAAGCTTTTAAAGGTGAGATAAAAATGCAGCTTACCAGTCAAGTAATTTCTAAATATTTTAAAAGTACATGGCTCTTATTTTATCATTAATGAAGTGTTTTGGTGGGGTGGGGAGGATTTCTGTATGTTACAATTTAATCAAGCTTAGAGCAATAAAAAATCACTATACCCATTCTCCTGGTGATCTCCTGGGAAACAACCAATATCCTCTTGGGTTCACATGGATTTTTACTTTTTTTCAGACTTGCTATCTAATAAATAAGGAGTGAAAAAAACCCCAAACCCTTATCATTTAGTTAATTAAATTATTAATAATAATAAAAAAATAATTATAGACATAAGCCTTAAAATTATTGCCATTTTGAAACCACTTTCTAGTGACAGAAACCATTACTACTTGGAGACATGAATGTAAATTTAATAAAACTTTGTATGAATTGTGTATATAAAGCTTTTAAAACATATAAATATCAGGTTCAAATTGCTTTGTGGAAAAAAATAGTGAAAATATTGAGGGACAGACTATGCGGTGTTATATTAACTGATGCTTTTAAATTTTATTATTGCTTTTGCATATGCAATAGGAGACAAATAAAAGTTTGAAATCACCTAGAGAGAATGCAAAAGTCTGCATTTTCTCATATTTTATTATGATTAATATTGCACTCTTCATCCTAAAATGCTAAATGCTTTTCTTTCCTGAATTATAGAGGGCAACTGGTTGGAGTCAGTTTCTTCAGTGAAGACTGTTTTTATTTTCTTACTAATTTTTAGAAATTCAGGAAAGGAAATGAAATGTGATATTCAGACACAAACTTTTAGGAGTGAAACACTGCCTGTTGTATCACGGCTAGAAAGAAAAGGCCAGGCAAAGAAGCAAAATCTTACCTAGCAGCCTTGAAGAGAAAAAGAACCTATTCAGGTGCTGCTTCCCTCCCACCTCACTCGTTTATTCTTGAGCCGAGATGCTGCTTTGCTTCCTACCCCAACTGAAAAGCTTTACATCTTTCTAAACTCCTGAAATATGTTTAGTCTCTGCACCAACTTTCAGGGAATTGTAGCATTGAGAAAATGTGCAAGAGTGGCATTGCAGATTCTGAGGAAGGGGGTTTTCTGTCCTGTCCTTGGAGTATAAGGGTACATGGACCTTTTCTTTTACTCGTTCCTTTGGCTGCAGAAACTGAGGGCTGGATCCTTGCTGTGGCCTCATGGTTAGAGGTACGTGGTTAGGAGTAATTAAAGCCTAGGCTGTTTGCTGTTGAAAAAAGAGAAAGCTGAGTGCTTTTAAGAGTAAAGAAACCTCTGAGGAATGAGTTACAGGAACTGAGTCACGTAGCCTTTAAACTGGACCATGGATTGGAGAACTCCCTAGAATTCACTTTCAACCAGAATGGTTTATTGAACTGTTGAAATTGCAAAGATATAAACTCAGTCCATAGCACAAACTCCATTTATTATCTTTCATTCATTTATCCAACTGTTTATGACAGTTTTAAAAAGTTATTACTTTTATTACCTTTCTTTTATTTGGTGAAACTTTTGAAAAAACACTTTGTAAATTTGTGTCTGTAAGACATATTCAAGTTTTGCACTCACAGTTGAAGTTTGGAGAGATGCAAGTCTTCTAAAAGGCTCAGGCAGAGGTGCCTACACTTCAGTCCTATAGATGTAAACTTTCTGGGAAAAAGGGTATCCACAGAAAAAGGTTTTGGAAAATTAAGTTCAACTTACTGGAACCTCTTGGTTAAACAGTAAGAGCTGAGTTACGTGCTGAGGCTGACGCTGCAGAAATAATTTTCTTCAAAGCTTTCAAGTAACACAGCATCTGAGTCACCTAAAAGTTTGAAATGTCATATACTGGGAAACCTAAATTTGGATGGAAAACAAAAGATTTCTGTGATTTTTCAGAATTATTTGCTACAATACATATTTTGGGGTAAAAGAACAATTAGGTAACCTTCCTTTCAAATTTTTCACACTGCTAGATATTCAGGTGACTTAAAGAATGACTTCTAAAACAGAAGGGCTGTCTAGAAAAAAACCCTGATTTTGATAATAATAAGATCATAGCATCATCTGTTTGCAATGCTGATTTAATATAGTTTCAAAAAGAGGAAGAATTTGTATATCTTCACCAGACTCATTAGCAAAATTTAATGCCATCAAAATACATGCAACTATATAACGTTAGATTCATGAGTGACATCTGTTTATTGGTTGTACTATATTATTGCTGCTAGAGACCCAAATGTATGGATCTCTGACATAAGAGCTGCTTTTCAAAGTGCAAACACTGCTAAGGCTTATGGTATTTGTAGCATTAGGTAATATTTTAAAAGCTGAGTGACATATCAAAATACCAATTAAAATTAAATTTTAATACCCTCTTATCTAGCTTTGACAAACTTAAGTTCACTAAGAGCTAATTATACAAAATTCTGTACTCCAGGAAATTAATTGCTGATGGCATCAAGGCAGCTGTTAGAAGGTACTGATATTTAATTTCATACCTTAAACAAAACTTGCTGTAATTTCATCCTATACAAAAAAAAAAAAATCCCTTTCACAAAAATTTAGAACGTGGAATTTATCTTTGTTTCAAATTTCTAAGTAGTGGTTCTGTGTTGAATGTTAAACACTTATTTAAGGAGCAAAGGATCAAAAGCTAAGTTTGCTTTCATGTAATAACATCATGTAATGAGAATTCTAATGCATGTTTAGAATAAGGGATATATGTTACCCTAAAGTATTGTAATTAACATGCACTGGAATGTAGGGCCACAAAAAAATAGATATTGAAAAGCTGTTTACATGTTAATCTTCTGGACTGAGCAAGTCCACATAATACCAGTCTTAAAGATTTTCTGATGAGACTCAACTCTGCAACAGAGCAGGAGTGATAACTTTCATAATGAAGTAGTCAGAATATGAAAACAAGACTAAAATATTTTGATGATAAATAGCCTTCCTCATTAGCTGGACTATTTCAAGGCTGTCATGTATTCAGTTCATGCTTGTGCCCTGCATCCTCTAAGCACACACAAACATTTGCTTCAATGGGAGTTGCAAGAGTCTCCCCACTTCTAGTTGGAGACCAGGTTTATAGGAATATATATATAGATATATATTAGGAGCGTATATACTCCCCACTTGTATTTATATGCTAAATGGAAGCCTATGTTTTATCTCAGCAAGGAAGTGTATGCTGCTCTGGCCTCAGGAGATCCTGGCTCCTGTGCAGCTCCTTTCTGGGAAACTCTGTTCAGTAAGACGCTCTTGAGAGTGAAAATGAAATACAAACTGCGTTAGGTGAGCAGTAGCTGTTAAAGGAAGCCACATGGCCTATTTGGCATCTCTTTTTGGAACTGTTTCAATTCAGATATACTTTAATGGTGCAAATCAGAGTAAATCCCATTTTGGTTGAGAGCAATGCAATCAAGTTCCAAAGAGGAAATATGCAGAGAAGCTCCATGATGATGAAGAAGATGATTAAAAGCAGAGAGGCAGTTGGCTAGGTGAGTTCCAGCCAGACTCACTAAAAAGCCACATAAACCATCTGTCTGATGCAGGATGGCTTCCTGACTCTTTTGTGCCGGCACACAGGTGTTGTTCCCCAGAGTAATTCACAGAAGTCCCAAGAGGAAATGTACTGAACCAGGAACCATGATGGAGAACAAAAAGCTCCCTAGAGAGCTTTTCCTCAAGTGTGACCTTGGGGGCAGTCCCAGCTGCAGAAGGCTGAGCCTGTCTGAGGCTGGGAAATGTGTGTGTGCACTGGCTCTCAGCCACCACGGTGCAAATGGGCAGGTGTTCTCCCACCTCAGGATGTTCCAGGCTCCTAGAGTTTAGTGTTTCTTACCGAAATTGGGTGCTTTGTTTAGCAGAGAGTGCAGCTCACATGGGTGTGTCTGTGTTACCAAGTTGTGTAATGGAAGCACCTGAAAACCTGACAATGGATCTCTCAGGAGGGGATTACTTATTTGGAGCATCTCCAGCCTGATCCACTGGACTGAGCATCCATCAATGGTCAGCACATTCCCTATGATTCTGGAGCTCACCTTCTACTTTATTTTCACCTGGAAAGAATTTTGTCTACGTGCTCTGAGACCATGCTGCAAGGCAAACTGCAGCCTGTAAAGTAGGGCTGACCAAGAGATATTACCCAAACTGTGTGCCCAGTGCCTTTCTCAAGGCTTGTTATGTCAAATCTGTCTGACATTGCAGGCTGCGCCCTTTGCACCCTGAGGTGAAGGCTGGGTTTTTGTCTCATGAGTGATTCCACTTTCTAGATTTCCTGTTTGGAAAATAATGTTGCAAGGCTGAGAGTTACCAAAGACTGTAGTTTAGGCTCCTATTAGTATGTGGCCTGTGATGTTATTCTCCAGAAAAAACAGAACTAGGTGATTTGGAGGGACAGAATTTCACCCAGCTAACTCCCAGCGGTGGGTCCCAGATTTAGGTGTGGTCAGTTAGCACTGGCTTCCAGACAGAGCCTGTGGGTGATAGCAATGCTGTCTCAGCCTTGCTCCCTGGCACAGGTGCTCTCCACAGGCTCTAAACCCCATCACAGAAACCCGAAATGGCTTTCAGCAAAGACATGAATCAGCTGTGCTGTAGGCCGTGAACTTTCCTCTCGCTTTGTAACAGCTTTAAACACAGAGTTCTTACACCATCCTATTACTATAACTTCTTTTGCATACATGGTCTGTTCTTCAAGGACTTCTGCCCTCTGACTTACCAGGGTGCCCCTCTCATTAGCTCCAATCTAAATTAAGGATATAATATTTATCTGTACTGTAAGTACTTACTAGCTGACAAAGCTTAAAAGCCACAGCAATAAATAGAATCACAGAATCAGAATGAACTAGGTTGGAAAAGACCTTTGAAATCATCAAGTCCAACCTATCACCTAACAACAGCTCATTAACTAAATCATGGCACTGAGTGCCAGGTCCAGTCTTTTTTTAAACATCTCCAGGGATGGTGGTGACTTCACCACATCCCTGGGCAGGTGATTCCAGTGCCCAATCACTCTTCCAGTGAAGAATTTTTTCCTGTTGTCCAACCTAAACTTCCCCTGGTGCAGCTTAAGATAACAGCAGAAAAGGCAGTTTCATCACAATAAACACTTGGTACTGCTGCTAATTTGTGCAGTCTAAACACAAGCTGAGGTACCCAAACACTGAGAAAGCTGCAGTTTAATCTAGGTGAGGCTATTTCTGCTTTAAACCAAGGCTGAAACTAGAAAGGGTAAGAGAAATGAGAAACTCAGATTATCAACAACAATTTTGTAGCTTCATTTTCTACTACAGTCATATGGTGAATATACTAGAAAATGGGATTGGGGTTTGCATTTCCTTCTAGGCTTGTGCAGCAGGACATTAAATAATAGCATTTGCAGTCTAATCTGCACTTTAATATATTTTCTTCTCTTGCTTAATTTTATTAATGGAAAGAGGAGGAGGATCCTGTGGCAAGGACAGGGTACTGGAAGTCAGGTGATGTGGGTTATAGTCAGAGTTCTGCCACAGGCTTCCTGTGCAGGCTGCTGTAATCAGGTTTGCTAATATACAAAATGAAGATAATGACATTTCCCCTCCCTACCAGGGTGTTGTGACACTTAATTCATTAATGTTTGTAAAGTGCTCTATGCTCCTTGCTTCTAAATGTGCTCCTTACTGTAATAATGTCTTATGGATGGTATTAAATTTGAGAATAATGTTATTTTAGTGCTGGCGCACTTCAGTTGGCTGAAGTGTAGTAAAGACCATAATTTCCAGTATTTTATGAGCTACTGGAATTTTTAGATTACTTACTTGAAATTTAGCTAATATAGTTACAGTTATAAACCTATGTCAGTACTGTGCCTGCTACTTTTTTTTTTGCCCTTTTCACTATGATGAAATATTTAGCAATAAGCAACACTGCGTTGCCCAGACTAAAAGGATAAAGAAAGAAAGAAAGAGTTTGGCATAAATAGTCTAGCTGCTTGACTTCTAGCTCTGCTACTCAGCCTCTCTCTCCCCTGGTGAGTCACAGTCCAGTACAAAATGCACAGAAAAACTGAGCAAGAAATTAGGTAAAAAAGCCCAAATATCTGGAGTTATAAAAATGGGAAATTTAGATATTTATCTAAGTTGTAGCAGTACTATAGGACCAAGAAATATATGTATAAATTATGTAGTACAGTTAAAAACAAAACAAAAAATTGTTAACTTACAAAATCTCCAAAGGTTTGGCAATGTAACTCCCAATAAATTTACTACAAATCACAAAGCTAAATTCCTATATTGCACAGGAAAACAACTCAACTAAAATTTTCTAAACGTACAGTACAATATGTTTGTTAATGTAAACAGAATTTGTGCATAAAATTAACTGCTGAGTTTTTTAAAAACGGGAGAGTATTAACAACATTCATTGTGCATATCTGGATTGTTCAGAACGTGCTCCTTCACTGAAATTCTGCTCCTAGATGAAATCTAATGCCAATCAGACAAATGTAATACATAAAACTATCTGGTTTTTATAGGCAGTGATAATTACATGGGGTGAAGAAAAGAATCACAAACTTACCGTCATAAGTAAGCAATTCATTCAAGCTGTGCATGGTCAGGCTGTAACCCCGCTGCTGGCACAGACAAGAGAAACGTACATGTCCCCTTACAAGCACTGCCCAACATTAGATTAGTGGGAAGAAAGGAAAGCAGCGGACACTTACTATCAGTACAAAAGTTCCCAGGAACTCTGCGAGGGCTTCTTTAAGCAGGCTGTTCTTCAAGGCAAGTTTCTCCTTTAAACTGCTTTTGCTTTTCCAGCTCATTTTGGCTTCCTCTATTGCTCTGATGCCCTAGTTACAAATACACACAAAATTTGTTCTGTATTCGTCCCTGCTTCAGCTGAACTTTGACACTTTTACTTAAACACTGAAATACGAGATTTCGTCTTGTACAGCCAGTGAAATCATCTGACTGCAGGCATTGACAGAACCAACTCTACATGCCCTAACAATTCATCATGGGTTGGTCATTCTATGCCTTCTCTGAGTACACTTCTATTTATACTGGTTAGATAATACCAGTAAGTTCACAATCAGATTTCTTCTTTTTTCTTACAGAATGGATTAATCATTACCTTTGCTATGTTACTTTTTTTTTTTTTTTTNTAAGAATGAATAATATATTGTTTCTATCATCCTGATCAAAAAGAAAGGCAAAAAGATAAACCACAAAGTAAGGAATGAAAATATAGTTGCAAATTTCTCTCTGACCTAGATTGGGATTTAAACCATGCTACTATTGGCTGTCAAAGAATTTTTCAAGGGGAGGTTGTGAAGAGAGCAAATGCTTGGGAGAATGCTGTGCTGTACCCTGCACACAAAAGCCCTTAACTTCAGAGACATTTCAGTGGCTAATGAGGAATCTTACCTTGGTGGTGTGTGTTGAATTTGCATATTCACTCACAATACTCTTTTTGGACTAAATGTCTTGCTCTCCAGTGAACTTCCCTGTTTACAAAAGAGCAATGAGGCAGAATAAATTAGGGACATTTAATGAAATCTGCTTTGGTCCAGCAGCTCCCTACAAGGCAGTACAGGGAAGTGAAGCACTGAGTGACTATATATCTCCTGTATGTTTAGCTTAAAAGTGCATGGGTGCTATAATATGGAGCATTATAATATTATTTTCCATGGCCTTAAGACTTGAAGTTGCCAAATATCTCAAAGAACTGTGCCTCCTAAAGAAAAATATTACACCTTTATTTCTTCAGCATCTTGAAGAGTTTTATGAGATGTGGTACAGACTTGACACTGTCTGGTTGATTTACAAGTGTTTTCCGCCATTTGACTTGACACCAGAACCTCAGCCCAGTTCTGGTAGATTATTTAGGCATGTATTGTAGCTGCTCAGTGCAGCTGAGGTTTGGATCTATCCTAAACAGGGCAGAGCCTCGCAGGGTTAGGGAACTGTGCCACTTCTGTTATCCCATCAGGGCTCTTCCTAGCCTCCAGCTAGGACCTGATGTGTGTTCCCTGCAGCAGTAGTCACCTTATCACCACCAGCTTCACTCCTTAACCACCCAATTCTCCCCCACCAGCCAATTTTAATCCTTAACTGCTTTCCTGTGTCCTTTTACTCACCTTTCTCTACCTGTGCATCCAAACACCACTGTGCCCTTAGGTGGTTCTGAAAACCCTGGCCTGTGGAGCAGCACGGAGCAGGAGAGGGCAGCACCTGTGCTGGTGCTGCCTGAGCCGGGAGCACCTGGTCCTGCTCTGCAGCTCCTGCCTGTGGCACAGACAGCTGGGCCCGCCTCTGGGGAGCCCCTGAAAATAGCCGGCGTATGGCAGCTTGAAAACCTTTGCCCCACGCCACTGAGAAACAAACATTATTCACGACCTTAATTATCACAGCCTGCTAGAGTATATGTTTGTTATGCCTGTGAGAGAAGTCTTTCAGAATAATGTATACATAGAACTGAGGGAGGGTGCTTGGGAGGACATTCATTACAACAGGAATGAGATAAACCACTTCCTCTCTTTCAGGAAAATGATAAATAAATAAACAAACGTGTTTATAAAAGCAATTTTTAGTTGTTTGTCCATAGCGATTCTTTCTCTTAATCAGATGCAAGTCTTGCTCACAAAGTACTATGTCGATACCTCTGAGTTTGGTCTCATAGCAGGTATGAAGACATTAATGCTATTTTTCAACTAATAGTGGGGTAGTAACAATGTCAGAGACAGAAATTCATACTCACTTGTTCAGATCACATTGACTTTCTTATATTCATTTTCTATCTTTGCAGGGTGGAGAACTGGCACACATGCATCTACTTCACATTTACTTTTATCAGATTTTCTTCAATACTTTATAAAAATCATACGATTTAACTCCATTAATAAGAACTGTGATGCTAGGTTAGACCAAAGGTCCCCCTCAGCTCCATACCAAGGTTCAAGCAGGTGCTCTAAGAAAGTACTGAAGAACAGAGTCCACAGGGGATGACTGCTCCCTTGGTAAATCCTTTCAGCTTTTCACAGGTGACAATTTAAAGGCACTGCCACACTTTTCAAAGAGAAAAGGGGGCAGCACAGAACATTTGAATTAAGTTTCTCCTTTTCTTATATTTAGAAAGAGATTTTAAGACATTTACCAAATCTAACACATATGTATGCAGCATTTTAAGAAAGACAAGTAAAGTGTAAAGATAAACACCATGAAAGCTTTGACTTTAATTACTATCTATTTGATTAATCCTCAGGTTTACTGCCTTTTAGTTGAATGCAATGGAACATCTGGTTGAACAAGGGAAAGAAAATGCGATTACTGTGATTACTGTTTTCTACTGCTCCCTCACCTGGGCCCTGCTCCCAGAGTCAGAATGATAAGGTTCCTGGCAGTGCCACCCATAAATATTGACAACTGCGTCATCTGAGGGAAGAAAATGAAGACATCTTCCAAAAATGGAAGTTATGTAAGTAAGCAAGGAGCATACATATTAAATGTAGATCCACAAGAAAGCTCACCCAAAAGATTTTAAGGTTTTGCCAAGAATGTGAAAATAATAGTCTAAATGTTTTCAAATTCCATTACCAGAGGAGTCCTGCGAGAGAGTTAAGTAAAGCTATGGAGGATGGAAGCACAGAAGGAGCATTCAATGTGGCTAAGTCCACAGCTAAAAGAATTACTTGCCTCGCTAGATTTGGTGGGCTGAGTGTGAGCAACTGTTCTAAAATAAATTGTCATCAGGAAACACTTGAAAAGAAATGGATAAATTAACCAGTAACTAATTGCTGGGGCTGTGCAGTATTTCCACCAAGGGATTAAAATGCTCAGCTTCTCCAGTGCTAGTGCCAGTGGATGGTTTTTTTGCTGATCCTGATCCTAATGTCAGCAAAACAGAACATAGGAAATATACCAGTGATCTGCTGGTGCTTCAAGAGAGTCCTTCAAAAGTGACCATGGGAACCACAAAACTGTCAGTGTGACTTCTGTGCCAGGAAAATTAGATGAATTGCTGTAAAAAGTAAAATCAATAGACACACAGATAAAGCTGACACTCTGTAGAAGCATCAAATGGATTCTGTTAAGGGAGGTTATGCCTCACAAATCTATTGGCATCCTTTAAAGACATCAAAAAGCACACTGATATTATTTTCATGCTTGAATGTGGGATCAGTGTAACCTTAATATTGCAAGACTAAGACTCTTGGGACCCTTACCCCCAAGGCACTCAACTATTTCTTCTCTTCACCTGGATTCAAGCAGAGCAGGAATTCACATGATGCATATAACCTAACCATTTTTATGGTAATCTTCACTCCTATAGAAATAGCAAAGTAGAGAATAATTCACATAGCTCCCACAGTCTAAATCCCATGGGTAACAATATATAATGTACTGAATTTTTAATAGCATATTATTCAGAGTATCACATAAATTGTTATTACTGATGTAATAAAACCTAAACCAACACAGCTGGAGAGACCAAGGTTGTAAATACACCATATATTTTTTGTATTGTAATAATATGGACCAAATTATTTTAAAGTCTGCTGATTTTAGTTGAATTAGACAAACTCTGAATGTGTACCTCTAATTCAGGTCCCTGGTCAAATGCCTTTGCCTAGTTTATATCTCAATTTTCATACAGAAACCACTGCATGGTACATAAGGGGCATTCTCTGTTTTATGGATTGGTTCTCCTGCTGGGGAAGTCAAAGAAAAAATTCGGGTGAGGAAGATCTGAACATACTGTAATTCAGCATTCTAAGTGTTTTAGTACATAAACCTATTTCTTTAGTTCTTGTATTTTCTGATCACCCCTCTGTCTCTGCTGTAGTCCCTGGTGAAAAAGAGCTCAAGGTGAGACATATTTGCAATATGCAGCTCGGGTTTAGCTAAGCCCACCTTGGAGGAGGGGCAGGGCACACAAAGGGACCCCTTGAGAATTTGTTCTTTCTTGTTTGTGATCTCAGTGTCCAGATAAAACATTTCTGTCTGTATCATGCACATGTGATCAAACTCACACCACGTATGTGTGCTTCAAGCTTTCTGCTCATAATCTTTAAGGCCTGACATATATATATATCTGCTGTTCCGGATTTCAGGGAGAACGAAACTGGACTTTCTCTGAAGCAGGACCCAAGATTTTGCTTTGTTCTTGTCTGGCTGGGCACGCCATTAGGCCTCAGTGCATAACTGATGTTACTACACACATACGTGTTATATATAGTTGTGTAAGTGATGATAGTAAATTTTAAAGCTTGTTGTATGTGTAACACAGGCCCTGCCTGAGAGTTTCCGAGCCAGTTTAATCTCTCAACAGCCATGCTGGCACAGAGGGGCACAGATAACATTCCAGTGCAGAGGGCCCTGTGACAGGGCTGTCAGTGCTGGCACCACACGGAAGTGTCAGGGCAATGCTGGACAGATGGTTATGTGACCACTGTTACCAGCTGCACTGGGCTGTGCTGCCTGCTCAGTGTGCTGAGAATGGCTCTAGGAGGAGCTAATCTGGTAGGTTATGGTATGGGCAAGTCTTACTTTCTCAATGCATCCAGAAAAAGACTGTTTCAATATAAGAAGAATTTTGCTTTTAAGGCATAGATCAATTTAATACAGACAAATGCTTTGTTTTAGCCAATTCCCTGCTCTTTTTTTCTGCATATTCCCTTTTCTCTAATAGCTTTGCTATAAAAAACAAAAGACATCTTGCTAAATGTATTAATGCAGCATGAAGAAAACCTCAAAGTATATCCAGTGGACTTTGCAGGGATCTAAACGCTGTGTTTTCTTAACCTGAATGGGATACATTTTCAAAACCTTTCATCATTCTATGGGGCACAGGTTCCCTATAGCAACCCTGAGACTTATTAAGGCTACTTGTAGGGTTGTGAAGAGGAGGAGATCTGAGCCTACCTAACTGATAAAAGGAATGTAACATGAAAGGCAAAGATAATGCCAGATTTGACTCTACTGACACACAAAAGCAAAGTTGTATGTTTGGCAAATAGATGGAGCTAACTAGGCCAGTTGATTCCTGGTTCTAAAACCTACTTTCCACTGAGAAAGTGACAGTGTTTCCTGTATCTGACTCACCAACCTACCTACTTTCACCTGTCTCCCACTGCTTGTCCCTCCACGGAAGCCACCGAGCCACAATCTGACCCTCTGTTGGAGAATATTCTGTAAGAGCTGCTGTTCTGTAAGTGCTTTGTCCCCTCTCTCCCACAACAAGAGCACTTGTTTGTTTCGCCTCCTCATTCCACACATCCCTCATCCTTTAGTAGGGGAGTTGTCAGCCTGCATGGTTTTCAATCTTTTTAATTCCCTCTCATTCAGAATTATTCACATTTGATTGTTTAAATCCTCTGTCTTTCCAGATACAAGTTTTGCTTCTGGGATTCTTTTTATGTGTTAAATATTTAGAACATAGATGATACATTTATCTCAGGCCCCTGTATAAGAATATTAGATTGCCAGACCCAATTCCCTTGAAACTCCACAATCAAGACTTTTTAATAAAAAAAAAGAGGTATTCTGAGGTTCATAGCTGACCCTTTATAGGGCGTACTTGGGAGCAGACCCAACAGCAATCTTTTGTTACTTCTGCACGGTATCTATGTTCATTAAGGTAATGAAGCTATTAATTGAATATGTAAGTTCAGGTAATTAAATACAAGACTTATTTCTTTAGTTTAAAGGGTAATAATAAAAAATTTAAACTTGCAAACTAGATCACACATTTAGTGATGATGAATGTGAGCTGGAAAGTGCAATATTCCTATATGAATTAGTTAATTGCATCCATTCATTAGGTGATATACATTAGCAGAAGGTCAATCCATTTGAGGCTTGATGTGTTTTACAAATAATAAATTCCAGCAGGTAAATTGAAGAGAAATTCAAAACAGAAAGTTTTTTTCATGTATTTAAATTCAGAATAAAATCCCTACACCCAAGAGCACGTTCCCTGTAAGTTCACGGTTACCAGCACATGCTCTTCGCAGCACTGCCGAGGTCGCTCCGGCCACTGAGGGACAGGTGACATTTCAGCTGCTGGCTTAAACTAGAATGCTAATTTTTGAAACTGACCCAGTTATAAAGTGAGTCAAACACTGAGCTTTTTCAAGCATTTTCTGCTTTATCACTCTCACTGAATTATATGAAGCCTGCTTAAATCCTTAAATTTGCGTTTCAGTTTTGGACTAAATTTACCATAAAGTTACCAAAAATGTACCAACAACTGGTAAATTTACCAACTGTATCCGGATCCCTGTTGCTTGAACAAATTATTCTGCCCTTTAGGCCTCTTCCTTTTGCAAATTTTGTAAATTTACCAACTGTTAATTTCCCGGCATTCAGCAGTTCTACTGGGTATAAAATGGCCAATATCACAGGTAAGAAAGCTGATCTGCTTGACTCGTTTTACTAAAAAATTATCCATTTGACTCATTTTTAGTAAAAAAAAGTGTTAAATCATGTTTTCTTCATGAGCCATTTGTGAATATTCAGTAATAACATGGTTGTTCTTGATATCAGCATTTTTTCTGATGTTAAAGGTAATGTAGAAATAAGGAAAGTAAAAGTAGATTTTATTCTATTTATTTAGAACTTAAGCTATATCCAGACTCCAACAATTATTAATAAGATTTATAATATTAAAACAATTGATTCACTGAGTTATTTGAAAAAAATCTGAAATAATATTTTAGAGGATCCTCACAATATTGTGGGTGTTGCTTCACAGATCATATTGCTTAGGTGTATAACAATACCTTTTTACTTTATATGTATAATATGGCTTTGTCTGGAGCAAGGACTGCTCCCATCCTGCACACAGCTCAAGGGCCATAATTCTTAAAGAGATTTCAAACAGTGAGCCTCTTTCAATGGTCAGGCATAGAGACATTTAGAGAATTGATTCAATTAACCTAGAGGAAAAAAAGTGCTATAATGTGTGATTTATGTTTGCAGATAAATTAAAATACAAGTATCTCCTGAAGAGCATTTGCTGCCCTCATGGTCGGTAATGAAAATAGCAGGCAATTAAAATAGAACACCTGAGGTTGAAGCTTTAATGTATATATCAGAAAATGAAGTTCAGATTTCCTAAGTGGAAGTCTGAGCTGAAAAATAACTTAGGGGAAGTTTTTATTCGATCTCTATTTTTCTTCCAAAAGTAATTTATAAAGCACACAAGAAATATGAAGAGACATTTACTGAAGCAGGAGGCAAAGGGTACAGAGTGGGATCTCTCAATCAGTACTGAATTTGTATGAGGAACCAGGAATATCCTTGCTAAATGGTAGTGGAACAGCTGAGAGAAAAAGTTATATATAATAAGAACTTATGGGTCATATTGAAATAATTTTGGGGTAGATTTTGCAGTTGATCTTGAAAGGAATCATTGGAAGTGTCTGATAGTGATGTGACTCAGTTCCTTCCTGTGTGGCAGTGCTTTCTGGAGCTCACTAAGGAGCATAAGAAATATTCATGGATTAGAAGAAGCAAGAACGAAGAGCTCTTGCTTGAAGTTGCTGCATCCACTGCCCATTTCAGTGGTGTATCCATATGTGCTTTGGCACAGCTAATCTGCCCAAAAAAGCTCTTGAGATACAAAGAGTTTCACCTCATCCTCTAGTTTATTACTTCCTTTAGACAAAGGTACACAGTAGCATAGAGCAGAAAAACAGCAGTGCTCTGAGAAACCCGGGAGTGCCTTAATTATATCTGTGCTGTCTTCAGCATCACAACTTAGTCTTTTGCACCCTGCCTGGCTACCACAGGTCCTGTTCCCATCAGATGGTGTTTGTATAAGCCGGGTCTATATCCTTATCTATGAATAATACCAGCTGCTGGGGGTGGGTGGAGAAATTGAGGCTTCTAAATGTAACAAAGTTATATCTTCAAATTATACATTCAGATTGCTGTAAATATAAAAACAAAACCCTCCAGGAATGATTTTGATGTTGACTGTATACTGGCCTAAATTCTAACACTGAAGCAAGAAACAGAGTCACTTGGTTGTTCTTAATTTTATTGACAATCATTTCATCACAAAGTGTGGAGATTTTGTTGTTGCAATCTGAAACAGAACATATTTGTTTCCTGATTTGCTAAGTAAAAGTTTAATTAAAACCCATTCATGTGAGAGAAAATAAGCCAGTCTGACTTAATTGACAGTTGATTTAGTTTTGCAAATTTACAAAAATAAAGCCAAACAAACCAGAAACTACAGCACTGCAATAAGTGTTTTTTCTGTTGTATGGAAGTGTTTAGGGAACATTGGGCTGAACCCCAAGTATTGTTTCTGTTCTTTATTTTCTTTTTTCGTATTCACTTTTCCTTTCACAAATTAATTCATTTCCTTCCGTATTCATTGTTTTTACTGAGTTATTGTCCCAATGTCCAAGGAAATCTCTTCAAAGTAAATTATATATTAAATATTAAACATTCACTTGCACGATTTGAAGCCATGACTTGATTTGCTGTCATAAAGTAGCCAGTGTGGTGCTGAACCCTGGAAGCAGCTCCCCAGGCTGGGTCCATCAGTGTCCCCAAAATTTCTAAGACTTCATTCCTCACTCTGCTTGGCAGGGCTGCACTTGCCCTTGGTGTGAGCCCACCTTGGCCTGGGCACCAAGGGCTGAGGCGTCGGTGTCATCCCAGGAGGTGGAAGAGGAGCTCCAGTTGGTCCCTCGCTGTCCGGAAGAGCAACAGGACACGCATGCCATGTCTTCTGGGGAGCCCTCGAGGGCGGCTGCACACCAGGAGCCTGTGGAATGGCAAGTGCAGTCCCATTCTCCATCTGGGAATGCCAACAAGCTGTTGGTCTAAAGGTCTCCTTGCTTTTAGATGTAAGAGGAATGTGGTTTGTACAGCAAGTAGCTGATGAAGGTCACTTAAGCAGCTCCAGATTATGTGGGTTTGAGCTGCATCTCCACACACACTGGAATCCCTTCTCACCTTCTCACAAAATCTCCTGAATTTTATTGATCTAATAATGAAACTGTCATACTGTTTCCTCATTCCCGAAACTTGTCTAAATGCATTCTTTTTTCGAAGGAGCACATCCCCACTCTGATTTATTTTAAAATGGCTTTTAGAAGGTGTCATCCTTGTGATGAAGTGTTAGGTCTGTGTTGCCAGTGTGCCATTAAAAATTGAATTTCTGACGTTTGAATGTCTCACTCATCCCAAGTGTCACAGTTTGACAGCTCTGCATGTCACATTACAGCAGAATATTATGAATCCATTTCCTCTGTCAGGTCAAAAAAAAAAAAAAAAAAAAAGACTAAAAATGAGAGAAAGCAAAATCTGCAGTCTTCTTCATTAGTGAGACGGAAATTTACAGAAATATGCATGTTAACCCTGAAATGACTTAAGTGGCACTCTGTACCTTGTGCTGCCTGTCTCTGCCGAAGCAATCTTTGTCCCATGCTCCTGTACAAACACTAAGAGGATACTGGGACAATCTTTTCAATTGTCTGCGAACTTGTCAAACATGGAGTGAGGAATATAAAGGGCATCAACAAACAAATACTGTAACAAAATCAAAACATGGCCAGATCCCATTGTTTATTCTTGACTGTGTCAATGAAAAGGTCATGTAGTGTGTTTCTTGTTGCTCTGTTTTGCCAACTTTAGACAGCTGTAGCTTTGGTGTCCCTTCTTCGTTCACCTATCTGGTATGCAACAACTTAAAAACATGACATCTGATCGGGTTCAAAACACTGTGAGTGTTTGCATCAGTAAGCAGAACTTAACTGATTTTGCCTGAAGTAATGAAAACGGCCTGGGCTTTCTACGCTTTCTGCCTAGAAGGTTTGACCAGGGAGGGTGTAGGGCTTTGACAATGTTTCCGGTGCCCGTCAGCTCGTGCATTTGGCTCCATTTGGCCGCTGCCCTCCCAGTAACCTGTTGTACGGCCTTGCCCAGCCTCTTCTCTTCCATGACGTGGCCTCCCGCTAAGAGGGCCCCCCAAAAGTAATAGCTGGCACCAGACGGCTGTTGCTCGAACAGATTATTCTGCCCTTTAATTCTCTTCCTTTCGCAGAGGAGTTTCAGGAGAAGCGCGGCCGCGGCGGGGCCTGCGCGGGCCGTGAGGCGCTGGTCGCCGCGCTCAGTGCCGGGCGCGGCCGGCAGGGGGCAGCAGGCGGCCGCGGTGGCGCTGTGGC
>VZTG01001029.1:469854-517363 GCA_013397845.1 Melanocharis versteri
CTTCCCCAGTGCAGCCCGGTCTCTCCCCTTACATCGCTACCGCCGCCGCGGCCGGGGCTCCCCAGCCTGTGTCGAGCTGGGGCTGCCCGGGCTCCCGCGGGATGCCCCGGGCGGGGCCGGAGCCGGGACCGGCCTCTCCCGGCCGCAGCGCCTCCTCGCCGGCCCCGGGGAGCCGAGGGGGAACACGACCGTCCCGGTGGCCCCGCTCCCCGCGGCCATTCCCCGGTGCCGCTCCTCGGGCGGCGGGCAGCCACCCGCGCCCGGGAGCTCCGTGCTCCCACGGGGTGCCGGGAATCCCCGGGACGGGACGGGACGGGACGGGGCGCGGCGCGGGGGGGGCCGGGGAGGCTGCGCCGCAGTGAGCGGGGCTGTGCCGCTCTCGCCCTAGGTAGGATGGACCTGCCCCCCTGCCTCTGCCCCCATGTCCAATAAGAAGAGACGCGGCTTGACACCTGCCTATATACAGAGGAGGAGAGCAACATCTTCAGCGCTGGGCTTTGGAGGGGGGGACCAACCCAAAACACAACACAGCATCAGGGCAGAGAGGGGGGCTCAGTGGTACTATAAAACCCCCCCAAGACTATGACTTCCAGTAAAATTGAGATGCCAGGGGAGGTGAAGGCAGATCCTGCAGCTCTGATGGCATCTCTGCATCTGCTGCCTTCTCCCACTCTCAACCTTGAAATCAAATACACCAAGGTAAGTTGTGTTCGTTTGTTCTGGCAGAGAAATTCATGGTTTTCTCTCCAAAGGAGGGATTTTGCATAAAATCATTTTCATTCTGCCTTACCCAACCTGAGTGTAGAGATTAAATACTGCTAAAAGACTGTCTTGAATCTGTACTAAAAGAAAAAGATTTTTAGCCCTGTAATCATCTGAAAAACCACAAGATAATAGAAAGCAAATTAGATCTGCTGGGACTGGCTTTGCCACTTCTCTTTAAATGTACTGTTTTGTACAGAGCTGTTGGGGTTTATTTTCAGTGCAAAATCAGTAGCTCTCGAATATGTTTTGGTTGCTTTTGATGTACTTCAGAGGACATTACTATACATACCTGTGTATCTCAATCAGAAAATAAAAATGTTTTCTTTCTTGAATTACGCTGTGTGCCCAAGGGACTCTTTTACAATTCCTGGAGGACTCTTAATACTACCAGGTTGTTACAGCACTGGAACAGGTCTCTACTAACTTCCATGATTCTTGAATACACCCTTGAACAATTTTGCTAGAGGGCATGTTTTTCCTACTAACCTTTAAGACTAATTTTCATAAAGAGAGGGTTAAGAACAAACCTACTGGATCAATGTAGAAAAATCTGCTGGGTTTCTGTGGTGTCTTGCGAGACTAAATTGGTTTTGTTGATTAAAATGGGCTTTAAGAACAGTCATTTGTTTGTAAATGCATTTTGCATTTTTAAATTCGTTTATATATTTTTAATCTTTGCATCTTCAGTATCTTTAAAGAATGTTTTAATTTCTGTTGGAGAGGTTTCAGATCTATTGTATAAACAGATTACAATGTGTCAGACTTTGTTTCTAACTACCAAGTAACTTAATAGGAAAGTAAGCACATCAGCACTGGAAAAAGGTGATAACATTTTTATCTACTGGAAATACAACTTCAGGAGCTTTAATGCTGATAGGAGACTCATTTTGGCCGATGTAGTGTAATTTTTTTTTCCATATCATCACTTTAAAAGCTTTTCATCTTTTCTCTTTTTTTAGTGGGTGCCAAAACTAATTTGTCTTCTAATTTGTTACAGCAATTCCTTGTTCTAGAAGAATGTTTCAGAGGAAAGTCAACTATTTTAAATTTCACTAAATTTTAATGCAAACTGCAGTATGCAAATCAAAAAATGCATATGGTTTCTTGCTCATAATTTCTTTTAACGTAGTTAAATAAGTAAGGAATGCAGTTATTGGATGCTGTGTAGTACTACACCTCGGGAGCAATATCATACTGTGCAAAGAGTATTTGGCATGAATTTTGTTCATTGCTGGTTTCAGTGTGAACTGTGCTTCAGGAGTGTTTGGTGGGAAATACTTGAGAGTAGTATCACAGCCAGTTTGCATCATAAATGTACTTGCATTTCTCTGTTCTAAAACTGCAGAATTGGTTCTAAAAATCTTTGAAAAATACAGCAGTCATCAGCAATCATAGCTTGCTTTCTGTGGGAATGTATAGTGACCTTTAATAAATCAATACATACTGCCATCATCTCAGATCTACAATGTTACACATTTTATACTAATGGAACAATTAAAAGAAAGTTATTTCATTTCAATATTAAGCAAAAAACAATGGCAACGTGTTTCTTCTAAGCCTGGGTTTGAGATATCAGGTAACTCCTGGTTGCTTTTGAGAAAATTTTGGTTTAGGACAGGTATCAAATGTTTCACTTGGCATATCCTCTGTCTCTGTTTTTCTGTCTGTCTCGCTCTTTCCTCCTTTTTCTCTACAGGAAATTCAAGTGATTTATAGATAACTGGAGTCTTCAGCTTGGAGTTTTGTCTTGGGCAGGACTTTTATCCAGGATCCACTTTCCCACCTATTACAAAGAAAAACAATCAAAAATTAAATAATGGATTGTAACTTGATTCTTTCTTTTGGGGGAGTGGTCACTTCATGTCCTAAATGACAAACAACTTCCATAAACAATAAATAACATTAGACTAAAGCATTTTGGCAAGGAAAAAAAAAGAAAACAACAATCCCAGACCTTGTAAAATCAGACATCTGTAAGCATTCCTAGCAGTTTCTCTCCTGATTGTTAGCTGGGAATTTTAAATACACAACCAGGACATAGAATTCTTGAACTCTTTATTACAGCTGTCTATGAATGGAAAAACTTAACCATTTGGGAGTTAATTTTTTATGAAAAATAGAGGTATCTAGGAACATTTAAACTTAGTGAAAAAAATTTAAATATATTTTGCCAATTAAATTCTATTTCTGTAATTCTAAAGTTGGTAAATAGACAGGCTCTTTAGGGTAGAACATGTTAAAATTCCAGGATTCCCTAAGTGAGTTTTGTTAAAGATTTGTAATACATACCAGGAAAAAGAAAATTATTCATTAATCTTTTAATAACTGCATTACCCTTGGGGTTGCTATGAAAACTCCTTCCAACTACATCGATAAAACAAATATCACCTGTGTAATTCTCATTTATTTGATTATTTAGCAGAATTATTGAAACTTGTGAAATATTACTCCGGTAAGTTTATTGAAATAAGCAGAAAACTGTATGTGAAGTCCTTCCGATCTGTACACCTGACAGAGCACCTGGAGACAATGTAGGTTTGGATAGGTCAGAAAAAATATGATTTAGTGATGAAAATTACCTGATGCCATGGTTTTATGTAAGATGTGCAGCAGTAGCTTTTGGGACTTCAGTATTGGAAGTCAGTCTACGCTGCTTTAAAAAAGCATTAGAAATATTATTCCCAGTTTTATTCCCAATATTTTCCCCAGCTTTTTAATACCTTGGCACGTTCTGTGAAAAATAAAGTGTTGTGGATGTGTGTAACAAGAACTGGTGAGCAGGATGTGAACCAGACATGCAGGTGAGTGTTCAAGCACACAGGGTTAAGTTTTGTGTGGCTGGCAAGTGCTGGAACTGCTACATTTAGGATTATCTCTCTTTTCACTTAACTCTTTACTTTTTAACATTAGCATTTGGGGAGGGATTGCATCTGCAGAATAGGGCACCTTGGAGTATTGCATGGAATTAGGTTGCTCCACAGCCCTGTGGCACAGCAAGCCGTCCTCAGGCTTGTCAGGAGCGTGCTGGCAGTGCTATGCTCCATATGTAAGGGGGCACGTAGGTAGGAAGGGGATCCAGCCCTCCCCCTGGCAATAAGTCACGCTTCTACAAAAGTCAACTTTGTGCCAGAAACTCTTCCAGAACGGGCTGTTCCAGAAATATCAGATGTGTGAGAAGCAGTAGCATTATGTCTGCTAAGGACATGTCATTAGCATGTTTAGTATAGGGAGCACAGCCCAGAGAACCTGACAGCTTCTGAGGGTGGTCAAAGGGTTTGCACTGTTACACTGATACCTCTCTCTTTTAAGCTTTCATGAAACTGCATTTTCCTTCCCGAGACTGTCTCCCAAGTATCTGACAGTAGATACGGAATCAGCCCAGTGGATTGAGCCCCTTGCAGCATTTCCCTCCTGCTGCCTCCGTTTGAGGAGCTAGAGGTGTTTCTGCAGGATGTGGCTGTCCTTCCTTTGTTGTGGCATAATCACATCTGCTTTACAAAGTATTTTCTTTGTGGTTTTAGTAAGTCATGTTGACTCTTTTAAGGACAGCCTGGTATAGAATGAGAACCCCAGGGCTCTGTCCTGTCACCGCTCTGTCACTACATCAGGTAGCGGAGTGAATAAACATTCGCAGTTTGCATCATGTTGAGCACACTAATCCAGATGGATGTTTTAAGTTTTGTTTCTTGCTTGCCAACTGATTCAAGTGTGAGCAAGAGCTGAACAACTTTAGCATAAGGAAAAGCTGAAGAATTGTGGTTTTGAGAGCTTTTTCTAAAGAGGTGCCCTGAAGGGATGAAGTTACAGCGCAGTGGCAGTGAGGAGGTACAAGAAACGTTTCTCTATTAACAGCCTATAATTTAGCTGACAACCATATCTTCTTTGTCCTGTGTAAGAGGGTTTGCCTCTACCCTTACACCACAGGCTAAAATCTGTCCAGTTTCTACACACAGGCCAGGTAACTACCCAGCACTGCAACAGCAAGCTGTATACAGGAGCTTGTATGAAGTGTAGGCAAACTGCTTCTGGGTAGACAAAAGCTAACAAATACATCTCAAACTGTCATATGATAAGCATCTGGGTTTGAAGTATTTCATTGCAAGGTTTCAGTATATTCATTCCCATTGCGCTTCCTTGGCATTACCCTTTTCATTAAAATTTCCAGCACGTGTTTTCCAGATAAAATTCTAGACTGACATTATGATAGGAGGCAGGAAATCTATTTTATTTAGATTAATATGCAGAATCTTTGTTATTTTTTGAACAGAAGACAAGCTTTGGCAAAACTCGGGTAAGTGAGGAATATATGCATTTTCCCGTCTTTCCCTGAGTGAGCTACTTTAGTGCCTTTTGAAGTCAGATCCACTGAGCGATGCCTGAAAAAAACAGCTTGGCTTTTGGGTCACCTAGGTGAGCACAGTCCTTTTACAAAAAACGGGGCACAGAAAATTAGAGATGTTTGTATGAAGAGTAGACAAATAGAATAGCTACTTTACCCCTTTGTGGAACACTTCAGCATCTGATGCTGACACTAGGGATGCCACTCTGTATCACCGCATATGATGTTTTACTGTGTATACTGTATGCAGATTTACTGTTGTTTAAATCCGCAGTTTGAATTCTCTTCTAGTGTATTCATACTTTGTGTTTGGTATCACAATCCATCAGCTCAGATAGTGATTGGAAAATATTTATGCACTCCTTTCCAATTAGTAGCCTGAATATGGGATTATTCTTTCCTCCCAAACCTTTACGGTCTTCTGCACAAGCCCAATTTACCCAAGTTTTGCATGAGGGAACAAGAAACAAGCGTAGCCCTACATGTATCAAGTCCCTGCCTTTGCTTACTCCAGTACAGCCACTACAGCCATGAGCCTTAAAAATACAGAAAGCACGGGGCTGAACTGGCCTCAGCTAGAGAGCTGTGGCAGACTGCTGTGTTACTGAGGGGTAACTATGGCAGCAGTGACCTCTTACTGTGCTGAATCTGCAGGGAAAGGCTGGGTCTTTAGGGAAAACGCACCCTGCTTTAATGCATGAAGCTGTACAATAATATTTTGCTGGCTCTGTCCAGTTGGTAGGGTCAGATGGTGCACTGAAAGACTTTCTCATTGCTTTTCTCACTGCAAAAAATGTTTAACACTTCAAGTATTCAAATGCAAAAGATCCACGTATTTATTTGCATACCAAAACCAGAAGGCCAGTAATAATGAGAGCACTTGCCTGAGTTGAAAGGCAGACAGATTCATACCTCTGCTCTGAAGCAAACAGAGCAGAAACTTGAATATGGATCCCTAATTTCTGATGGGGAATAGACCCAAATTTTGCCAACTTTGGCTGTCTTTGGGAAGAATTCCACACTTTCTGCTGTTGGATAATTCACCTCTAAGTATTTATGAGCTCTCAGAGACATCAGCTTGATAGACCAGTAGGCAGGACATTTATGAAGGAAAAGCAGGATTCAGGTCTTTGCTCCAAGGATAATCATGGTGTTGGACAGAGCAAGGAATAACACGCACGCTCTCACACTCTCACTCTTTCATTCTGACAAAAAAAATCCCTTATTAATTCTCTGTTTCATTTTGTCCTTCAGAAATATTTCCCACAGAAGTTGACCAATTCTGGTGCATTTCCATATTACATTTTTATCTTGTAGATCTGCATTTTCTGATAAATCCCACAGTCCTAAAATTCTTGATGCAGCTTGTCCATCTCCCTGTCCGTGCAAAATTTTTCCCGGCAGATCTTAATGGGCTCTGCCAGTTTGAAGTGATTCCCTGCATTAACTGCCTGGGAGTACCACCCCATGGAACCACTGGATCCAGTTGTCCTCCTCTCTTTACAATGCACATGAACAGTTCCCTTCAGTGAGCTGTTCATGGACATTGCAAATCAATGGGCACAGATCAGCATCCAGAAGTTCTCTTTACGCTTCCTTCCAAGAGGCTTGGCTTTGTATTTCCTACCTTTGGCAAATTTCATCTCCCTTGAGTTGCCCAAATGTCATTTAACTCCAGCCTCAGTAATATTTTCTACAATACTCTGATGAGCCTGTATATTTTTATCTACAAGCTCTGTACCTTGCTATTAATGATCTGCAAAGGCAGGTGAGCCAAGATATTGATTGCCAGTCACAGTAATGAAGGGGCACCTTGCTATTAACCTCTTTCCAGGGAGAATTATCCGTTTATTTCCAGTCTTTTTATCTTATCTCTTAACCACTTTTTAATCCATGGCAGGACTTTATCTTTCACCATATGGTTACTAACTTTCCTTAATAGCCTCTTGCTAAGGACTTTATCATCAAAAGCCTTTTTAAAGTCTAAATAAATTATATCCACTGATTCATCTTGGCTCCTCATTTGACTAACTATCCTTCCAAGAAATCTCACACATTTACAGAGATAAATGACAAAAGATGAGTTCAGTGGTCCATATAATAAATTCTTTGTCAGGTCTTGCATAAAGTCATATTTCTTCTTTTTACAGTTTTGCAGCTTTCTTTTGTAAGGCTGGACTGTAACATTGCTCTATCTATTTTTTGAAAAGTCTTTAATTCTCCCCAATTCTAAAAGAACCCCACAGCTTTTTATATATTTGGGGTTTTTTTTAGGAGTAGAACTCATTCCCTGAATCAAGTAACCAATATATCAAATCTAATTCAGCTGAAAGAAATGACAGACAAAAAATGCAATTAAACAAAGACAAGATCATAAGGAACCTATGTAAATGTAATATAAGCACAGATGTGTAGAGGTTTAAAAAATCTTCAGAAAGCTGCAGTTCTATGCAGTTCTCTAGTGAGGAATCCTCAGACAAGGGCTGGCATCCCTACTTAAAGCACAGTAAGTGCATGAATAGCTGTGTGAAGATTTACTACTAAGTATTATGCAGAGAACAATGAGGTCTAAACACTGATTGCCATCCAAGGGCTCAATCATTTATTACTGTTGTGTTTATCAAATGAATTCCTGTTCAAACTGCATATTCCTATCTGGTTTTCTCCAAATCACAAGTTCCCTACTTCAGAATTTGTCCAAAACCATATTTCTATTCATCAGTCTTTTCTGTAAATAGCAATCTACCTTTGTGACATGAATGCAGCACATCAATGCTAAGTCACACGGTGAACTGAGCTTTAGGAGCACTTCATTACTAAAAGTGTGATACGTGAAGCCACATCAAGGTATTGCTGCTATAGTCTCCCAAATGACAAAGGAAAAAAGGACCTAATCCTTGATTACTTGGAGTCAGTGCCTTTCGCAGAGAGCTAGTGAACTGTATTTCTGTCAATGACTTGAAACATAATGCATTCCAGCTTTGTTGGATCGAAGTGGGAAAATACTGCAGAGAACCATCCACATCACATTCTGTGACCCAAGTGAAAATGTTTAAGGTCAGCTCAATCTCAACTGGCCTCAGCTGGAGGCTAAAACATGAGGAACACACTGACCACTAGAGTATATAGACCTTAATCTGTGAGGGATTCGTAGGTAATGAAGACTTTGAATTGAACTCAAAATCTAAGGGGATGCTGTGGGACAGCTGTGAGGGGCCTACAGCAGGTGGTGTGGTTACAGAAAGGATATGTTTGCTAATTTCCATGTGGATTTATAGTATGCCCTAATTTAAAATAAGTAAGTTACAAAAAAATCCATTTGGAAAGTCACAAAGATACCGGACGTGTTGCATGGTAAAACAGGCTGCACCCCTTTGCCAAGGGGACACTGTCTTCCTACCATGCTCTGGTCCTGTGGCAATGATTACTCTAAATCCCTTGGGCTTTACTCAGAAACAATCAGAAAGTGCCTTTCTGTACAGAAATTCCGAACACATGTATTTACACAGGTAAGGTCTTATCTCTAAAGTGAGATTGATTTCTTTCCAAAGCAGAGCTATTTATTTTGGGTAAATATAGGTATTTTTAGACTGTCTTATAAAGGCTGATCTTATCCTCTTGAGAATAGGTCAGCATGCCTTAAATTTGGCCCCAAGTGACTAGAGCTCATTAGAACCTCAGGTGTACATTTCATCTGAAATAGATCTCTCCAATTGGAAGATCCTTCCAGGTCTGTGTTGTGGCATTGTTTTCTCATGCTTCAGTGCAAAAAAACACCTTTTAATACATCATTATCATCCTCCTCATCACCCCCACCATCACCCTGGTACACTCTTAGTGGCTTTTATGCAATTCCTGATGCCTTAGCTTTTGAAAACTGGAAGAATGATGCAGTAGATTTCAGGATGAATTAGCATTCAGGATTTCTTTTTATTTCAGGAACTTTATTTCAACTCCTTGCAGCACAACTGGGAGTGAAGCACTGGGCCTGTCCTGGACACGGCCCTTAAACGATTTTTGGTATACTACTGGTGTTAGATTTTTATTAAAGATTATTCCCCAGAACAAGTATTCTACCTGTCATTTTCTAGTGTTCCAACTAGTGGCTCTGCTTTTCTAATTTTTGAACGGAAATTTAATCTACTTTGGGATAGCCAAATAAGGATCTCCCCAAAATGAGCAGCCACCTCTGGAAGTATCTTCAGTCTCCATTCCATAGCCAGCTTGTTTTCAGAATCCAGTGACTCTCCCACAGCCCATATCTGCTTATTCATTTAATTTAAGCTTCTCTTGGCTGTTTAATTTGTGCTACCTTTCCAGTAATTTTCTTCAGAATATTTAGTATGTTTAGTAGCAATTTTTTTTTTTTGTGTTTGCAGTCTTTGTGTTTTCCAGCCTACTTTTCCTCTCATATCTTCCTTCTTTGCCACCCCATTTATTTTCTTGCTTGTGCTTCCCGGTTTTAGCCTTGGGAATGCAAATCATCTTTGACTCTTTCACATTCTTAAGCCTCCATGCTGATTCTATGGATTTTAATTTCCGAGCTTCAAGCAGGGAGTTTCTAAGTTACTTCCTCTTTAAAAAAAAATCTGCTTCTTGAAGTTTAGTATCCCAGAGAGTATGGCTTCTTCATGTATTTCTCTCCTGCAATGAAGCTGGATTTATTTATATGGTAACCATTTCTCAGGGGTTCAGACACAATTTTTAGTTCTTGACAGGACTTTGTCAAATGTTGTTTACATTAGGATACAGAAAACCCTGTTCTCTACACACTCTTTCAGTGCAGCTCTCACTGAACTAATACGGAGTTATTTTGGCACCAGCCTTACTGCCTACATACTCCTTTTCCTCTTCAGTACCACTTCAATGTCACTTCAGTTGCTCTTATTTAGAAGTCAGTACCTCCCCCCTGCTATTATCCTTCACGATCTACGCTGCTTCTATATCTGTGGGTCCGTGTTTTGTGTTATTCCTCTCCTCCAGGCAGTGCCCACGCAAAGCGTTGCACACAGAGCTGCTCCCCCCTCTGCAGCCCGACTTGTCCTCCCTACACAGCTTACACATAAAAAGTGTGGTATGCCTCTGATAATTCTCATCCCCTTATGCTCCAAAAACGCTGGTTTTTTCCTCTCCATGATACAGTCCAGATCACCCATTTTCACACTCAGCTTTCTTAGGCTGGTTTATAGGCATTTGTGCTTTTATTTCCCAACTATAAGATGACCTAGATGAAAATTGTGATCTAGTTAGTTGGAAAACCCTGTAAAGTCTTTTCAGCTCAATCGCAGAAGCACTTCCCATGACACTGCACCTCACTTTTATTTACCACTCTGCTAGTGTAAAATGTCCTTAAAATACAATTTAATTTTAAACTGGCTTTAATACTTCTTTATATTGTCAAATTGATTTGAGAAGGCATTTATATAACTGACAGGTGGATACATAGTTTTCTTTTTTTTTAAGGAACCACTTCGTTTTGTTGTCTGAAACATATTTTGGAGTATATATTAAACATTCTTTGCACCCAGACATAAAAGCACTGTCCTGATTCCACTGGATATTTTCAAAGCTTACCATAACATATGCATTTTTCATTTGCTTATGTTTCTTTTCAGCCGTAACAGAAATAGTTTAAGTTTATTCTTGAGTTGTTCAAAACTAGCAAGAAATTTCCACCTACCTTCCAAATCAAGGGACTTTATTTTTTCCGGTTGCTTCAGTTGTGACACACTGTTGCAGCAGTCCTGTACCAGAATGGCCTGCATGGACCTTGAGAAACAAGCACAGTTGTTTTTCAGGACATCTGGCTAAGCCTTTACCCCCTTTTCCATCAGTGCTTGACATTTTGTTGGTCTTCCTCTTTCTGTCCTTATCACACTTTCTTTACCACAGCTACTTAACAGCCTCTTCTCTTTTGTGATGTTTATTGGATGTTGTTTTCCTGAGAGGTGAGAATCAAGCTCTGCTTTTTCACTATCCATTTGAAATTGTGATATAAGACTAACACTAAATGTGCTATAGCTATGATGGCCTAGGAGTCTTGGTGGTCCAGCCCTTTGATAGTGATGTTTAAATCCATTTGTTACATTACTAAAGATGTTTTTAGCTGGCATCACTCAACTGCAAGTGTTAATATTCTGCTCCATCACATCTTTCAGAAGGCATTAATTGATTCAGCCTCACTGTAAAACTGTGACAAGGTTCCTTCACAGATGGGGGAGTTTAAATTTGTGGGAGTGTAACCATGACTAACTCAGACAGTAGGTCAGTGTCAGAGGCAGGATCTCTTGCTAAACCAGCCAGACTACAAGAAGATCAAGCCTCTATTTTTGTCCATGGTATTCTGGGAAATGGCAATACAGATGAATTTTGGAGCCGGTGTTTACCTGTGGATTCATGCCTGCATTTCTGCATGTTATTAATTGCACACTCCTCTGTGTACTCACTACATGCACACATGGTATAGATGAAAAGACCCCTTTCTTTGTGCTCTTTGCTCTCTTTCTGTGTCACTTTATCAGGAGGTGTCTCTGTTGTTCCTCTGAGCCTTGTCAGGGAGGCAGTGCCCTCCTTGCTGCAAGGTCTGCATAATGAGTTCAGATGAAGCTGAAGCTGGTGATGTTGTTCCCCTCTGTACTTCTCTTTAGGAGGAGGAATATTCCATCAGTGCAAAGCAGTGACAGTACTGGAACTCCAGTTCTGGTATTGCTTCTATTCACGTCTCACAGGTTTTGTTTCAGTAAGGCACTCCAGCATGGAGGGAAAAGGAAGGCCCTCCTGTTTAGATGCCAAGCAGGAGCCTAGTGCAGAACCTGCCCACTGACTGGTGCAGCACAGCTCTTTCTCCCATCAGCCAAGACAATTGCTTTTAATGCCTGGATTCTGCGTGCAATACAAATGTGTTCATGCTCTTGCTCTCTGTCTCAGTTTGTTTCTTTCTTTGAGGGAGCAACAGGACAAATCCTTTGATAACTTATTTCCTGGTTAGAAGCCTTTACCTGCTTTCCCGGAGTGGTCCCCTGTGACTGGGAACCTTTGTAGTCAGCTCTTCCAGCTGTTTGCCTAAATGGTCTTTAGGGAGACTAAAAGCAGTGAACCAGGAATAGCAATGTCTGCCCTCAGCCAGGTGCCATAGGAATTAGTTATTACTCACTGGATTGGATTGGCAGCACACCTTCTACCTGCCAAAGGCTGCATGCCATGAACCCTCACAAACAGCTGTCACTGCTGTGCTCCTTGCAGAAGGGTGACACATTTGCTGTAATTAATACTGGGCTCCATACCTTTACATACCAATAGTACTTGCAATGTCTGGGTGAAAAATTTCTCAGATTAAGGTCTTGATAGTGATTTTAGCCATTTAGAGATCATGTGTCATTGTGTTCACTACAAGCATAAATCCTGTCTTGTAGACAGCAGGGAAACTAGTGAGCCTTGCCCATATTCTGGCATCATTACGAGGGGTTCCAGCAGAGAAGAATGGAGTTTGGTTAAAAAGGGGAAAAGAAACATGAATTTTAAAGGAAATGGGGAGAGGGGATCTCAGGACTACCTATATGAGTATTCGAGTTTTTTTAAGGAAGGCTCTTTATTGACAAGACTTATGGCACACTTTGCTCATTTAAGGAAAGCTTGGTATAACCAGGTTTTGATTTTGCCCTAGTCCACTTTTTCAATACTGCATGTTTGGCAAAAGTTTAGGGTCATGTTTTTCATTTACATACTCGAAGTCATTAATGTGTTTCTATTTAAAGGTAAATAGAAGAGCTCATTTTTCATGCAGGCCGTCTTCTCTATACAGAATAGCTTGCCGGTCATATATAAAAATGTTAAATTCTATCAAACATTGGCATTATTTTGGTATATCCTCAGGTGTTCTATTTGATTGAGACTGTAATCAGCTTTTGCAAGAACACTCCACATCCAATTTTAGCCTTAGCACCACAGTGTACTTTGAGGTGTAAATCTGTCAGGTATCCAAGCACAGCAGGATACTTTGACAGTTTAAATCCAGTTCTCCCCAATCAGCCTTATGAATAATAAAAAGCAGAATGGCCTATTCCAGTTTTGTACATGTAAAGGCAGTGACTTAAGCAACAGAAAGAACTGGAGGAAAAATCAGAACTGAACTCTGAGGAAAGGGAGTCTAACGGTTTCTTCTCTCCAGAAGAATATTCTAAAGTAAATAAATAAGTATTTTCCAAGACTTTTTATTGAAAATAATTTCCAGCCTGAGAGATTTCATTGCAGCATTGAATGAGAGGTGCTGGGTTCCTTTGCATCTTCTTGAAGAGCAAAACAAATTTATAAATCAGACTTCTGGGAATTGTTATCTCACAGCTTCTTCTAACAAACAACAATTTGTTTTAAAGGCTTTCACCAAAGATGTCATAAGTGGTAATCCCTATGTTGTAAGTGGGTACTTAATGTGATTTAACTTAATGCTGATGATGCAAAGCTATTCTCCCCCAAAGCCCATTAAGAACATCCAATTTTCTGGTAGACTAACACTCCTGCTTACTATCGTAGAGATAAGTGACTGTTCAACCAGGACAATAAGGAATACTTTCAAACCAAGGCTGCAAAACTGAGTGGCCACAAAACTGTTCCTTGTGAAAGTTCAGACTTTGAATGTAAATGTCACAAGCTGAGTTTTTTCTTTTTAGGAGCAGTTTGAATTTCTGTATGTACAGACATGTACAGACTTTGCATCATCTTAATGGGTGTACTGGTGAATATCATTATTTATGCTATCAGTCGGCATGGTCTAGTAAGAAGAAGGCCAGTGCAAGCCATTTGTGTAAATTAAGTAAAGAAACTGATAAATAATGAGCTTTATTTCATGTCTCTCTAAAGTGCAGATAATTCTAACAGTTTATACAGGATAATGCTTCTCACACCACATGCATTTTGTGGGTTCTGTACATGCAGAATGGCACAAAAGGAAATGCCTCTGGCATTATTAACAAAACACGCTAACAGTAATATTTGAAAAGCTTCAGGATACAAAGTAAAAGCGAAGGCAAACTTTTCAGGAGCTTAAGGCTGCTCACTTGGGTCTAATATAGACTTAGCACTTTGCAGGTCAGTGGCTCTGCTATTTGTCTCTGACCTAACAGATCTGGAGTTCTTCACATCAAAACCAAGTCTTGCTGAGCTGAGATCAAACGTGTTAAGGTAAGGATCTTGCCAGTGATTTATTGTGCCAGGGAGGGTGATCAGGCCATAAGGGGCCACTGCAAATGAAGCTGACATTCCAGCAATTTCTCATGTGTAGTTATAAGGTAATTTTCTCAGGCAGAGCTTTTAAGTCAAAATAAATTTGCTCATTGTATTTTTCTATGTTGTCTATAATGTCTGAAATCCTAGGAGGAATATTTATTTATGCAGCACAGCTAATTTCTAAGTAAGAACTTGTTACTGGTGATGAACATTTAAAATGGCAGTTACCTACAAGGGAGATTAAATTCTTCCAAATGGCAGAGCATGTTTCCCATGTACAGATAAATAGCTCACACTGTTTTCTGTCACACATAAGGAGCACACAAGACTTGCAATGCACAAACAATGTGAAACACAGGAGAACTACACAGAGTAATACGAGTCTTGTTTGTACAAACCCCTCCTCATTCCCACCATTTCAAATGCGTGCTTGTGGAAGGGTTTCCAGGATCAAGTTCTTAATAGCCACAACTTCATTAAAGCCCAGTGACAGTCCAATAATTGATTATGTAAACAAATACTCCCTCCTCTCCACTCTCGATTTAGTGGATTTTTAAAATTCTTTCATTATTTCATTTTTTAAGGTGCAGTAAGTGACGTCAAGGATCATACCACATAAAAACCACTGCCATCCTTACCCAACTCATCCAGTGATGGTTTGTCGTTATTATTAGTGAAAACGGAAAGCACAGTTAATTTTTTAGTCATCCTGGTTTCACAAGCAATGTTTTCTGATGCAGTTAGAGAAAGAGAGTAAATGTTCTTCTCCAGCAATTAGAGTCCTGCTGATGAAAGGATAAGTAAAGCTTGGGAGCTTAATTTCTTAGGAATACAAGAAATATTATCTGAGCTATGTTATTGCTCCTGTATTGTTCTACTAACAGCAGACAAATTCTTCATTAACTGAAAAAAGTAAAAATTACTTTGAGGAAAGCCTTTATGGGCTGCAACAAAAATTTCTTCCCACAGGTTTAATAAGGCAGCCAAAAGGAGTAAAATGTTTGTGGTGGGTATAGTTCAACAGACAATACAATCTGAAGTTTCTTCTCTTTAGATTAATTTTCTTGAACAACCAGGTGCAAAATAATCCCTTTAATGAGACTGAATTGAAATAACGGATGCTGTATCAGCATGTGGCACAGTGAGAAACTAAAATAGAAAAGGGTATCATCACAGTTTGGCAGCCTGGGTTTTGTGCAGGAAATACTTGGGGGGGGGAAGGAGGAAAGTAAGCACGCTACTGCATGTTGTTAAGACTTATTTAATCTTCTTAACTAATTACTCACACTTCCTAATTCAAAATCATACAAACAAAAATGTTTAGATAAGCCGGGAGTTTTTTCAAATGGGTGCCCCCTACAGCTTAGAAAACAAACATGACAGGTTTCCCCTGTCTGATGTGCTGCCATTTGCAGAAGAACAGACCCAACTCCCAGAAAGACAGAAAACTAATTAAGACAGGAAGACAGGCAGGTCAAACATTTGGTGTGAGGGATGTGGGACACAGGGGAGAAAAAAATCATGTTACATTCCACTTTCACAGCAGACTGATGGGAGGCTTCAAGCGCTTTCTCTGAATCCATTTGCTGCTCAGAGACCCTGGATTCCTCTGGTTTCTCCTCCCATCACACCCCTTTCCTAGCATACCATTCCCAAAACCTCTTCTATCTGTGAGCTGGCTCAGTGGGGGACTTACCCAATCTGCCTTTAAGCACCTGAACAGCATCCAGGTGAGCAGAACAGGGAGCAGCCCCTGCAGACAGGTCCTGCTTTGCCCTCTCTGAAAAGAGACCGAGCTCCTGCCACCATTAGGGCTCGATCATGGGAATCCTCCTCCAGGTCACGTTGGCCACGCTGAAGCCTGAGTTCATTTACACAGGCTGAAATATCACTGAACCTTGATGTCTTCACCTCTTTTAAATACTTGGCTTCTGATCCAAAGTCCACTGGTATGAAGCACTGCCTTTAATTTTGGTAGAGTTGAGTCAGGCCTTGCTGCTTGGGATTTACTCCCAGAGAAGGCAAACACCCTCGGTCTCCTCATCAGACACCTGCCCTTGGCAGAGGGCTGGGCTTGCACACGCGTGATTGTACCAGAGCTGGCTGCACTGCTGCACTGACAGCGAAGCCAGAGCAGCCCCACTCACTTCTTGGGCATTTTATTGCTGGTTCCACTTTTTTGATCCTCCTGCTGTACTATGTTTGTAAAGGCTCAAAAATTCTCCAGCCATCTCAGTACACTCACAAGTTTGGTCTCTAGATTTCTTGAGTGCAATACCAAGCTTGAATTTCTGAAGGAAAGCCCCATTTATGGTACACCAGGTCCAAAAGCCATGACATTATCCATCAGCCTCTGAGGTCCAAATGAGATTTTAAAAAAGAACAAGCACCCCACAGCACACAGAGCTGTAGAATAGAGCTCTTTTTCCTTTTCAAGTTTTTGGTGTTTTTTTTTTTTTTACAGTGTGGGGGGTGTGAGTAAGGAGAGAGAAGGACAACCCAGCAGCCAAAGAGGAAAAAGAAAAATCAACATATTCTGGTTTTGTTTGGCCTTTCAGACCTCACAGGCTCTAGAGCATGTGTCAAGTTTCCAGTGAAGCAGCTTTGTTTCCCAGTACAAACATCCCTCTGGAGGCTGTTGCCACTGACTCCTTTTCCTCAACTGGGGCCTGATTCAGCTCCCACTGAAACCAGCTGGATTTTTCCTTTTGTTCTGCTCTGTTCCTCTTGGGCCTCTTATAGCTGAAAAGCAGCTATGCCCACGGGAGCTTGCTTGCCCGAATTAAATTTGGTGCAAAGTTGTTCCGGTACAGTTCACTGTTACTCTCACACAATTACAGTTCCTCACAGCTGAAAGGCATCTCACCAAAGAACCCAAATCAGGGTCACTTCTGAGGATGATTCTGCTCTGGGGTAATGAAGGGCATGAGAACCACCTGTGCTGGGGTGCTGGGACAGCCAGGCTGCCTTGGCTCATGCGGGGATATCCACTGAAAGCAGCGCAGCCCCTGGCACTGCCCAGAGAGGCTCATCCATGGCTCAGAGGCAGGATTCTGCACTGACAGTGCTTGGGGAGGTTGGCCTTGAAGCCCATTACTCACCTTTTGTGAACTGCCAGCAAAAGCAGTGACTCTTGCTGGTCACCTGAACAATCCTCTTAAAAATAAAATTAAATGGCACTGCTGATCCATCGCCGGTCATTCAGCCAGCGGACTGCTGGCATTGGCTTTTTCTTTCCTAGTGACTTCTTACAGACCAGGTTTTCACTGAGTCCATAGCCAGCTGTTGGTTTCCAGTCACTCCCAGGAGTGCCTCACAACACACTCTAGAATGTGAGAGATTTGCTGTATCAAGACAGCCATAAAAAGTGAAGGAAAACAAGGCTTGTGAAAATAAACAAGCTGCACCTCTGATTGGCAATCCCACCTAGTTCATTCCCTTACAATCGTACCAATCGTTAGGGCTCTTGAAATGTTTCCCAAGGAGAGGAAATGAAGCTGCTGAGATGGGAAAGGATATGAAATTTCCTGACCAGACTGAGGCACAGGTGCCCGGTATCTGGGATGTTATGCAGTATTTACCAAGGGAAATGCTGCTGCTGGATTTTTTGCATGCCTCTAAAATTGTTGTCCATCCCCCCTTAAAAAAGAAGTGCCATTATGTATTTCCTAATGCCTCCAGCTCTGAGAAGATGCTGAGGGCTAAGCAGCTGTGATTCTCTTATAAAGTACTTTGGCATCTGATGCCCCCTCCCCCATCCCTGCAGATTTAGTGTAAAAATCTCTCTAAGGAAAAAGCCACATATGAAAAAAAGATCTTTGATGGAATGAAACTATAACCAGCTACTAAATCAATTGAGTTAGGAAATTCCCATTCCTTCCTCCATTCATCCAGAACCAAATCTCTTGTGGGAAGCCATTATTATTTGGATGTTAAAATCCTCTTCCTGTACCAAAAAACATTTCTGGAGCTGCAACAGCACAAAAACCTTGTTTATTAAATCCATGGGAAAATAATTCCACCTCCAAAGAGCTGAATGCTGGGCCACTGTCTGTCCACTGCCTGAAGTTCTTAGTTAAACAGCTGGGGAGCCTGAAGAAAATGTCTCATGACATCATCACTAAGCAATATCGAATTAAGAATGTAGATCATCATTTCACTCACACATCATTTGAGAACATTTTCAAGAAAGGAAATGAAAAGTTACATTGTTGCCACCTGTGTTGATTACTCTTATGAATTAAGAGAGCCCAAATTACTTTTTTCCCTGTATGTTTTAAGGAAAGACAATTAAAAAAAGAGAGGCAGTGAGCATGCAAGAATCCCCACTGAATGTAAAAATCAGTTCCATTTCCCAATCCAGGGCCAGCCCCTGGCTCAACAGCAGAGGGAATTTGTAGTGCCATGAAACTAAAGCTCCTTCAACTAAGAGCTGCAAAGGAGGTATTAGTTCTGTGCTGTATTTTAATTAATTATATTTATACACACATTCATAAAGACAGTTGCTTAGTACTTCCTTGCTGGTAAATAGTGACAAAACCACAAAATACATTTTCTCCCTGGTCCAAATTTTGCTATTGCTGCACTGCAGATCAGAATGTCCAGCCTGGGTTTGTACATATCCCTTCCTCTTTGAATACTTATCACTCCAATTACCTGCACGGTTTGAAATGAACATTAAGTTGCTAATTATTACTAAGCCAGCTGGGATGGATGGCTACTGAAACAAGAGATTGTAGCTGTTTATTTGCAAAGCTAAGTTTGCTTTGTATAATGCTAGAAACATTTACTCTTGGCTTGATTTCAAAACTGATGAGCATCCAAAATGCTACTGAACTCAGTGTGTAATGCTTGTGAAATGCAGATCTTGTGCAAAATGCAATGTATGATTTTCTTCCAACTACATGTCAGCAGTTTCAAAGTAACTTGGAATTTTTACATGGTAGCTTTGGAGTTTACTTTTCCTTTGTATACTTTTCAGTATGATGTGGTATCTCCAAGGCTCTGAACAGCCACTTGACCTGTAGGATGAGTCAGAGTGCTTTCTTGATCAGCCCTGTGGAACTCAGTCAACAGAGGCCGTATATAATTAGCCACAGGCAGGATTTGAACCTAGTGAAGACATGGTGGGGCCATTATCTTGCAAAGTTCTAGCAAAAGATCTGTGAGAACACGTGTGTGTGAGCAGGAGGTTATTGTCAGTACCAGGAGGGCCGTGACTGTTCTTTTTAGGAAAATCCATGCCCTCTCCATCTTTCATTTGGAAAGGAACAGAAATTGCCCAGAGACCTATGTGTGATGAGATCTCATGAGAATGATGACACTCCAAGGGGCATCATGTTCACAGGGGCAACTGGGAGCTCCCACCCAGGCCTGTCACACTGCCGTGTTTGGAACAGCCCCTCCCACCCCCCAACCCCACGTCCCCCAGCACCTGCACCCCCAGCTCCCCTGCTGCCCTGCTCTGCTGGCCCCTTCGGCGCCGCTGGGGAGCAAACGCATTTGGTTTCCTCCTTAGCCTGCTGCACACCAGCCGCAGCCAGGCCCAGCTGGGTTTGTCCTTGGCCGGATCGCTGCAGGGACAGGGACACCTCAGCACAGCAGCAAAGTTTGCCTTTTATCTTCTTGCTCTGACCTTACTGCCATTACCGACTCTACTGAGAGTAAATGGCAAACGAAATGTTTGTGTATTCCAAGATTTTTCAAGTGCTCATTTCTTCCCTTTGCCTTTTGGCACAATGCTATCGATAGCACCCAACAGGCCAGATTATTTAACTACCACAATACCACATAGCAAATGCATGACACACTATAGACTTTTTCTTCTCCCTACTGCATATCACAAAAGGTAACACTAGGACTCAAACAAAAACAAATTACCTCAGTAATTCCTGGAAAACTCAAGTGGTTAATCAGTTACCTTTTATTTACATATATATGCTTAATGCTGAATTAAGTTGTAAAAACCAAAGGCTGATTTATAGTCCCAGTCAGCCTTAATTAACATTGATTCCAGGGGAATAGTAAATGTGAATAGCCTTCACAATTGAGGTTGAACAATGAACTCACTGGGTGTTGTCCAATTTGTAGCATGATTTACATGGAAGCAAGCCCTCCTTTTTCTAGGGTTACCCCTTTTTTTATCTGGTGTTTAGGATGGGTTATATATAATCCATAGATAGGAACATTTGCTGTCAAATATTCTCCCTGATTTAGAGTTAGCCTTTATCATGGTCACTATAAATAAGGGAGAAAAAAACCCAATTTGAGGCTTTGCAGGGATTCCTTGTTCTTGCAATGTGTCATCGCTTCTCCATTTCATGGCATTTTTACGAAGTGGCCATAATGAAAGTCAGATTAAATGTACAGGATATATACATTTAATCAACAGCCATTGGAGTCAGTAGTGCTGGAAGAGTTATAAAAGCCCCTGTGAATGCAAATTTATTGCAAAAGAATCTGCGTCTCGGTGGTAGGAATATCTGCTGAATGGTACTACCTGACACAGAACACCTAAAACTTTCAAAAGTGAATTATTTAAGTGTAAGGCTTTGCTTGTAAAGCCGCCAGCTGCTGGATTTCAAGACTTGAAACTGTTCCAAAACATGGGACTAGGTACTTTATTTGTGCACTAGAGTAAATACTCTGATTTTACTGCCAATTTAAATGTGCTCAGTTTACAGTAATGAGCTTGTATAGGCAATACCTTGTTTATAGAAAGTGGAACAGGAAGAAACTAACATTAACCATTAACAGTAGCAATTTCTCTTGCTTTCAGCTCTAACTTTATGCCAAATAGATCCTTCCCATGTCCTATCTGAAATATTTACTATTACTCTTCTTTTTCTAAGTCTGTGGGATAAACGGAGCATTCAATAAAATCATACAGCTTTTCCTTCCAGTCAGCTTGAATTGCAGCACTCTCCTGTAATTCCAAGGCACTATTTCTCATTCCTATGGTGAAATGTATTTCAAGAACAAATATATGTCCTATGTACTAGCAAACCTGCTGATAGCTGTTAATCCCAGCAGAATGGAGTTAACATTTTTTAATCTATTTAAAAAAGAACAGACCACTTCTCTAAGGGAAGTGTACTGAATTGTGGCTGCCACCATTTCCCAGGTTCTTGTACTCAACCAAACTGCTTTATTCTTTCAGTGCAGCTCACACGAGAAGCCCATGTGTTTATGTACATCCTGTCACCTTAAACAAACATGCTTACATCTTCTCTGGCCATCTGCTCCTGAAGCTGGAAGCTTTTCTCCCTTCCCCTCCCTCCTCAGCACCCCCCAACACACTCACCGGGTGCAGAGTTAACTCTGAGAAAACTCAGTGGAAAGCATGAAGTAAATTCCTTCTTCCACACAGGTCACAGATCTCAGTGTTTCTTTGCTTCACTTACAGTCTAAAAGTGACAATGATACACCAGAGGATTTTGGCTCATGGCGTTGGTCATTAGAGATCATCTGGTGATTCCTTCACTGTCTCGTTCTGGGTTAGCTCCAGAATGTCCCAACAGGAACCAGTGCTTGGGCTTGCCGAACACTGAGCAGGAAGACACCAGCACGGTCTGAGGAGCTCACAGGCCAAGGATACAAACAGGTTCAGGATAAACAGGGCATGCAAGGAAAGCAATGGTAGTGGTGAGGTAGGTCTTGGGTTCAGCAGCCTCTGAAAACCTAAACAGAAGGGGCAAGGGGGAGTAAAGAAAGGACAGACTCTGGAATGGATGGAGGGGCACCCAGCAAAGAGGCTGAAGTTTGAGGCATAGCGAAGATGAGGAAACACAACAGGAATGCATCCATAACAGCAAAAGCACATGGAATTGTTGGTTTCTGCGTCCAGTTGTTCTGTCACCGGAGTCTTTTTCAGGCAGGCACAGGTTCCTCCCACACACGGCCGCAGTGAGCCGGACACGAGTGAGCTCTGAAGCAGGAGCTGTGTCACTGCAGTTACTGTGGCACCGAGCCTGAGCTAATTAGCCCTGCTGAGAGGAATACACAGCTACAGGACTTTCATTTGGCTTGGAGAATAGGTTGAGCGAGCTCATGTCTGGTAACTGAAAACTCTACAGATGTATTTTTGCCTTCATGTGTAAAAAGATGGGCCAGTTTCTCTCACCTGTGTATCTCTGATTGGAACTGAGACTCCTCAAGCTTTCAAAGGGTTTCTGTCTTTATAAACACAGCCCTGTATGCAAAAAAACCCCAAGTGGTGAATACTCCTTCTCTCTACGTGTGAACTCCTGCCTTCAGTGAAGTCAGGGGTAAAATTCCTGTGTATTTCAACAAGGCCAGGACATCCTCTTACACATTTGAAGTTGTATTTCATGGAATCTAGAGAAAGTACATTGATATCTGGACTCCAAGGAACCCAAATGGTGCCTGGACTTTTTGAACGCTTTCATTTCTAAAGATTTAAAAGACAGAATCTGAGTCTGAATACCTGGAAAACTTTTCGCTCAGTCATTTTCATGTAGTAACTTCTTTAATACTTGCTAATAAATAATTGCATCCTGTTCTTGAAAGTCATTCAGCAGAAAATAACTGACATGTATGCAGCTACCAGTAAAAGTCTACTTTAAATAAACTCATTTGTCAGTACCTTTCTCAAGACAGCTGTTGTCAGCACCATAACCATTTAAATTTGTTTTGCCCCTGACAATTAAAATTATATCAACACTGAGAGAATTTAACAATTTCCATTGTTCCTAGCAGATAAGCAAGTTAGTTTTGTGCTGCAAGCCATCACTGTAGCCATAATTAACTGGCTGTGTATTGAAGAACTGTGATGTTTGAGATTATTCAGCCTTGACTGGGATGTATCAGTGACTAAATGTTTACTTACTGAACTGAGTGATTACTCCAAATCCTTGTCTTGTCTCCAGCAGTTTCAAGGCTTTTTCTCTGATACAGGTATTTCTTTTTTTAGTTTATTTGTTACAGTTTTTGAACCAAATTTGAACATCAACCAATGTTTAGACTTTGATGTTGCTTCTATAATGACACTGCCATAGAATACAGAAAGACATCAGGGGATGACCTCAGCCTGAACTCTTGAAAACTGTAATTTTCACATGCAAAAATAAGTTTCAGTTCTTTTGTATTAGAATCTACAGCTCTTCTCAGGAGTTTGTTGCTATAAACATTACTGTTTGTTCATGCAGGAGACCTGATGACTTTTCTTCCTTTTCTAGATTTTCATCAATAATGAGTGGCAGAATTCTGAAAGTGGAAGAATATTCCCAGTATATAATCCAGCAACAGGAGAACAGATCTGTGAGATTCAGGAAGCTGACAAGGTAATGTATCCCATGAATGGTTATATATTTAATGTATTAATTTAACATAAAACAGATAATAGAAATGTATACATAGATCAAAGCAACCAGTCCAGAATAGCACTGTTGGACAGTTCTTTTGTTAATCATAGTTCCAAAACCCATCATGTGACTAAGGTTGTGTAACAGCAAATTCCGTAAGCCTGGTTGTGTTATTTACCTGTGTCTTCAATTTTCTTCTTCCTTCCTCCCAGGTTGATACGGACAAAGCAGTGAGGGCAGCTCGGCTGGCTTTTTCCCTTGGTTCTGTTTGGAGGAGAATGGATGCATCAGAAAGAGGCCATCTTCTGGATAAGTTAGCAGACTTGGTCGAAAGGGACAGGGCAATTCTTGCTGTAAGTGGCACATAAAAATCAACAGTCAAATCAGTTGTCATTTTTACATTCTGAGAGCCAATTAGTTAATGAATGGGTTGATATGGATTGTATGTGAAAATCACATGCAACTTCCTGGCTGAAATGGCTCTGTCCACTTACAAGGTGATGCAAAACCCATAGAAGCCAACAAGAGGCTTCCAGTGGGCTCAGTTCAGCTTTAAATTGGATGTCACACAAAAGCAGGGGTGTGCACACACGTGCGTGCCTGCCGTGCACGCCTGCAACTCCTCTAGAATAAGAAATGGCAGGTTGGAAAGATTTGTGCAGAGGGGAAGGGAAGGGCAGGTGAGGTGCTCAGGGACACTCAGCTGGTGACACGAATTCCGGGTGCAGCTCCGTTTCCTCTCGGATGAAGCCATCGGAACGGTGGCGTTGTTAATGTTGTTTTCCGCATGTCAAGTGCTTTGAACTAAGCCCGTGAACATCTTAATTCCAGCTTTGTCAACACTTAAATCATCTTACCGCCGGCTGATACTGTAAAATCACCATGGGGAGAAGGAAGTACACAGCAAATCAAGTTTACTCTGCCTGTCATTTAATTTTTATTTCTGGAGCCAAGTTCTTTACTGAGTTGCACTGCAGGCAGTGCCATTAATTGCTCTTGGGGATATAAGTCAGTGCAGAATTAGGCCTCCATTCTTCTCTATAGAAACTCATTTGATGGTTGGTGTGTTACACACGGGCGTCCTTTGCTCATTCTTAATGATTTCTATTAGACAGCTATTGAGAATGAGTTAAGCTACTCAACATCTTAGGATATTTTATTGGATTTTTTTTGCTAAATGATCTTAGGAACCCCTAAGAGGATAGCTTATAAGATACTTTTAAAAATAGGAATATTAACTAAAAAATAAAGACATTAGCTTGTTAATTTATGAGCTTCCCTAGAGGAAAGTTTGTTTATTTGATGGCAATAAATAAACTGGCTGTACAGTATAGATATCTCAGACCTCAGCAGGAGTCTTGGCAACCATATAGAGAAATTTTTATATTCACATCAATTATATTAAGAGGGATATGTCCATTCTTCTCTTTATGGATTCAGATCATTAATACGGGGTTACAAGGAGCCCCTTCTCAGCTGTTATCATTAACATAACAGAACCCAGTTTGACAGGCATTTTTATCTTGGCTCCTGATTAAAGCAATCCAGCATTTATAGATCTGGACCAAACACAGTGGCTATTAGGTTCAAAGTACACAAAGGCACATGTACATGCATGTGGATACACACATAAACCCACAAGACAAACAAACACACAGAAACACACACATATGTTCTTAAAATCATAGCCATTCCAGAACACTCCAGAAGAAATCAGTCTGGGTTTTTCAAAGAAAATACCTTTTGTTCACATTTTTAAAAGGAAGTAACAAACCGGATCAGATGATTGTTCTGAACCTTCTGGATTAAAACTACACCAAGGTGCAACTGATTGGTCTTCATTAAAATCCTTGTGATGGTTCAAGAGCTGTTAAGATGGTGAATACTTAAGTACAATAGTCCAAAAATGTTACTATACTTACATCTCTTAACTTTTCCTTTTCCTGCAGACTATGGAATCACTGAACAGTGGCAAACCGTTCTTGCAAGCTTTCTATGTAGATCTTCAGGGAGTCATAAAAACCCTGAGGTATTATGCTGGTTGGGCAGACAAGATCCATGGAATGACCATTCCTGTAGGTAAGGGGAATTAAAGCACAGCTATGCACCTAAACCTTCTCAAAGCCAGACTAAGGCTTAGTAGTTTACAGCTTTGTGGAAGGCAGAGGAGAAGCCTGGGCTGCTCTCACAGTGTGTAGTGTGTTGCTGAAGCAGATGTTGGAAAGTCAGCAAGGGCAGGACTGGGTGCTCTGCTCTTGTTCTGCCCCACATGCACATGTGAGGAGGGTTTGGTTTCTTTAGCATGTGTCTGTCTGATAAGGAGATGGCTCAATAGCTACATTTAAATATTGATACACATATAAAAATGGATGAGGCATAAGCCTAAAAAATACCTTGGAGCTTATGAAAATAGTGTCGGGTGCCTGTTCAAGAAACAGCATCATTATGTATAGATCTTGTTTGTATATGTCTTCTTACTGCTTATGCAAATAATTTTTCTTGGGACTAACACTAGATCTAACAATTTATACTTTGAGAGCATTTTTAACGTTATTATAGAGAACTACATACACGCAAGATTTCTTTTGTTATAGATGCTTCTTCAAATTATTCAGTGGGATGAGTTTTATATTGTATATACGAGATAAACCTTCATGCATGCTAGGAAATTATTATGTTCTTATTCTTTTGCTAAAGACATACAAAAAAATCCTTACCATTATTTTTATTTAACAAGTCTCTTCCTCCTGCCCCTCCCTCCCAGCTGTTTAACAAATACAGGCTGCATTTTCTGATGCAAACATATTCATTTGCAGTCTGGACTAGATGTACCAAGTGCTATAATTATACAACATGGCAAAATAGCAGAAAATTATTTTATGTAGGTGCAGTCATTAAGATAAATGTACTCATCTTTCACCTGCATAAAATAAATCTCTGGAAAAATATTAAAGAAAATGAACATTCATTATGTGGATTCTTTTTGGCTTCATGGGGCACATGTTCATTGCACATGCATGTTTATTCCACTTTACCCAGTGAGGCCAGGAGGGCACACTCAGGGGTGAATGCCCTTTGCTGTTGCCCAGCTATTTCCCTGGTATTTCACTGTGTGCCACAGTATCTGCAGTGCACTCGCTTCTCTACAGCAAAGCACCAAACTACCCAAGTGAGGCAAGCAGATAAATTGAAAATGTGCCTCCAAAACGTTCAGAAGGGAAACATCATGTAACTCTTATTGCAGTGTTACTCATCTTGGTGTTTTACCTTATTAAAATTGCAGTGTGCACTGACTGGTGTTTATCTTCACTATCTTATTTGTACCGAAGAAATGACAATAATAATATTTCAGGTGTAGACATTCCTGCAAGGACTCAAAGTTTTCCACAGTCATTTAGGCTAAGATTCGTAAATCCCAGTTTTGCTGCTTACACTTCACATTTAATCATACAAAAGTGCAGACCACACCATAAATTCATGTATTCAGCAAATTTCCTGTTTCCTAATCTCTTTCTCCCTGGTCGGTGAATGCCTCCTTCTCACTCTTTAGCCCCACAGGTACACAGAAATTAGGTCAGCCACCAAAAGGCATTGCCAGATTAAGGAGAATAAATATTCTCTGCTTATTCTTGGTTCCAAGTACCTTATAGGATAAAACCTGATTCTTTTTTTCAGTGAGGTGGGCTATGCTGGGTGAAAGGAAGGGATATTTTCAGCATGCCTTCCTCAATGCAAACTTTGTGCTAACACAGTTTTCAGTAGTGTAAAATCATAAGTCCATTCACAGATCTTCAGGGTATCTATTAGTTCTTCGTTTAACACTTCTCTTTATTCCTCTACTTTCACACCATCAATTTGTCATTCTCATGAAGCTATTTTAGGGCAAAGCCAGTGTTAAACAACGGCGCTCTTTACGCTCTTTACCATCAGCTCACCAAAGATAAACAAACAAGACAACAAAACCAAAAACACCCCACTATTAAATCTTCTCTTTCTACTCAGTGTGCTAATAAATCTGAAACTTCCCAATCTTTTGTTGTTGCTGTTTTTGTTGAAGTTTTCTTTTCCTGTAAAATAAAAATAGGCAATTGATAGACAAGTAGAAGAAGAAGTGTGTTTTACAGTCACATTCCTTTTGGTCCCAGAGCTACAAAACCTTCAGACTGCCCTTTGCTTGCTCCCATGCGTAAAGCCTTGATGATTTAAATTAAAACAGAATGAGGCTAGACCAGAAACTGTTAAACTAATAAACTGAATGTAAGCAGAAATGTATCTTTAAAGCAATATATGCTATGATATAGTTTAAAGAACCAACTCAGCTCTCCTCACCCATTTGTTAGCTGTGTCCTGCTATATGAGGCATGGGACTGTATTATGGTTGTTATGCAAATAAAATATCTGTGATGGAGACTCCTGATGGAAATCTGAGCAAACACATCTGTGGAAGATATTGCTGTCCCAAAGTGAGATCCCTGGATAAATGAGACTTGCTTTCTGATTAAAAAATGAAAGTCTTTGGGCCAGGTGCTAAGCAGCTGCAAATTGATCTTGCTCTATTAATATCAGTGAGGACTGAAGAATGTCAGTTTACTTCAGCTGAGTATATTAAAAAACCCCTTTTAACACAAAATTTTAGATTGGATGTGGGATCAGTGTCAGATCCCTCTCAGGCAATGTTCTTCTGGCAGCCAGCTAGTAAAGGATAAGAGTAACAATCATCAGCCACAGCATCTTAGAATAAGGGTCATTAGCATGACTCAAAACTCTCAAACATTTAAAAAGTCTCCTGTATAACTTCTAAGCACAAGGGACCTTTCCATGCTCACTGTTTAGAATAACGGAATTAAGCTCATTTAATTCTTGAGCTATTTTGTCATGGTAACAGCTTATTCTACATTATGGACAGAGTGGCTCTTAGATCCATCTTTGGCCTGTCCAGAGACATCCAAGGCTTCTGAATAACTTCAAGTCACATATGTTCCCAAAGATATTGTTAGAAAGCAACCTCAAAAATCCCATCTTGACAGAAAGTCTGTGGATGGTGAACTTTGGAAGTAGGTGTCAAAAAGGGCAGCTGTCTAGAGTCTAGTGGGAGACAGCAGGGAGAGCAGCTCTGCATGGGAGGCACTGCTCTGCGGAAAGAACGTTCTGCCTACGCTGGGCAGAATTAACCACCATTTGTCTGCCTTGGCAAGAGGCTCAGGTTATCTATAACTCTGTGTGCTGAAGCACGCAGACATGTGGCAGTGATTATGCAGCGACAATCTAAAGTCAGACAGTGCTAATGTAACTGTGTTACTGTTATGTTGCCACCATCCTTCTGGCTGAGAACCCACCTCTCGCAGTACTACCCAGTACAAGCTGGTATTTTTAGCTGACTCCTCTGTGTTCCTCTTGAGCACTTAGACAGTTTTGCTTGTATGTACTTCTCTGTATTTTGACTTCTACTTCGCTTCTGTCTGATCTGATGAATCTTTCTATGGTCTGTGAACCACTGCTAGCATCTGTGAAAGATAGCCTGGAAAGCCAAACTGATCATCACAAATATTCTCATTTCCACTGGGGAGTTGTTAAACATCTGGAGATCAAAATGTTACAATGACGTTTTGTCAGTGCAGTGCAAACCAACTGATAAACTATTTTCTTCTGGCTTTTCCTGAATCTCTTTTTTCTCTTTCCCTCCCTCCTTTATTTTCTCTGTTCTGTCTTCGTTGCAGACTATTGTTACCTTTCTCATAATTATTCTGTATCTGGCCCCCAGCTGACATATTAGCTCCTCCAGCTCAGGTTTCTACTGAGCAAATCCTGTAAAGTAGATGGATAGAAATAAGCAGACCTGAAAATAAGTTATTTCTAATCAAATTCAAGTTGAAGTATTTTCTTAAACCCAAGAAACTTTAAGGATTAATCTGTTTATTGTTATCAGATATATCTTAGAGAATATTGCAGCAGGTTCCCAAAACACACTCTCCATTGTGAAGTCAGGCCCTTCCCCAATATTGCACAAGGGTGGCTGCAGCTCTGGACTGAACAGGGGAGAGGCCGGGGCTGCCACTTCCCAGCCCAGCCTGGGAGGGAAAGCACATACCCTGTGTCAGACAGAACAATGGGAGCAAAAGCCCTGTAATCTCTCCTCCTCCTCTTACTCCCTTCCGCTGTCTGACCTTTTCTTATCCTGGTAAATCATCTCCTACCATTAAGCCTAGGTAACCTTCTCATCATTCTCACATACTTAGCTGAAATTATTTTCCCAAGTTAAGAGATTTGAGTTTTTCTAGATGACCAAGCACTACAGGCCAAGGGGCACATTCAGCTCATGCCTTTAGCACAGCCCTTCCCTCAGCTGTAGCCTCACTGAAAAACATCTGACCTAAACTCAGAGATAGTTGGAGTCTGGGCTAGTTTATACAGCTACAAGGCTCAATTGAGGTACAAAGGTGCAGTAAATCTACTTTGCACAGAGGCAGGCCAAGCACACTAACAAAGCTACTGGTTAGACACTACCTTAACTGATCCTTTAACTGGTCCCACACAGAGCAGGTCCCTTTCTGGCTCTTTGTTAACTGGGAAGAAACCTGCATGTGTAACCTCAGCATGTGCTCCCAGACCATAGGAAGTAAATGATGCTCAGTGACATGAGTCACAAACTTTCCCTCTTCATTCCACAACTACAGATTGTGGTACATCATCCATTCATTTCACACTGCCTGTGTCCTCAATGGCAGATGAGTCAGCTGAATGTTACTCTATTACCCCACACTGGGTTGTAGATACACCTTTATACTGCTGTGTTCCACTCGTGCCTTTCACGGCCTTTGTGACTCTTTCTTCACTTCTCTCACCCTTAAATCAGCTGAAGCCAGTAAGTGCTTCCATGCTACTGAAATTTTATGTGCAGTACAGCTCTTTCCAAGAACAAAGCAGGTTACTTTCTGATGGGAAGCCTGCTTCCTTTGTTCTACAGAAAGAACAATTAGGTTGCTCCTGAACCTAGGTTTCCTATGCTGGCTCACAAAAAAACACTTCCATGACTTCTTTATTTCTTTTACTGCCATCAAAGGCTGATCCTTAGAGTTTTTTCACTCCCTCTATTTTAATTTTTTTTTGTTCTGCCAAGTCAAACTGCACTTGAGAGTAACCATGCTCATCTGTTTCAGATGGAGATTATTTTACGTTTACAAGACATGAACCCATCGGAGTGTGTGGACAGATCATCCCTGTGAGTATCTCTACTAGTGCTTTCTATTTATTTTCATTTGAACCAGCTCTCTTTAAAGACACATAAAACATGGTCTTCAGCTATGTGTGTTTTCCATTACGAAAAAAGCTGAGCTCATATTGTTGACATATCTTTAACAGCCTCCCTGCAAATGCTTATTTGAACATGCTAATAGGGTTTAGGCTCTGTTATTAGGAGTTAAGTTCTCAAGTCATAGAATTCACATGATTAAAACAAGCAAAGCAAAACACAGTGTTAATATGCTGTCAGTGGTTATGGATGTTCACACAACTTATGGAAAATTGATGCTTTGCTGTGGTAGTCTCTTTATTTATTTAGTTTTTACTGTGATTTAACAGGCTCCTCAGTTCCTGGGAGAATGTGATGTATTTTAATTCCATTCTTTCCTGCTCTTTCTTTTACAAGGCTGGAGGAGAAGAGGAAACTCCAGGAGACATATCATTACAATTAACATTGTGTAGCTAATAGAAGACATGAAATGTTTGTTTTATTTGTTGTGAGAGAGAAACACATCATTTCATCAAATCCAATACTCCCCCTACACCCCAACAGACACCCTCATAGTAAAATCTTGCTGAACACTACATGGGAATTGCACTGAGAGGGTAACTTTTTCAGAAGAGCCAGTTAACCAGCTTTGGCAGAAATTTCAATGGGAGGCTCACATATAGCTATTAAAATATTGCATGGAAGCTTTTTTGTTTGACAAAACACTGGGGGACTAATCAGGCCATTCTCTGAAATTTTTGTGGATGTTGATTTTTTATTTTGTTCACATTACCACAAAGCCACTAAACAGAAACACGGAGCAATTCCATTACAAGAGGAGCAGCCAGAAAAGATTACTTTAACAATGTGAAGCCCTTTTTCCCTATTTCTATTTGTTGTTATTTCATGTCTTTGTTGAGGGGTGGCTTTTGTGCTTGGCACTCAGCAGAAACCCAGAGAAACATGCAATGACTCAGAGAGTCTGTGGCTACAGCTGTCCTGCAAACACCTACACACTCTCCTAACTTGGTCCTTATGAATGAAAGATTCCACAGCTCTGTCCTCATTCCTCAGCCAGGCGCATGGATAAGCATTTACTAAATGACAACCCCAACATCTAACTCCAAGGTTGCTGGACATCTCTTATGCTTGTTTCACTGAGCTTAACTGACAGACCTGCTGAAGAAACTTGACCACAGGCTGAGGATCAAGCCAAAAGCAGGATTTATTTAGTTTAGATGTGTAAAACTTTGTTCAGGGTACCCAGCCATCTACTATATATGTTCGTTCTTCCCTCGGTTTTGTCCTCGAAAGCCTGAAGATGGCTGTCATACTCATCTATTCCAACACTACTGCTGATCTGTTCTGTATTTCCTCCACACTACCAGTCCCAGAGGACAGCCCAGGCTGCTGCATGTGCTTGGCCATTGCCTGAGCAAATACATTATTCAAAAATAAAATTAAACAGCAAGTCTAACACTGAACTCGTCATCCTCTTTCACATCCCAGCTTCCATCAAAACGTGTGCTCTTTGGCAGTGCTGTAGCATAAACAGGGCTATATAGTGCCCTATAAAACTGCTGCGAGCTCTCCTTGCAATGCCATTAGAAGTGCAGGCTGTTAGCACACTGCTGGCCCTACAGCTCCCCTCCCAGGTTTATGTACTGGAGATGGAATTAAAACATCACTTTGTCTCCGGAGTTTATAAACAACAGAGGGAGTAAAAAATTGGGTGTTCGGTGAAGGAAAGACAGTTGTGTATTTTTTCAAGCTAGCCAGGGGCTAGAGAGATGTCTGAGAGTGGCAGCTGATATGCATCAGGCAGCAACACGTTCTGGCCAGTGGCTGACTCAGTGACTGATATTTTCTCTTCTACTTCTAAAAGAGACTGTTGCATGCATTTGTAAGAGTGATTGTGCAAACACAGTTACTTTATTATTCTGACATTTTCACTAAAAACAGCAGGACTATGCACTTAACCTGCTAGGATCAGGCCTTGGTGCAAAAGGCTCATTATTTTTATCTTTTTCCAAGGCATGTTTGTGCATCAAACTAATATAATTCACTACATCATCTGCTGCAGTTCAATGAAGTTGTAACGAAGGACAATACAAAATTTTATATCAGCAAAGTGTTTCTCAACTTTTTTTTTACTGTCCTTTTAATATCTTCCATATGGATTTCTCAGTAAGAAGTCTTCAAGAAAATGAAATGCTTTGATTGAACATTGACATTTATGGACTTTTTATTGCAATTATATCAATTAAGGATTATATAATTTTGAGTATAAATTTTATAACTTAAGATGTATTCAGGGATACAAAATTTACATCCAAAAATGCTTCAACATGAACAAACAGTTCTTTCCAAATGTATCAGAAGCAAGAACTATTTTCATGGGGGAATTAGAAATGCCAATAGCAAAACAGTAAACGAAATAAAAAATTGTGACTTTAAAACTTAACAGATAACAGAATTTTTTTTTTTAATGGAGATTGCAGGTGGGGGTTGTATTTCTTTGAACAGGAGAGAAAGAAGTAAGAAGTCACTGTTTTTGCTTTCTAAATGGCAGCAATTAAAAAAAAAATCCTTGCTTTGTGCTGGGAAAGATTTATGTTGAGGATCAGCCTGAGAAATAGTGCGGTATCAGCTTGACATCTTGAAAACAAAACACCACGGCAATATTTTTCCATCTATCAACTTTTTTTTTCCTACAGTGGAACTTCCCCCTGCTGATGTTTGCATGGAAGATTGCTCCAGCTCTGTGCTGCGGCAATACAGTAGTTATTAAACCAGCAGAACAAACACCACTCAGTGCTCTCTATATGGGTGCCCTCATCAAGGAGGTAAGCATAATTGAGGGGAGTGATATCTGTCTCTCCTTGTAGGGAAGGAACTACGAGCACATGCCTGCTTTAATGTGCTCTATCAGTTTTCATAAGTCATGCTTACCTTCATTCATTCCTGTTTTGACAGGCTGGCTTTCCACCAGGAGTTGTCAATATTTTGCCAGGATTTGGTCCAATTGTAGGTGCAGCCATAGCCTCTCATGTTGGCATTGATAAAATTGCTTTCACTGGATCCACTGAGGTAAGAGGATTCACACATTACTGTAAAATGTGAATAAATACTTCAGTCCTTGTGCTACATTTCTTACTGTCACTGAGTAAAAGAGCTACATCTAAATAACAGTGGTCTGTCCTTCCCAGCTAAACTTATGTACCACAGGAGTTCCCAAGCACAAACGGCTCCTTTCCTCCAGCCCCTGCTGTGCTCGGCACCTCAGCACAGGAGATATGCCTGGAAAAATATTGCTGGGATTTCCTGTGGGCTTATGAGGATGTGAATCACATGCAAGTAGGCAGAACATCCCGTGTATATCATAGCACACATAAGTGCTGCTTTAACATCCATAATTTGTGTATCCTCTGTACTTGGGGAAAAGAGAGAGGAAGGGAGCAAATTGTGCAAATATACTTCAACTTTGATGCTGCATACAAGTATATTGAGGATGAGGAGGAGGCCTAAAAAGGAAGGAATGCAGGGAGAAAAGGAGATTGTCCAAGGTGTCAGTTCCCAGAATGATGGAAAGAAGCTGGCCAGAGGATGAAGGGAGTCAGTTGTCTCCTGGATGACAAAATGTCTTGCTATGAGTCTATGCTGCAGATGTTAGAGAGGAGGCTCACTCTGAAGATGAAGGCTGCAATCTACAGCAAGACTAACCCCCAAAACTCTCATCACGTCTTGCTCTCAAATATGTGCCAAGCTGGCTGTTATCAGGGTTGGGGTGGGGATGACAGAGGTACTCCAGACTGAAGTCACAGGAGAAGGGGCCTTATCTCATCGTCTAAAGGCAGACAGAAAGGAATCTCTGTGGGAGTTTCAGGGCTGGTTATATTTAGAGAGTGCTAAACCCAGCCCTTTTCAATTCAAAATCTGACAAACTATTGTATGGAGGGAGCTAAACCCCAGGGATCCAGTCTCCCTTTGATATGTTTGACTCCCACTCGTGGCAGTGGAAGGCTTTAGGCATCCCAGGGATTCTGCTCTTCACAGTGAGGCAATTTGTTCTTTGATTTGCGTCGATAAATTCACTGACCATGCAGCCCTGCTAGATATGTGCGAGTATCTCCCTGGTGGGCCTAAGGATTGCAGAGACCAGCTCAATTATTTCAAATAAATTATTCTGGTGGAATTATTCTGTAATTGAGTTTGCAAGTCGCACACAAGCCTAAATTACCAGTAAAATGTAGCTGCAGTCGTATGCCTAATTTGCACACACAGGTGTTTTGCAATTACTATATACCTGTACATGATTTTTTAATGACAACTTCAGATTCTAATATAGACAGGTTACATTCTAAGTCAAAGGCTACATCAGATTTCAGATTATTCTATGGAATTACTCCAGTCATTACATCTCCTGTATCCAATTAAGATTAGCATCCTGGAATATTGAAAATTTTAATATGAGCTGATTACCCCCCATAAATTAAGTTGAAACAATTGTTTTCATAAAGATATGTGGTCTCTGTTTAAGATAAATATTCTATTATACAGGATGTTGCACTGTTTGGAAGAGGAAAAATACAGATGGGTTAGGTTTCAAAGTTGTCTCTTGTAGCCAAAATAAATTTTTACTGTAGTTCCAGACAGCTTTAGTTTTAATAGGCGTTTAAACTCAAAAGCTGTGGGTTTTATACTAACTCAGTGCCTACCTTTAAAAGCCTTACTAATAGGAAGTGAAAAGCATTACCGAGATGAAAAAGCAATTCTCTAAGAACCTAAAGCAAGAACAGATGGATCGTTTTAATGCAGAGTTAGTGTAAACTATTCCATATTGTTTCTGATTTCCTGTAACACTGAATTTTTGTAACAGCAAGTCAACATTGTAACATTTTAAACACCATGTTCTGATATGAGCCGGACTGTAGTCTCTGACTTCTCCAAAACAGATTTCAATTTCTAGTGAAATAATAATGGAAATACTTTGTCTCTCTGGTACTTCTCTGAAGCATGTCAACTGTACACTTCAGTGATGGGGATTTCCGACAGCCATTAGGTGTACAAACACCACGTATTAACTCCATTCCTCCTTTCCATCCATGTGCTGGTTAAGGCACTTCATAATGGGCAAGTTAATGATAAAACCTATCAGTACAAATGCAAAGATCTTCACATTGAGATTCTGAAGCACAGGTTTTTCTAAAGTTTTCAGCATGAGGTTCTTTTATGTAAGTTCTTTACCTCTGAAGTATACTTACAGCTAATGAAAACTCCCCATTTGCCTGTAAAAATCACAAAAATGGGCTATTACTATCTTTTTCCTGCAGTATTCTTGAAAGGTGGAAAACAGGCTGCTCCTCCTACAAAAAAAAATTGAATGCCAATATATTCCAATATCTGTAGAACCCAATCCATAGAAATACAAGCCAAAAGGCCAAGTTCACGACCTTAACTCAATAAAGCCTGGCACAGCCACACCACAGAGCCCTCCAGCCTCGCACCTTATCTTGCAACATGACCAGTACCAGATGCTCACAGAAGAGGAGAGCGTGTGTAGAGTGATCCTTTCCTTGCTGCAGCCTCACGGCTTCTGGCAATCAATGGTTTACAGAGTTCCTGAGCCCAGAGGCACACGTGGACACTTGTATTCCATGTGCCAATGGCCTTGTCACCCATGCATTCGTCCAGTCCCTCTTGACACTCCTGATGACTGGGAGGCCTCAAGCCCGTGCCCATGCCATGGCAACACAGAAATGACTTTCAACTTCAGCTTCTGATTTCTAGCTTAGAGCTGCCCAGTGTGCACTCTCTTCTCTGGTTTTTAGATTCTCAGGTGCTCTGAATTTTTTTTTTGAATACTCCTATTTACTTTTCATGCACTGCCCCACAAAATAATGCATGAAAAAGCACAAAGAGCTCTTTTCCTGTGGTGCCATTACTGTTTGATTTCACTTCTCCCTGTCTTTCCTGCTGCCCCTCCTTTCATGGGTTAGCTTGCACACATTAAAAGAATAGCCTGCCAACTCTTTCATCGCTCAGCCTATCTGCTGCTTATGAGACACCCTTCCATGGGTCATCTTCCTCTCCCAATCCCCTAGTACATGGATCTCAAAACTCTTCCCTCCACAGCTCACTAGGAAGGCGAAGGGTTCTGCAAACACCTGGCAGGCTATGGATTTCACTCTGACAACTGTCACACTGAAAGAAATAAAATCATACTGAGTATGAAAGCCCACCTAAAACACTGTACCTCCTTAGATTCCAGGAGCTTTCTTGGCTTCTCTGCTTGCTTCGGTTCACTCTTCAGCAGCATGTTTGGTACGGGCATTTTAACCAAAATGTTTATTTTTACTGTGTTGGTTTAAGTGAACCAGGGCTAATCCATGATCCTCCTTAATTACAGAAATCTCCTCTCAGGCTTCACTGACACATTTTTTCCTCATCTTCCACAATCAGATGAAATTTAAACTGCCATAACCAAACTTTCTTCCAGCCAATATGACCATGTTAACATTGCTCCTATCCTTTTCCTACCTTCCCTTGAAAGTCCATAGTCAACTTACATATTTCATTACATCTTACTGAATTTCTCCTTGATCCTTCTGGTCCCAAGCTGCAGGGTGAAACTCCCACTCACTGGGACCATGGGAGAGGTACTGTAAAGCTCAGCTGTGGCCCACTATCCCCGTTGTTTACTGTACATGCCTTTTCCTTTTGCACTGCCCCTCTCTGCCTCACCTTCTTCACTGTTCCACATATTCTTGTCCGAATTCCTTTAAAAATATTACTAGCAACAATTTAATTAAAACTAGTAATTTACAATTTCTGAGTTTAAGAACAGATCCAAACTCAGGATGTCTGGCATTCCCATGTGTCTGCTGTTAGGCTGCAATGCTGAGAAGTACAGGAGACGTTCTACAAGTCTCTTCCCCAGTAACAGTGGGCTTTATGAATTTCCAAGAGAAATGCTGATGAGGGGACAATTTTTACACATACCAGAAATACAGAGAGTTTCTTCATATTACCTTCTTATTCTCTGAAAGAACTTTTGCTATGCAAAAAAGGTGAGAGGCCTTCAAATATCAGAGAAAAGCAGCCATCAGAAGCAGGTTTAATCTTAATTTGCCTTTATTTCCATTCAAATTTGTGAGCTCAGTTAAGGCTTTGCAAATACAGCCATTTTCCTGCTGTGAGCTTTCTGCCCAAGTCGGTACCTGTGTGCTCCACCTGAACTGGAACTGACTATGGGGATGGTGTACCCATAAGTTCCTGGTGCAAAGGGAATAGTTGAGGGCAGTATGTTCTGGGTTTAAAATTAGAGATGATTATGGAGAATAAGAAGTTATAAATTCTTTTAAATGCAGATTTAAAGCCCTGTCTGGGATAAAAATTGTATTTTGATTGTTGCAAAAGTTTAATGAGTTCTAATAACTTCTGTTTAAAACCAAATGTGTAACCTCCAAATCAAAGTGGCTTACAACTCCCTCCAGTTGTTAAATGCTCTCAAGATGAGAACTATAGATAGCACACAAAACATTTGAAGTTCTGGCCAACAAGAAATGTATCCTAAGTGGCTGGTTTCCATTTTGTTCAAACTACGACCCATTAAAATGCAGACAGATTTAAGATAGGATTCAGGCCTGTGTTCAGGCAGATCTGTAGAGTAACCCAAATAAATATCCAACAAATTGGTTTGGATGCCTGTGTAAACAAAAGGTCTATAAACAACTGCAATAAACCCCAGCAAAAGATTCTGCATTTTGCTTGGCAGAATGTTTTCTTTATGCACTTAGATTACCAAACCATGATCTCATCATTAGTCAACAAGATACTAGAAAGACCATCAAAGCAAACTACGGGAGAGTTGAGATTGATTCATGCCAAACAAATGTTTGTAGCTAACAGCTGTATTACCACTGATTTTAATTTACTCAGCAGGATTCTCCTTTCATTTCCGAAGTGAGATGAATGTCCCAATGCATGATGTAGACAGAATGTCTTCCTACTGCACAGGCAATGAGTTGTGTGAGCTCTCCTGGATCACACAATCTCTTGCTGGTCTTAGGCTCCATGCAGAATTGCAACCTGGCATTTTCTATTTATTTATTTATCTATCTATTTCTATTTTTATTCTATTCTGTTTAGCAATAAGAATCCTAAAGGTGATCTGACCTGTTCTGAGAAGTCTGTGAGCTTATGGTGATACACACATACCCTGTGTAAGGATTTAGGGAGGCTACATTAGCATTCATTCCTGCTCCTGTGGAATCTTTTGGATCCTATCTTGGACAGCTTGTGCCTCCTGAATGAGAAGTTGTTTCCCTTTTCCTTCCTTTGTGTTTTTGGTAACATTTAGAAAGCTGTCCCTGGGCAACTGTTGTGCCTCCTTGCCTATGAAGGATGCATGTCAAAAGGAATCACCTTCTTAAACCCACCAAACAGGATGGTGTATCAGTCCTATTAACGTTAACAAGAGTTTAGCCGTGGACTTCCACGGGGCCAGGATTTAACCTAAGGAACAAATGATGCAATTATAGCTTAGGATTCTCTCCAGGAATTGTTATTTGGGATTGCCTTTTCACTTGTGCTGCACTATTCAGTATGCTCTTTTCAGGGCTGCTCCTCACACAGGGCATTGCACAGTCAAATAAAGCTGCTCTTCTTTGTGCCAGTATTTCAAATTTGATTGTCCTTGCAGGAGACACACCCTGAACAAGCCATGAGGTTCTAAAATGCTTCTCAGAAAGATTTTTCATGTAATCTGGAATTCATAAAAAATAAGGCAGACTGAGTGAGCAGCAGCATGGGTTTGAGGGTTTTGCCAAAACACTGACACCCTGTGTCTCAATAGCTGGAGAGAGAAAAATGTACTTCCAGAAAACATTGAAAATTTCTGTCTGGCTACACCATCTCCCCAAAACTTAATCAATCTCTTGTAACTTAAACCGCTTACTGTTCTTCAGATATTCTCTCAATATCCCAAAAAGGGTATACAGGCTATTATTTAAAATGCCTAACTAACTGATGATGTATATCTCCTCTGTCAAATTTTGCACTGTTCATGGAATCTTTTATAATCTATAAATCTTCCTGTGCAGTTCTTCCCTTCACTGTCTTGTCTGTGGCAGTGTCAAGAAAATAACCTGCAGTTCAACTAGACTGCAGTTCCCCTACATTCAGGTGTTCCCTGATGATTTACTGTTTATCTGTGAGCAAAGGAAGGTTCAGAGCAAAGGAGAACCCAGACGTTCCGAATGACAGAGCTGAAGAGGAAGTACCACAAACCTTGGAGGTTTGCTTTTGACTCATGAGACTCTGAGTGCTTTAACAGTAACAGGCAAACCCACCTGTACCCTTTAGAAACATAGATTTCTGTCTGAAAACAGAGAATTAAGAGAACATGAAAGGCAACAAACATTTTTTAATTTCTGCAGGAAGTGTTTAAAATGTGACTGCTTAAGCCTCCTCTTGAAAGAGACATTAAACTTCCATATAGAGAAGGCATAAATAAACAACAATCAAAAGTTTTAGATCATGATACATTCTCACTGCCCAACGTCACACTGTGGACAGTCCAGAAACAGACAGACCCTTCCAGGCCTATCCTTCAAATAGCTTTTTTGCACAGGAGTGCCTCAAAATACTTCTTAAATCTTTGTTGTTGTTGGTCTGCATAACAAATTGTTTTCTTTGAGATGGACCAAATTACATCTGCCTCACCCTCCATGCAGCTCACAAGGTTATGGTACTTCACAAGCTATCCAGGGATACTCTTGATATCAATCTTGAAGCCTATTCAAAACAAGGATGGGGAGTCAGGGCTTTCTCTGCCAACATTCCTGCTGAATAATCACACAGCTCCATTATCTGTGGGGGAGTCCTCTCTTCCAGAGTTCCCTCTCCGGGCTGTGCTGCCCATTGGGAGCTCAGGGATAGAGCTGAGAGACACCGCGGGAAGCGTGTCCTGAAAGCCCATGCAGATTGCAACACTATCACTTATCCCTTTCATGCTGTCTTTCTCCATAAAGAGAGGGTCAGTCACAAAAGGCCTCCTTTGTCACTAAATAATCACGGTGCTGGTGCCTTCCCTACGACTTTTCTCAACTGGGAAGTGCACAGGGCACAACGGGAGCACAGTGAACCAAAATGCTGAGCAGCGTGAGCCCCACCATCCTGATATCTACACTGATCTCTAACAGGAAAGAAACAGTGAAGCTTTCTATTAAGTTTTTACTTGGAAACTTGACAACAACTTCCCTGTATTAAAAATACTCCAGACTACACTTTTCCAAATTAACACCACTGTCTCAAAGCCCTTCGGAATTTAATATTTGCCATATACACTATACTTGGACTTGCATACTTGTCAATCACTTGTTTGCATGGAATCCTTTCAAAATCTTTACTTACATGTACAAAAGTGTTTTGATATTAAAGCAGAATGGAAGGCAGAGAGATGAGGGCTGGACACTTTGCTCTGGCTTCCTTGGTCTGTCCTGCTCTTTGTGAATTTTTGAGGGGAAGTAGCTGGTTGTTGTTCTTTGAGAGAGGGAGGTTCAAGGCAGTGAGAGTGTGAATGGCATTGGCTGGCACTGGCTATAAACACAGAACTCTGGTTTCCAGTGTACATTTTCAGCACAGTTTGAGAGGCTGGAATTTCCAGATGACGTGCTCGATGTATGTGGTGGGGGTGGAAGGCAGAAAGAATCCTTTTTTTTCAGGTTCACTTCTGGCTGTCACTCAAACATAGCAATAAAATCAGCTCCAATTAAGGGGATATGCAAGGAATTTCATGATAATGTCAACACTCCATTCCATCAATACAGGGGTGAAGAAAAAAAGCCTTTTTTTTTTTAAAAAAAAAAAAAAGAAAAAACCTCAGTCACACTCAACTGTGGTATCACCAGATAAACAGTTAATCACAAAGGTACATGAAGTGGTTCACAATTCCTTCATTATCCTGTGGGGTTTTTCCTTTGTTTTTTTTTCTTTGGGGGCCCTGGTTTCTGTTTCATTTGCTTTCTGATTACTCCAGTGCTGACTTAACTTTCTCTAGCAGACTGCCTTCAATTCTCTAAGAGGTTCAGCTTCTCATCCATTAACCCCTTGCTGCAGGGAATCTCACACACATAACCTTGGAAACAGAAAACAGATAGAGAGACCAGAGTACTACATGGAGAAAAAAGCCCAGCTCTGGACCCACTCCCATCTCACTTCACCTCTAACTTTCTGTGAGACATTAAAACACGTCCCAGTTAAAATAAAGCACTTACCAAGGTTCTTAGGCTTCTCAATATTCAATAGGTACTTTTTATCCTGTGTTTTACCATGTAGGAGCCTAAATCTACATGTGATTACTTCCTTAGCTGCAAAATGGACACAGTTACAATGCAACTGGACAAAAGCTGATCTATTTTGGATTTGTTGATCCAGGGAGAGGAGAATTTCCAGGGAGCACAGCTGCCCCTCCAACTATACTGATGTGGAAGCACGTCAAATCTGTAGCTGTCAGATTGCTACTCCATTTAATCTACTCTCATGTTCATTGCTGAGATCTGCACTTTGTGGCTGCTCCAGCTGACCCCACAATCTACAAAGACATTTTGGAGGTGATTTTGACCTCCTCAACCCATATTAAGATTATCTGTGGTGCAGCTGTGGGTCAGATCTGGGATGGTGCTTTTGTAACTTCTTACCCTACTTATTCTGCTCTGTGCTGTTAATCCTGCAGAGGAGGAGGATGATTTCATCAGAATTTGATGTATTAAGCCTTGTGAACACGTCAGTGGTTTGGATGGAAGTAGTTCTTGTTACATCCATTTCAAATTTCTAATTCAGCCCTCCTAAAATGCCCTAAAGGAAAGCCCCAAGCCATTTTAGCATAGCTGCATAGGGCTGAATGCTACACAAACTTAGTGTTCTGCCTAATCCCCTCTCAATTTCTAGGGGAAAAAAAAAGGAAAGCTGTCCACAACTGATGAGAATATGTTTGGAACGAAGAACCTGCTGGATTATTTAAAGCTCTGCTCTACTGATAGCCAACCTTGGCTGTTAAAATGAACTGCATGACTACATTCCCTGTAAAATGTATCTCCATTTCCTTTCAGGTTGGGAAGCTGATCCAAGAAGCAGCTGGAAGGAGTAATTTGAAGAGAGTTACACTGGAGCTGGGTGGGAAAAGCCCAAACATTATTTTCGCAGATGCTGATTGTAAGTCAGCACTTCCATATTTTTGCTAAAAACATGTTTGCATGATGTCTTTTTCCTTTTCCTTTTTTTTTTTTAACTAATTTTAGGACACACCTTTCATACAAAGTGAAGCGAAGCAATACAGCTGTATCTAATGGCACTTTTCAATCTTACAGAGGCAACCTAAGGTGTGATATCTTTTATAAAAATACAACTTTTGAACCCACAGATTCATAGTCAGCAAGAAAGCAGAAAAAAGGTTATAACGAAGCATACAGACTTGGTGTTTTTCACAGTCATAGTCCCACACACATTTGCCATCCTATGCTCTGCAGTAAGGTGATTTAGTGCTTTAAATCTGGAAATTCTGTGATTTTTTTGTTTCACAGCAATTATAAAAAGGGAGGGCTTTTATGTATACTTAATTTGCTAATCTAGTCAGGGCAGTATTCCTTTGTTAAGCAGCTGTAAAGGGAGATTATTCCATTTTTTAAATTTTCACAATTAAAGATTTGTGTATTGAAATATCCTCACTGCCACTGTCAGCAGGGAACTGAAAATTTTGGCAGATGTATGATGTTGTGCAGCTGAGATTTCTGGCACCTGAGAAGGTCCAGGACAGCTGTTTAGGATAGGATATAAACACAACCTGGAAGTTTCTGCTTAAATAATCAGCAACAAAATAGTTAAAATGTTGATATCTAATTGTCAGCAGGAGGTTTTGAAGTTAACGTCCCGTTAAGATGAATGAGATGGTTCACACCTTGCTCTGAGCTCTTGTTTCAGGCTGGGTGCAGGCACACTGTACTCAATGCCCTTTCTGAGAACTCTGCAACCCCAATAAATAGACACATAAGGATTTGGTCTTCTCATTTAAAAGGGGGAAGTGAATAGAATGATTTTGAATAGCATGAATTACAAGAGATGGTTACAGTCCTGTATCCATTTTCAAAACTTATCAATATCTGAAAAAATAGGGAAAGCTTGACAACTTCCAGCAGCTTTTCTATGTAGAAATGCTTTACCAAGTCGAGGATTGAAATTTCAGCACAGTCATCCTGGTAAGCTAAAAAAGCTCTTGTCAGCTGGAGCCAGACACAGATATTACAGCCTTCTACCCCAGTTACTCATCTCTACCTCCCACCACATACCACCACACCTCAAATGTCCCTCACCTACTAACTCAGACTTGATCACCTAAGCATTTCTAGTAGAGTGACAAGTGCCAGGGGCAGGTCTGTGTTATGGCCTTCCATGGGGGAAGGACAACTGCTCTCTGGTCTTCCCACAATTACAACCTCCAGAACTTGGCCTAACATTTAGACTTCAAAGCTCTGATTATTTAAAAACAGCAACTGGCTCACCATTCCAAAGGAGCTGTTTGTTCTGCTTGAGGAACACTGTGTGCCAAAAGTCAGCAGAAAGCATGATAAAGCTGTTGAAGGTTTAGTGCACCAAAAGACCAGAGAAGAATGGTTAGAGCCCCTCATGGTGAAACTGTTAACAATAGAGGAAGAAACATTAGTTAATCACAGCTATCCACTAGTGCTTTCAATCTCCATGGAGCTGCCAGGGAAAATCTGAATATGGTCCAGGGAACACCCCATATAATTTTTCTAAAGACCACACTGAGGGCAGAAAAAGACATTTCTGTTAGAGTTGTCTAGAATGTGCTGAAAGTAAAGCACTGTTGCTTTGTTTAGTCCATAAAAGATTATACTTTAAGCAATGTTCCAAAGTGCTACAGTTGGTAACAGAGGTATTACTGTGCTGTAGGGCATCACTGTTTAGGGATGAATTCATTATTCTTGTCTAGTCAGTTATTACACCCAATGTAAGAATGTGGCCTTGAATGTCTAAATATGACTGGATCCTCTCTCCTGCTTGGACAGAATGTGTTAGTTGTACCTCCAAGGAAGTTAGAGTAGAAATCGAGGGTTGATTGTTCTATAACAGATCTATAATTTTAAAGCCTTACCCAGTCCTCTGCATGGGCGAAGAGGAAATGTCTATGTTGTGGAAAAAGAATCTGGCTTTTTGGGAAGGACAGGTCTTGCCATTATCAAATTCTCCCACGTATTTGGTTTGCTGTAATTCTCACACACGAAGTATTAAACCCAGTGCCAGCTTGGGATCACAAATTTTCCCCTCCTATAGTGACCCAGTCAGATGTATTTATGTGGGGCACACTCTGCTTCCAAGGTTCCCTTAAGAGTTTTACTTGGTAAATGACATGTTGCTGGATATAAGACACTGGTGAAGTTGTTCTTGCATACCCTACTCCTATTGACTGCTAAAGCAGTGTCTTAAGTTCTCCAGTGGGAATCATCCTCATTTATGACCTGACACAACCACAGGATGTTTTGATTTAGTTTTATTAACCAAATCCTACTACTGAAGTTTCACGAATGTGGCACTGTGTAATACATGCAACACTGGAGCAAAAGCAGGTTTGCCCACGGTGTTCCAGTGCAACATGTGCTGTCTTGGCTTTTCAGTGGACTACGCTGTGGAACAAGCTCACCAAGGAGTCTTCTTCAATCAAGGTCAATGCTGCACTGCAGGCTCACGGATTTATGTGGAAGAATCAATCTACGAAGAGTTTGTTAGAAGAAGTGTAGAACGTGCAAAGAGGAGAGTTGTGGGGAGTCCTTTTGACCCAACTACAGAACAAGGTCCACAGGTAAAGGAGTAGGGCTTCGGCTCTACAGCCCAGGAGGTGCCTGGAAGTATTTAAACTCCACTATGGCAGAGGTCAGTCAGTGCACACTCACTCAAGGCCCAGGGTAGCTGACGCGATACATTGACAGCTTTCAAGATTAAAATTCTAAAGGATTAAATAAGCTGTGCAGCTCTGAGGTGTTTCTTGTTAAATAAAAAAATCTCAATTTAAGTATCAATGTTTGCCTCCCAGTTTTAAGAGCAGGATTTGGATCTTCAGCCCTCAAAATACAGCTGTAAACTGTGAGAAGCTCTCAAAAGTCTCTGTGAGCACTTACTGTCAAGAACTGTCTACAACCATAACTGTGCTTAGACATCCAGGAATTCTAAGCAAAAGATGGGCATAATCAGAAATAAGTCTTTAGAAAACGTTCCTGCCACTAATAACCAGCTGGGCTTATAACAGTTTCAGGAAGTTAATCTGGGACAAAAACTAATGATCTGCTTTTTTTGTGCTTGTAAACTAGATTGTTTAGCAAGAGCGTGGGTTAAGCCACAAACATAAGGTGACACATCTTAAGCCTGAGCCCGAGGTTACAGTCAGCACCTGCGTGTAGATCTTTGGCATCTGCAGCTCAAAGAGTAGAGAATGGAAGCAGGAACCGACTCACTGGAACATGACTTGTCTAAAAACACCTACTTGGACTCAATTGTCAAGTACACAGTCTGCACATCAAACAGCTTCTCCTCTCTTTCAGATTGATAAAAAACAATACAACAAGATCTTGGAACTGATTCAAAGTGGCATTACTGAAGGAGCGAAACTTGAATGTGGGGGAAAAGGGCTGGGAAGAAAGGGATTCTTCATTGAACCAACGGTGTTTTCCAATGTAACAGATGACATGCGGATCGCCAAGGAGGAGGTATTCACATGTGTGGGCAAGATCCTTTTAGAATGTCCTAAATATTACTCTTTTTTTGTTTGTTTAATTCCTAAGACAAAAGCTTCAGAATGAAAATTACCACTACATTAAAAAAAAAAATCTTTACAGAACTCCTTTTGCACAGTAAGTGACATCAGCTGGGTAAGGAAGCTCAATTTTTGTCACTGACTGTAAGGTCTCAGACATCAAAGAGGAGATATGGGTAGAATGGACAAGTTCCACTGAGGCACCTGCTTTGGGAAATTCATGCAGTTTTACAGACAGATATTACCACTATTTATCACTAAATTTTGCTGTGGGAAATTTTGAAGAGTATAATAGAAGAGACAAGATAATTTAAAAAGCAGAATAAAACAAGAATAAAATGCCTCTGAGGGGGCTGGTTTATTGTTCCAGTGCGACGAAAGATGAGGGGGCGAGGTAAATGCCCATCCTGGGTGGACAACGAGGTTTTGAAGGAACTTAGGAACAAAAAGAGGATATATCATCTTTGGAAGGAGGGTCAGGTCTCTCAGAAAGTATTTAAGGAGGCTGCTAGGGCATGCAGGAAAAAAATTAGGGAGGCCAAAGCTCAGTTTGAGCTCAATTTGGCGACCCTTGTAAAGGACAATAAAAAATGCTTTTACAAATATATTAATGAAAAAAGGAAGGGCAGGACCGACCTTTGTTGTCTATTGGATACAGAAGGGAATTTAGAAACTGCAGATGAGAAGAAAGTGGAAGTGCTTAATGACTTCTTTGCCTCGGTCTTTACTGAAAAGACACATGGTGCTCAGGACAACTGTCTTCCTAGGTTGGTAGGTAATATCAGGGAGCAGAAGAGTCCCCCTGT
>VZTG01001029.1:517908-613031 GCA_013397845.1 Melanocharis versteri
CTTGAGCGTGTCCAGAGGAGGGCAACAAGGCTGGTGAGGGGCTTGGAGCACAAGCCCTATGAGGAACGGCTGAGGGAGCTGGGGTTGTTTAGCCTGGAGAAAAGGAGACTCAGAGGTGACCTTATCACTCTCTACAACTTCTTGAAAGGTGGTTGTAGTGAGGTGGGGGTTGGTCTCTTTTTCCGGGCAACAACTGACAGAACAAGAGGACACAGTCTTAAGTTGCGCCAAGGGAAATACAGGTTAGATCTTAGGAGAAACTTTTTTACAGAAAGAGTGATAAAGTATTGGAATGGTTTACCTGGGGAGGTGGTGGAATCACCATCCCTGGATGTGTTTAAAAAGAGATTGGATGTGGCACTCAGTGCCATGGTTTAGTTTAGTTAAGGTGTTAGGGCAGAGGTTGGACTCGATGATCTTGAAGGTCTCTTCCAACCTGGTAATTCTGTGATTCTGTGATTCTGTGATTAATTATTACTCTTTGTTGCAGATTTTTGGGCCAGTTCAAGAAATATTGAGATTTAAAACCATGGATGAAGTTATAGAGAGAGCCAACAATTCTGATTTTGGGCTGGTAGCTGCTGTCTTTACAAATGACATAAACAAGGCCCTGACAGTCTCTTCAGCAATGCAGGCTGGGACAGTCTGGTAAGCAGAAGTTATCCCACTCCCTCTGTTGAAGATAAAGAGTTTGACTCACTATGATCAGTTCAGTTCAGTTTTGCACCCTTTGTTAAGAATATTTCTGCAGCCCATCCTAGTGGTGGATCACGGGCCAAGCCGCGGAACAGCAGTGGGGAGGTGCTGTGGCTGCTCAGTGCTGGGAATGCTGCTGGAGCTGGAGAGCACCTTGCTTCCCAGGGCCACGGCAGCCACTGCTGAGCGGCTCTTCTGGAAACCAACAGGAGAAACGATCCTTTCTGGGAGCCCAGGAATCCCAGGAGGTTTCTGCTAAAGGCAGAAAAGTGTACTTTTTACAACATTAAGGAACTGAGGGGACACCTCCTCTCCAGTCTTTAGGAGTAGGCAATGCCAACTCTAGAGTTTAGTAGCTTGCAATTTAATATGTCAAACCTGAGTAAACTAAAGGTCTGCAAGAAATTAGGGAGAAAAAGGGCAAACTCAAATCTAACACCTCTTTGTTATAAACTGGCACTGAGGTTTGGCAGCAGATTAACAGTTCATTACTGAAGCTGTGTCCAAGGGTATGGTGCTCTCCTCCAGCCCTCACAGGTCAAATCCAATTCTCCTTAGAAGTAAGAAGCAGAATGTTGTTTTTGTAGCATAAATCCTTCACTTCTTTTCAACATGAAACAAGTTTGTTATTACCAAGAGGTATAGAGTGTCCGTAGCTCCACAAGTTTCAGCCTCTCTCTGAGTTATCCAAAGGTCTCTCTGGCAGTGCAGCTGGACTTAATGCCTCTTCCTGTTACAGGATAAATTGCTACAATGCCTTAAATGCCCAAAGTCCTTTTGGAGGATTCAAAATGTCTGGCAATGGGAGAGAGATGTAAGTATTACACTGCTGTTTTCTAAAAAGTTTTCAATTCTACAACTTAATCAACATTAGTGAATGTTTCCATGCAAATTAAGATCCAGAAATAGTCCAACCTGGGAATCAGGGCATAATATAAGGTGACCTTTAATCATTGCCAGTTCTAAATGCAATTGATTTGCATGGTAAGAGCACTTTTTTTTTTCTTTTTTTTTAACATTACAAACTAACTTACTGGAATTATCTTCTTATTCTGAAAGGAACTGAAAATTTCTGAGTATTTTTCTGAACTTGCATTCTGTGTTTTCTGGAAGGTTTTTTTAGCCATATTAAGCATCACGTTTAGGAAAGACTCTCTCTTTGGTGCTGCTGAGTGCTTATTGACTGGTTTGGTGTTTTTTGTTTCAGAGTTGTTTTGCCATGTATTGTGTCTCTCTTGGTAGTTTTTCCCTTCCTTTCTTCAGTTTTCACTATATTTATTAATATGCGTGCATTTGAATTTTATTAAAAAGTTATCAACTTGCAGATTTTTAAACAATTAAATCAGGCATAGAGAAGGAAACAAATGTGTTTACATCCCTTTGAAAAAAACCACTTGCCGTTATAAAGCTTTCTGTCTTTCTTATTCCATTTAGCACTAAGTGCTAAATATTTTGAAATGGAGCTCCACACTTAAATACTGTCCCATGTACCTAATTTAAATTCTTACCAGTTTCTCATTCTCATTACAATCACAAGAAAGTTTAGCAATTGCATCAGCCCCAGATTGGTTACATACCAAGGATTCAATTAATTTCTGTGCAGGAGGCATGTGTACCAGATATGTCTCACCTAAGTTTTCAAAATAGCTTATGGCTAATGGCAAACTCAGCAGTAAAACTAAAGTAAGGTCAAACTCTTTAAAACTTTAAATATGTTGAAGTATACAACTTGATCTATAAAATAAGCTCTATGTAGTCTGAAGTATTTTCCCTCGTTAGGGAGTACTTTGAATAACACATTCATACTATTCACATTCATGAGTTATGAGGTGATCTCACACTGGCATAAATATGTCAGGTCATCTAACTCTTATCATTGTGAAAATATTCTAAAACTACTAAGCTCGATAGAGCACATGAGTAACTTGACACCCAGGGGTGACCCCACTGACTCCAGGGAGGTTCAACTGTGCAAGCAAAATATTCACATATCAATGCTGCAGAGTTCTTGAAAGGGGGGAAACCCAGGCAGCACCCCAGCTCTCATGGAAAAATGTATGGTAATTGCACACTTGATTCTCACTACAGCTTTGGAAGTATTCATCATAAACAATAAATGTTTGGAATGGCAATAATCTCCATCTCACAAAGATGCCTGAAAACCTACCTATGAGTAATTATTCTACTCCTTTCAGAACCTCTTTGATCAGATATCACCTTCTAATTCACCTCCTCCATCCTGCATTAATACCTGCATACTTTTTATTAAAATGCCAGTTTCCTAGATTCTTGTTTTTAAGGGGTACATTTTACAGCATAAATAACGTTGAGTTGGGCAGTTAAAGAAAAAAAGAAAAAGTGTTTATACGTAAGTGTGTCATTGCTAAGCTGACACTATGTTACAGCCAGATCATAACTGGGCCACTGTGCTGCCTGTGCCAGCACTGCATTATCTGGGACTTGTTTTGGTCCTGCATTTAAATTCACAGGCTTTCATCACACATGGGCAAAAAATCAACCCAGAGTTGAGAACTGTTACACTCATTTTACACTCCCACAAAATGTGGCAGGGTATGTGCATCCCAGTAGAGAATCAGAACTCATGTACACAATACAGGTGACTTGTGATTGCATTAAGTCTACTTACAATATTCTTCTATCCTTGAAGTGGTCTAGAAGACATGGGTTTGGGGTTTTTTTCATTCATGTTTTTTTAAAGCTTCTTATCACTACCCGGGAGATGTAAAATTTAACTCCTGTAACTAAAAATTGGGTGATTCACATGTGGCCATTTTATATTAGAGCTCCCCAAAATTCTGGCCTCTGTCCAAATGTCTTCAAGGGAAGGAAATGCCATTCTACTCCAGAACTCTCCTTTAATGTCATAGGAATTGTTATTGTCTGGATAGCTCTGAGATAGAGCAGTGCACACCTGCATTCCAAAAACCAAGTGCAAGCAGGAGAATGGCTTGGAGTTGTAATTCTTTCCCTTATCTTTTTTTCTCTTGGACTGAGGGAGAGAAGACAATATGTAATATTTGTTATTTAAAAGTGTTTTGTTCCCCTTCCCTCACACCTACACAACCCAGGGACAGCACCATGCAGATTTGACCCATGGGCTCCTTCCTTTTCACAGACACAACCTTTGTTCTCACTCTGATACCAAACTGCAATCCCAGAAGACCCAGAGTGCCCATAGAATAGGATGGTTTTCCTTCCTGTATTAGGCTGTGGGGACAATCGAGACCTTTAATTGAACACACACTGATTCTTCAGCTCTGAATGTCTGGCATAACCCATCTTCCTATTCAGCAAGTGCAGCTTTTTAACTTTTGAAAAATGCTTGCCTTAGAATTCATCACTATTGTCCATTTCCAAACTATTGACCAGAAAACAAACGTGTAAAGCCCTGAAGCCATGAGCTGAAGAAACAGACAATAAATGTCTAATTTTGTTTGGCAGACCAAGATGAGAGATCAAGTGGCATTTGGAACATACATACATAAAGTCACTGGCTGCTGGCAGCTGGGTTATCTATTGGCTTGCAAAAATGTGTCCAATGGGTGTCTGGAGCTACACAGGAGCCCTGCTGAATCCAGAAACTTCCACACAGACACTTACCAGCATTAGTTATTGGGCTCCAGGCAGCTCCTGGTGACAGCTTCCACTGAGCCCTAAGAGAATGCTTCTGATAAACAGCTAAGGTTTTTGGTCATTCTTTGGAGGCAAATCCACCACTTTCTACTGAAAGCTGGAGGTGGGATGGTCCACATCAATGGGAACCTTTCACATGTAAAAAAGTCTTCACTAATATTTGCTTGCAGGTACTTAGACTCTGGCAAATCTTAAAACCGCCTACTGAATCATCAGTCTGATGTATCCCTTAAATACTGACCACTATATCACATAGTGCACATCAACAGGCACATCAGCTTTCAAAACTGCAGATGAAGTGATATAGGCTGGTAAATACTGGTATTTCTGCTCAAATGAATTAACTTTCCAAAGAAGGTTACAGGAGTTTCACCCCAATGTTATATTTTGTGTAAAATCTGCAGTGTAGAAGTAAATACAAAATGGGTTACACAACACTGGGGGCCTGCAGAGGGGTTTAATTGCCTTGAACAGTGGCCTCTCACTCCATTCTGAAACACTTATTAGAAGGAGATTTGGAGGAATTCCTCTGAAATATTCTTTATGGTTCAGTTGGCATTAAGTCCTGCTCAGGAGAATCCAGAGGGGAGGCAGTGTCAAATAGTAAACATGCTAACATCATATCCATGCCAGCATGTTCTACACTTTAATATAAGTAATAGAGCAATATTGTGTGTGTCTTAGGGGTGGGGATAAAAATGCAACCAAAAACCAAATATCTGTAAGACCTCCTGCAAAAAAATCCTCATTGAGTTAATGTGGCAAAGATATTCGACTTCCAGAGTTGGACTGTACCTGTTTTGAGGTGGGGACAGTGTTTGCTTTACATACACGGCATCTGGGAGACGTATTATAACTTAACTAATGACATAAAGAAACTTCTCCATTACTCAAATAGGCACAGGAAAATGGAAATACCTATACTTCAGAGAAGACGAGCGTAAGTCCCAAGAAGCTGTGTGACATCCCCTCTAAACCTCAGCGGAGTAGCCAAAGAGATGAGCCAGGCTGCAGCTGACTAAAACAAAATGTTAATAGCATTCAGAAACACCCACTTTTTAAGCATCATCTATCCAAAGCAGAATGTGTGCCCCTCAGAGCCATGTGTCAGATGACTGGGACCCAGTAAGTGCCTGGTCTCTAGCAGTAGGGAGGATCTTATGTAAGGTCCTGTGCCAGGACAAAACGAGGAATTCCACAGGGAATTGAAGAAGGGAATCTGAGCAAGCTGAACCCTCTTCCACATTAAGTGCAAATGGTGATTTCTACCGCTGGATGTTTTGCTAGGGAGAAAAGATCAGCAGGTCAGGAGTCAAGTTCATTTCTATCCACGGTTGTGAGTAGTTCATTTTGCATTGTGCTCAGTGAGGACCTTCCCTTTATTGAGTGTAAATATAAACAGTAATTTCAGTGGCCAGTGGGGTAGGTCTTGGTGTTTGGACATTTTCAAGGTCTAGAAAGGACAGAGGACATCAATTCACTCCCAAAACCTCCATCAACACACAGTGAGTATTTCTGGGTTCAATGTTCTGTATCTCCTTATCAAATTCTGAAGCAATCCATTGTTCTTCTGACCTAAATTGAACTTCAATTTTGGGTTATATGTTAACTTTATCAAGAAATCATTTTGCTTGATAAACAATACCTGGTATAAGCTGATGCTGCAATTTGTTCTTTAGGGGTGAATGTGGATTGAGAGAATATTCTGAAGTTAAAACTGTGACAATAAAGATCCCTCAGAAGAACTCCTAAAATGACAAAGGACCGTGTTGTGCAGAAGAGCACATGATGCCACCTTCTCTATTCCTTATGGAGACCAGCACTCAGGAATAAAAAGTGTTACACAATATATATTTAAGAAATTAAGTTGCAACATATATACTGGGCACATATCTGCGTACGTAATGCAAACCAACTCTGCATGTTTTCATAAAACTCTCCTGAGAATCGTTACATCTTTATAAAACAAATCATAACTAGATAAAATTGCTACTGGGCATCATTTAGTAACGGTTCCAGCTATAAAACTGTTAAATGCAAATGCATGCACACACACATTTATCTCTTCCTTAAATAAACAAAATAAGTCTTACTGCTTTCAGGTTGCCTTCTCAAACAGACCTGCCTTGTACTGACATTGTAGTTTCAATCAGGGCTCTACAAGCCAGATTTTACCCAAAACACTAGCAATGAACCGCACAAACAAGTATCAGTGATGTTCTTAAAAAATAAAAGACTCTGAATGGTAATGGCCCCAAACCTGGTACAGTGGCAACTTTCCAATTAGCACGCCCATATAAAGAGGTCAGACTGGGGAGGGAATCAATCTGCTGCATGGACAATGAAAGCCAAATACTTATCAGTGAGATTTGGCTTTCATGGCTCACTGCAATTCGGATTTCAAAGCTTATTTTCGTAATTACTTTATGTCTTGCTATAAGCAAAAAGTCCTCCTTCACTTACAGGAACTTGAATGGATTTACCTGCCTGCCAAAAGAGCAAGGCCAGACAGGGTGGGTGGGTGTTAACGAGAACAGGAACAGATTCCAAGGCTTCACAGAATATTTTAGCTTTCACTGCTTGTCTAGTTTTGTTGTTGTTGTTGTTACTCTTGTTGCTTTCACCTTTTTTCTTTTTTTAAACAAATATATGCACGCACAGGCTCCATTTATTTGTCTGCTATTAAACTGCCTGTGATCACACTGGGAATCATTAAGTACTTGTTACAACTTTTACTAAATTATGTCTTGCCATCCTCACCATGCTTGTACACCTCAGGTGATGTTACTGGCTGGTACTGAGTTTTCAATTATGTTTGCATTTTTTCGGCCCAGGACAAAAATATGAGCAAGTTCTTTCAGAAGTGAGGTGTTTAAAGCCTGTCACATTATTACCTGCTGCCTACAGAATCTCTTCAAATCTATCACTGACAAACTAAACACTATATCTTTCTTTTTTCCAGCTGCAGAGCTCATCAATTCCCCAGAATTTTTTTTTAAGAGGTTTCATATTATGTTTTAACTTAGAATTAAGAAAATCTATTTTAGAAGTACAGTAAATCATCCACACAGTGTAGCTACATGATCTGGGGTGTAAGGACAGAATCAGAGCCTCAGGTGTAAGTTTTCCTAGCTGCAGAGTCTATGCTATGAACTGTTGAAAACTCCAGCCCTGATCAGAAACCTACTTCCGCATGTTCTTAACTTCCTTTAGTCTCTGAGGAATTCCTCGTAGATTTGAAGTTGTATGTGTCCTTCAGCATACTGCTGGATCAGGACCAGAGTCTCCAGCACTTCATAGTGTGGTGGCCCTCAATATTCTGTAACTCATGTCAAACTGTGTATGTGTTTTTAAGCAATACGTATACATGCCATTATTCAGAGCTGGTAGTACATTCACAGACATGGAGATAAATCAACGTATTCCTGAGTCGTTAAATTCAAATGCCATATACTTCTACTGTAGTGTATGTCAGAGTGAAGAAAAACAAAATACAGCAAGTAAGAGATTAGTTATCTTTTAAACTGCAATATAAATGTGAAAAAGGAGATTTTACTTCTTTACTCCTATTTACCTAAAAAAGAAAATTACTGTGCTTACAACATTTACACCATGTACTCTTTTGTATTCTTTTCGTGTATTTTGTATGTCTGTGCTTTATTCCCAATACATTCAGGTAAATAATATAGAGTTGCCATTTTTTCAACCCTGTCACTGCAGCTCCATTTGATGTACATGGATTTGTGAAATCCTTTTTTAGATGTACCATCTGCATGGATCCAACAAAACATTTTTCCAGTCCCTGCAGCTTTTTGTTACAGTTTTTAATCATGTATATAGTTTTATGTTATTAAAAAAGTAAAAGGATATTTTCTATGAAGTTTTTTCCATTAAAAAGGTTTAGAGAAAGACTTTAGACTGTGAGACTCCTTTATTGTTGACAGAGCTATAAAATATTAAAAAAAATATTTTCTTAGCAAAAGATCTGCTCTCACAGTAGCTTTATTTTCATTTGCAAAAGTGAATGAAGTAAAAGGCCAATTACATTTTCTGGAATATTATTGCAGCTGTATGAAAACACTTGTGAATTGCAGATCTAGGTCATAGTCAAAGTTCATCCTCACCCTTATGGTCATAAAGTTTAGCTATTGGGACAGGTCTGAAGTCATCAAAACCAGTGGGGCACCCTTGCAAACTGCTTCATCACAGCTTGATTTTTGGATAATGTTTTAAAAAATCATGATGCCTTTTCTTTCTCTAGTAGATCTTTCACAGAGATTATTAAATTAACACTCAGATCTTTTGTGGAGAGATAGTCTACCTATCTTTGATTTCAAAATGCTAAAATGGGACAAGGACAGACTGAATTCACATGGCCAGGTACCATACAACTCTCCCTCAAGCAATGCCTTTATTCCAGGTTCCTTTCATTGCCAGGAACTGCATTCCTTTTTGAAATGGTGCCTATTTCGGTAAAGTAACTACTCAGTTAATACGGCCAAGCTACTTCATTGTACGGCAAGCAATGGTCATACCTCAGTGTCACGGAATAATACTGTTGGTTTAATCAACACTCGACAGCAATCACAATGAAGTAACTTGACTAGAATAGATGAGATAAAAGAGAATAAAACTCAATAATAGGAAGGAAATTGCATTCTTAGGAAGGAGTACTGTTCCTGAAAGTCTGGAATATCAGGTATATATTAAGCAGAGTATAATTTCTATTTAACTAGCAGCATGGACAACTCTGCCGTGGGACTTTGGGTGGACAATTAGTACTCCCCATCTCTCTGACCCACTTGCCACCTGTCTCAGCACTCCAAGCAGTCACACAGGCACGAGCAATGGAGACCTTTCCTGAAAGCAAAACAAAGGAAGGAAGGTTATTTTGGAACCCACTGAAAACAAGGAGTGTTGTCTTCTAGTGAAACGAGCAGTTTAGTCCACAGAAAATAAGCATTCTGTGGAGCTCCAGCCACTGAAAGTGAATATATCAGTAAAAGTGTACAGCTATAGTAAAGGGAGAGTTTGGAACTACTTGCATTTCTTCTAGAAAAGGATGTGAAGAAAGGCAAAAAGTTCCAATTCTGTGGCCTTCAGACAAAGCAGTGGATATTGATACTACTTGGATAGCATTCCCACATTTATTGGTGGCCTGTTACAGAGAATGCTCTTTCTCTTTCCCCCACAGAGGCCAGGATGAAAAATCTTGCCTTGCATATGCAGTGGCACTGTGTGTCACAGTACCTTTATTTCTCAGTTCTGTCCTGGAAAAGGAGAACCATAATAACACTGAATTCAGGATACCAGCTGAACTAGAGAGGAAGTCAAAGACAAGCAACACACTGGACTTTTTGCTTATGACTCTGCATGGTTACACCTAGAGCTCTGGAGAGCTACATTTACCACCTTACATTTGCATCCATACGTCTCCATTTACTGCATGCTAAGTCCATCAACACAGGAAGTTATTTTTCTCGTAACAACTTCATACCACAATGACTGATATTCACAGTGCTATATCTATCAGGAAGCAGGAAAAGCCTCTGTGGCTATTAGATGCCATCAGCATTCCCAACCTATTCAAACAGATTTCTCTCAGCACCTTAAACTACAGCTGCATAAAATGCATCTTCCTCCCTTGTCCTCATTAAACACACAGTCTATAATACTTTCTGTATCTTCACTGTATCTTCTGTGTCCATTGACAGTGCACAGGTATCAGGGAACTGGGTGTGGGTCAGCCAGAAAGCTCGGGAACTCCCGATGCAAGTGCGGGACTTTAGCATGAAGTTGGGCCATTTATAAGGATAGATTAGTCATAAGTGAGAATAGTGGCATAATCTCACATGACTAAAGTGTGGCTAGAGTACGCTACTACTAAGGCTTGAGGCTTGGGGTCCCACTTCCCTCTTCCACCCAGCGTAGTGTGGAGTGCTGGGATGCTGGTTTCAATAAGCACTTTCCTAATTTTTCTCAGAGGACTGGAACTGACACGCTGGAATTCAAGGTTAACACAAGTAACAGATGATTACAGCTGGCTGCAGCACAGGCATTTCAGTGGTGCAGAGCAGGTTAAGTTTTCTGTGCAGCCACAGCTGCTGCACTGGGGAGTGCTCAGCACGTGCCTGGTTATCTATGCCTTAGGCCTGGAGGCTGCACATCCACACAGGACTGAGAATCTGTCCCAAAGACAGTGAGCAGAGGTGCAAGGCTGACTTGCCTCTTGGACTTGGGGTAAGTCACCACAGCGGTTGCATAATGTCCCTACCTAAGTCCCTTAGCTTACTGTTACAGAGGGAGGAAAAGCACATCTGCATGCCCCTGGTTCCTAAGAATGGTTGATTCTGAAACAGTTCTGCCAGCTGAGTTTACATTCTGAACCCTCACTAAAAGCCAGCCTCATCCCACTAGCACAGGTATTTTAGAGCTCAGTTGCATCATAAAGACCACAACTATATTTTTCTGATATAAATTTAAATCCACTCAAGCCAGTACTGAAGAGAGACTTGCACCTACAATCCACTGCTTCTTTATGGTGAGCATTTGCACTGTTACTTTCCATGGGTCTATCGGATGAGTTTCATCAAATAACAGAGGCTGTCTTGTACTGTGCACAGCATGCTTTTTTGGCTGCGCCTGCAGTGCCAGGAAGCACTCCAGGGAACACTTTTTCCACCTGATTTCATGCAGAATTTATAAACACATTATGGAGGGCCTTTGCCATCATCTGGAATACCCTGAAGTCACCAATGCCCAGGAAGGCTGGGACATCTGCTGGGACAATTTGCCTTAAGGATCAACTGAGTCTACATTACTGATATGTTCCCCAGTGCATTACTGTAACCATTCCTTGTATTGTCATTTAATCCTAGTATCTAACATCAAATCCTGCAATTCCAGGATGCTTTCGAGGTGTTCTTAACTGCTTGGAGTCTCTTGATGAGACACACTATATAAACCTGGATTGTGCAACCACAACAGCAATAGACTGTAAGAAAAGCTCCAGCTGCAGAGGTTGCCAAGGAGGCTGTGCACACAGCAGGCTGGAGTAACCCAAAAGGGTGCTTGTGAAATGTTTGTGCTGCTGGCAGGCAGCACATTGCCAGGACAGATCACACATCATGCATTTGCACATCAAATGAAGCTGCACTGGTCTGAGAGCATGGGAAAGGCCTGTCTTGAACGGCATGTGTCCTACTTCCTAAACATGTACATTTTACACTATACACTTGGTTATTGGCCAGATTGAAAGTACCGCAAGTTCCCCAAAGCTTGTCGTTTTGCCTTTGAAGTAGAACTGTTTGGATAATGTTTCCTTTGGCAATTTATCTATGTAACAAAGCAGGAACTTAACTGCATTGGCCTCTCAATCCACCACTAGCTTTTGTCGAAGTCTTCATACTCTTGTGTATATGTGCTCTCGCAGAATTTGATAATTTTTTGTGACCTTGCTTAGCCCCTCTCCTTTTCCCTTATGGTTCCGCATGATGAGGCTGGTGCTCATATTAATTCACTTAATTTTGGGGGTTTTCCCTGCTCTATGTATGCCTGGCTGAGTTCCCATTTCCTAGAGCAGCATAATTAGCAAGAGGTTTGTGTGCACCTCGCTCCTGCTACCAAACAAAAAGAAAATGTGTTTCTACTGCTTGCCCTTGCAAAAGGGCTTCAGCTCATGGTCCACTGCTTTTCTCTCTCTCCATACTCTCACCATACCACAAGATGGGACATAGAGCAGGATCTCCTGAGAAGTTTCTACTGTTTTCTGCTTTCTGCTGGTCTAAAACCTCTCCCACAGTCTTTGGCACTTGACATGTAATCTCAAAGCACAGTCAGTGCCTGGCAAGAGAGGCCTCCTTTTAGTTTTTGATTTTGAACATCACAAGCACTCAGGTTTCTGGGAAGGATGCTGAATGGAAAGCACTCTTTGCTCCCACCAAGAAACTGCAGATAAGGGATTTTGGCTAAAGCATTTCCCACTAGGGGATGCCTAGTGGCATCTGACACCACTAGGTCAGAACTCACAGCTTGTTCATTCACCACAGAAGATTGTGGCTCTTGCTCAGAGCTGACTGGTGAGATGCTCTATTCCAGGTGTACAGCTATGGGGACTAAGCAGACAGACTCTATTCAAATCAAATATTCCAAGGAGTCCAGAAAAGTCACCAAATACTCTTCAGCCTTATTCCTCCAGCATCATATGCATACATATTCTATTTTAAATACAACCTCGCTGTGAAATCAAGGAGAAAAACATTGTTGCCAAAGAAATGGGCACTGACAGAGCTACCAGTCTGTTGTTCCTGAGTAGCCTGGAGCTCCTGAGCAGCACCAGGAAAGCTCCCACACCACGATACTGCATTGCCCCAGGGTTGCCTTACCACAGGGGTGCCACGTCCAGTGTAAGGGAGGAGGCTGCTGAGAGCACCATGCCCCTTCTATCCTGGCATGGAAATAAACTGGATCAAGACACTTTCTTGAGAATCTCCCCCATGTTTCTCCACAGTGCACACTGCACACCTTACGCCACGGGAAGCCATTGCTACACCGCTCCTGGGGACTGCTAAATTGGCCAGGTCTCTGAACACACCAATATATACAGAACCACCTACTCCCATAAGTGAGACTGCAGCAAAACCCAGAGCAATTCCACTCTGTCTTTGCTGCAGCCCAGCCTCACCAGCAGTCTTCCCCTCACAGCATTTGCTTCCAAGGAGAAACACATTTATGGGGAGAAATGCCCAGGAAATATCACTGGTAAAATAGACTCCTACAGGAGTTTCATTAGGGAATGTCTGACACTCCACAAGTCCCATTAGATTCCCTTTTGTGAACCTTTCTGATGATACTATTTCAGATCACTCTAGTGGGAAAATGATAGTAGGCTCCAGCTGCCCAATGCCTTTCAAAAAGACACAGAAGGATGCACGTATCTCCTGCCTCTGTAGCAACTTCCATTATAGAGACATAAAACCAACTATGACAAAATCACCACAGAAACTGTTTCTCAGTGTTCAAAATCACCTTGTAGCTCTTTCCTATGAAAATACCAAGCCTGTTTTCTTCCCTGTAGTGAACTGCATGTGTATTATTGAAGGGCTGGTGCAATGCTCTGCTAAAAGATAGGATTGCTGGTTGATTTCTATTGTAAAAACACATAGAGCATCCCGAGCTCTTTCTCAGGGTTTTGGCAAAGAGTCTCTTTTAACTAACTGTGTTCTTAGGTAGAACAGCAACAAATGACTCGATGATTTGTTTTTACAATGTCCTCTCTGGGAAGACTAATTACCAGCTAACCTTCTAGCATGCAGTTTCAAACATGAAAAGAGTGGGGCCCCATTCCTTTTCAGGAAAAATTCATACTACAGACTGCAGAGTCTCTCTGGGTGAGGGCATTTTGCTGAAAGTTTCTAAAAGCTCTAGGATTATGGGCTGGCCAAGAGACTTCATGATGCTTTTAGAATTTTGAAAAATTGAGTGGAAAAAATCCCCCGCTTTCCTCAGTTTTACTATTTGTCTCTTTGGGGTAGTAATACAGTCACCAAACCAAAGCCATTGGAAATGCTGTTCTCAGCTGTTTTGCTGACAAAGCACAGAAGAACAAAGGTAAATTTCATGCATTAGTTGTGGTAGTTGTGTTCAGAAGCAAGAACCATGTTGCACAGAGCATTGTGTAGAGCCACCAGCAGATTCTGCCTGAGAAAGGAAATCAAACTGATGGGCTTCTTCCACTGTCTTTGTTTCACACAAAGTTCCAGGACAAGCAACTTTTCTTCCTTATTATTCTTCCTATTGGACTTCTTTCTCCCTTCTTAATTCCTCTTCCTCTTGGAGTAAATGGTGCCTCTCTAAAGGTTTGGGCTGAGGCAAAGCCCTGAATGTGCATGAAGTCTCTGCTGGTATTTTCCAGCTGTGCAGTTAAACACCAGGAAGGCCAGGTAGCAGCTTCTCATTAGACTGCTGGGTGATTCAGACTGCAGAACCAAGGCAGCAAACATCTCTGAGTTTTCTGGACTCAGACACAGCAGCCAGTGTTTGGTAAGTCATCAGTCACATCTGCACAAGCCTGTCTTAACTATCCTCACCAGTCCAGCACACCTTTTCTCCAATTATAGTTATCAACCTTTACAGTAAATAATTTTGTAATCTACTTTTACTGGGCAACTAAGCAGCAGCAAACATACTGTATGTTCAGAACTCATTGTTCAAACATGTTTTATAACCTTTACAATAAAAGTAAACTTGCTAGGTTTTTAAGTCTTTCCCTGCTTTGAATGTCATTAAAGCTCTGGAAGACATGCTTGATCATTTTAGCTTGAGTTGCAAACCATTGCAACCACAGGCAAATTAGGATCTGAGCAACTGTAGATGCTGCTGAGCAGAGAGAAAAATGGATAAACCAGGACCAAATTTACAGACGAGAATGGGGAGTGGGGGGCTTAAATGGGTTTTCACTTCCTCTTTTCCACACAGTCCTTAGTACACCTCGTACAGCCTCATGCCCCACTCCCAGTCATGCACATGATCACATCTGCACAATTCCTCCTCTAAAACTGTCCTTTAAGTGGTATTATTTTAGAAATTTAAATAAAAAGGTTCCGCTGCATATAAGACATCTAGTTATATAAACCTCATACAATATTCAGAATTTCCAGAATCCATATAAAATCCAAACCTATGCATTTGCTTCAGCTGCTTATTAATGTCAGGAACTTTCAAGAAGTTCAGACCTGGAAAGAAACTTGTCCTCTCTTCATGAGACTGCAGATATCATCACTTCTTTGGAATACATTTACAGCACGAATAGGCTTTGGATGATCTACAAACCAAAGTTACAAGAACTGTGGGAGTTCCAGTTACAAGGTAAGCATCCATTTTGAAACTGCTCTAATAAAATCAAGTTATTTCAGCTGCAATGGCCTGCAGGGACAACAATATTTGCTTTCTTTTGCAACATCTTTGTCAATCCTCCTTCATGGCACAAAAAAAGGAAAAGTTGTTAATTAATCACCTGGTTATTTGTACACAGTTGATCAAAACCACAGCCTCACTGTCCTCCACAAACATCCTAGATTTGGTATAGGCCTTGAAGGTTTTAAAAGTAAAATGAAAATTTATGAAGAAAGTAATTATTATTATCATTTCACAGACAAGGAGGTGATTGAGGAAAAAAATTGAGTAACTCATCCCAAGACTACACAGGACAATCTCCTGCAAAGGCTAGGACTAAGCATGGATCTCCTGGCTCCTAGAACAGTGACCTGCTTGGTACTAGCTTATTACTTATATTATTGTAAAGGAAAAATTAATACATGCAAACACATCCACAGAGATGATAAGACTCTTGCAGAGGAATTCAGTTTGTCTAAAGACCTGTAGAAGTAGAATTTACCCTTCTGACAAACTGAGCTGAGGAAAGCCCTTGAAATTCTTTGGAACTAATGATCTTTCAAGGCCTTATGTAGTGGGGTCTGATTTTCCTAGTGACACATAGCCACACCAGCCACTCACTTCTACATATTTAGACTCAGAGCAGGATCTCTCAGCTAATAAATAGTAACATCAGCTTTCACCACGGCTTGACCATAGACAAATGAGCTTTTCAGCACTTGTATCAGCGTCCTGCAGTTTTGGTGTGTTGTTTCCTGCTTCAACTCAGCCAAGTGGCAAGATCCATGTTGGATACACCTGTGATTTATTTATTTGTTCGTTTATTTAATTATTTTTATACACATACACGTTCAGGCTGCAGGTTTTTTATTCAGATGCATACAACTCAATCCCTTGTGTTCCCTTTCTCTCCCCATTCCTACAATTGCTCCCCACAAAAGGTGAGTTTGCCGAGGACCTAAGCACTGCTCATCCCTGCTGAGTTCACTGGGAACTGACTGTGTTCAGCACCCATAAAAACCTAGGATATACAGGGTATCTGTGAGGCATTAACTCAAGGAAGCAATTAGGGATCAGTTAGGACTGGCTGTGCTTAACACCAATTAACTGCGGCCTGACTAAAAGTCTTTGAAAAGCTGAGTCTAGAGATGGACCCCTAGCCGAGATTTTTAACTGAGGTCCAGCCAGCACAGGCAGTGGCTTTCAGGGGAGAGCTCTACTCTGTTGGTCGGATCCTTTATGACAGCAGTGGGAGGTCAGACACACAGAGCAGGTGTCAGCACCTCCAGCACAGACATCAATTCAGAGCAAGATTCATCTTGTCCAGGTTCCTAATTTGGGAATCTTATTTTAATCTTACTTTGATTAATTCAAATTATATTCAACGCTGTATGTTTTGAACTCACAGCTATTGATGACTGAATGCAAAGCTACATAACTATGTATGCAATGTGCTGGGTCCCCCTCAGGGAATCCTGATTAGAGCCTCTTACTAACTGTTGTTAAATCCCGAGGGCTGAAAACACCAAGGTGCCAATAAACAACTGCACTGTAACACAGGTACATTGATGCCTTGAGAAGGTAAAAAATAAAAATTAAAAAGAAAGTGCATGATTTTAAGTTAAAAAACCCTATAATTTTAGAAGAACATATATAGAGAAAAAACACATAAACTGAAACTAGTAGAAGTCCATTCTGAGTTCTCGACAATCACCATCCTAAATGTCAATGATTTGGTAAACTGATCAGATAATTCATGCTGATATGCTTTTTCTTAAACTCTTGCCACCTAATTATCTTGATTCCTTATGCACCTAAGCATTTACATCGTTATTTGTGCAGGCCTGTATGTTATTTTCCTCTACTCTATTATTACTAGTCTTGGTACTCTTTTTTGCTAATACTGAACAAACAGCATACAGTCACAGTAGCTCTCTGCTCTAAGCTCCTGGTATTTTCTTTTTACAGTGCAATTACAGTGCAATACCCTCCTAGAAGGTACCAAGTACTACAAACAATTCAGCTGCCCTCCCAACTACAATAATAAGCTGAAGCCAGTGCAAACAAGTGATGCAATGCAAGCTGTGTTCTTCCCAAGGGTGGAGAGCATTCCCCAATCAGATTCCCAACTTGTTTCTTCCCAAGAAGAATTAACTTGCAAGGTCACTTTTGAACCCTTACTTCCCATGGGGTGGCCACAGTCCACCCAGCAGAGCTAAGGGAAAAGAAAATTAACCTTTGATATCCTTGCACATATACAGTGTACATGAACTAGCAAACAGCAATATGTAACACCAATTAATTGCAGCTTCACTTGCAAGGATTGAAAGATTCTTCTAAATAACCTGAAAGGGCACATGACTATTAACAAATTCTTGTGACTTTATTCGGAAGCTCAAATGAGATGGAAACATCTAAGCCTGGTATAAATTCCAAATGCACAAGCCTTAATTATATTCTTAATGTTTCTATAACAGTTGCTGGAGATTTCCATACAAATCTATCATTCAGAAAATGTTTTAACTAAAAGAAAAACAACACAATCTAAACAGGTTGCATCTTCATTCTGTTTGCTGTTTAAAGCACTGTGGAAGTAGAGAACACTAAAATATATTATTCAGTGTAACAAAAGAATTGATGGGATTAGTACTGTAACAATTCTTTAGTTATTAATCAGGCTTCTTTATATGACCATCACTGTTTGATCACTTAAAATCTACATTTGTTATTCTGATGAATATAAATAGCATTTTTATTATGATTTTATTCTTTAAGCAGCCAAAATATGTATCTCTGAATTGGCCCCTACTGGCATTTGGACTTCTGGCAGTTTCTCAAATATATAACTAGACATGAGCAGAAAAGCATATAAAAGAAGACATAAATTCAGATGCATTAAAAAATACTTGGACTTTCGTAAAATGTTGAACATCTCTGAACTCTCATCAAGGCTTAATACCCAAGTACACCTGTTTTCCTGTTCATTCCCCTTCTTCATTCCCATTCAGAATGTTTTTCATAGTTCAGTGCACCAGACAATTTTTTCTTGTCATGACAGTCTCAATTCAGCTGGCTCTGGTCAGAAATCTCTTCTTGTGGCAGCCCAACCCATTCTCTGCACCAAAGAATGGTGATAAGCAACCAGACTTCTTAAAGGCCAGACCAATATTTTTTCCATCTTTTCAGATATTACTAGCCCACAACATAGAACAGAACACTTCAACATCAGCCCTCTGCAATTCAATCAATATTCTTACCTAACAATCTAAAAGAACCTCAAAAAACTTACCATCTTTTGCCTTAAAAGTGTACACATATATCTAAGAAACAAAGAAATCCAAACCAGAATCCATCATTGCACATGGGAATGGACATGACAACACACACACAACAGATGTTGGTTACTCTGTACTCCCAGGAGGTCCTCAGACTGTGCATAGGGAGGAATAGTCTGCAGGGAGACTTTCATACCACCTACCAAACACTGCTGCTGCGAGATTTTCTAGCTTCTTTCAAGCAGATAAACAGCTTCTGGAGCATTACAAAGGGCCATGCTTGGGCCAATTTGGACTGCATTGGACTGAAATTGTGCATCTACTACACACAATAAATAAAAGTTTCCTTGCACAGGGTAATATTAAACCCACTTAAAATGTAGTTTTCATGCCCATAGCATTCCATAGCATCTAAAAGAATCATGAACTAAAGGTTTGACCTTCCAGTAGGTAACATCTGTTGTCCCAGTGATGTGTTCCACAACAAATAAGTGCGTAACACTAAAGATAACATGTGACATCAGTAAAGAAAAACAAAGCAAAACAAAACAAACATGGGAGGGAAAAAAGAAAAGACATCACATTTTTCTGAGCAGGGCAGAACAAATGTTTGACTGAGAAGCTTCAGGTCCGGCTGGGAGAAGGCCAAGACTAATTTAACCTTTGGTCAAATGGTTGGGAGTTAGCTAGTTTCCTTTTTCCTCTTACATCACTCCCAGAGATTTCAACAAAAATAATATGGCCCCGATTACATGACATTACAGGCTCTCATAATGCACTGGGGAGGATAGTGTTGAAACCCCTCAGAGACAAATTAATCCCAGCAAAGCAACAGCTGTAAGATTTCTATGAAGGGGGAAAACAACTACAATGTTTGCATTATGTACTTACATGATTTTAATATAACTTATTAAGTGGATTAGATTACTGGACTTTTTAACAGGTCTAACAGCTTTGTATCATCATGAAAATATCAGCTGTCAGGTTGCACATAGTTGCCATTAAGGCATTCAACCACTCAGTGCATTCCTTTAAAAAGCTAAAGCAGACCCAGGTATAAGATGATTTCTCTTGCTTTCAGAAAACGTATGCAGTCAGAGAACACATGTTCTACAGGGTTTTTCTGAACATACTGGAACGGATCACCACTGCTGTTACCGTGTGCCTCCTGGAGCCCCTGTGAGTGCTCAGGCATCAGGCACCTGCTCAGCCCGCCCACCCTGGGACGCTGCTGCAGCCGTGGCACTTCCAAATCAAGAGTTCCCCAGCTGAAGCAATCACGACCCTCCTGTCCTGCTCTCCAGTTACTCTACACACAACCCCCTTTTCTTGTACTCTTAAACGTGTTATCAAACACATGCTGTTCTCCCCTGCTATAAAACCACTCTGGTTGTAGCCCCCACACTTATTTTGAAAGAAGACAAACTGACCTAACGGCAGATTCCAGTTTAAGCTTCCTCTCTGTAGCCAACCCACACACCTCTCCAAGGTTTCGGGGGCTGCCACCCATGTGCTGCCAGACAAAGATCAGCCACCTGCTCCCAGCCTGGCAGAACCTCTGTCACAGCAGCCACCCCTGAGGCCACATGTGCTCCAGGCCAACTAATGGGCCTGGAGAGCTGCAAAGTGGTTGTTTCAGTTGGGCCAGACTGCAAAGGGTGTGCTGACCCCTCGCTATGTTCCTCCCCACCCCACACCTCCTGCCCCCAACAGCACTTAGTCAGACCTCATGCGTGAGCCTCATGAACCACGGCATTCCAGGCAGCGATGATGCTCCAGAACAGGCAGGACACAGGATGGGTCACAGGCAGGTTCACCTGGGCCAGGTCTGGACACAGCACATGAAGAGAAGCACTGCAAAGCCAAGCTGACTGGAAGATGTCCCCAGCCACAACGCTGGGGCACTGCCAGGCTCTGCTCCTCATCCGCAGGCCCACAGGGTACGCGGTGTGCCGGCACTGCGGGCTCACCACTCACACCACGAGCCCTTTCCCATCCTTGTGCCCTCACCGTGGCAGCACAAACCCCTGGTGTAGTCCTGCCTTCCTCTCATGGCCTGCACAGCAGCTCTGCCCAAGCAGCTGAACGGTGCCCTTGTGGGAAAGACTTCAACGAAATCCATTGCTTTTTTGAGATAAAGCAGCCAAAACTACCTCCCTCGGTTTATAGCAGCCGGTGGAAAGCTGTGCAGTAAGCGAGAAGTGCAGAGACCTCTGCATGTGTTATGAGGAGAGAGGAAGATGATTTTTTTCCAAACTGAGAAAATACGCTCATATGGAACAGTATTTTTAGGTGTTTTGTGTTGCTACTTTGAGAACAGGTTTTATCTTCCTTTACTTAGTTTGAATTGCACGTCTGCCTTCCAGTTTGGAGGAGTAAAGAGCGTTGGTCATGGTAGCTGTGAAATATGACACTACATGCATTTTTAAGAACTGGTTTTATATATGATAAGGTTAATTTCATCCAACTAAATTGTGATTGCAGTTTGTTAGTGCTTTGCAGCTAATAATGTCATGAGTATAACAACTAGTCTATAATATCACAAATATTGCTGTGAAACTTAGTGCATATTGCAACTTAATCTCATGAAAAGCATAAAGGAGCTTCATGAAAATTTGCATCACTTTTGAATAAACGCTATTTTTATTTAAAGTTGGGGGGTTTTATCAGGTGAGACAAGATATGACTAAATATGCTGTTATGTTTACCCATATATACTTCATGAAAACATACGGATCTCATGGCAGATTTTAGGAATATGCTACCAGACCTGCACCTTGAAGAATGCTGAATCACTGTATTATAAGTAATCCACAGGGTTTAAATATGTAAAAATCCACAAGAGCTTAAAAAACATACTGTCTTACAGAAATTTTAACATAATAAAATAAAATGTGGAAACTTGATAAGAAATAATTAATAAAAGCAGTGAAGTTTGCACACTGTGTTGAAAGCTCAACACTACCCCCAAACTTAAAAGCTGTGAAGGCATATGCCTCCAGTGTGCCAGCTGCACTTCAGGCTGGGGCTGGGCTGCTGCCCATCTGAGGGCTGCTAAGGTGAGCCACAGACCAGTTTTCCCTGATAGCTCGGGCAGGTTCCTAAACCCTGCAGCTGAGAGACTGTTATTTGTTGCCATGTAATTCCCATTCCACTGTTCACAAAGTCACAGCACTGGTCTACTATGAAATCAGAAAGATGGAGGGGCTTCCAGGCCACAAACACTGCCAGGTGTGTAGCGAACATGCAGCTGTCTGCTGTGCCTTGCTGGGAACAGGGCTCCAGCACTCAGATCTTCCCAGGGACCATTGCTGTGGCCTGGCTGGCAGGGCCTTCTTGTGTTTTGTGAGGGCAGAAAGGGCCTGTTGGGGTGACATGTTGTTTACAGGAGGTCTTAGAGATAAGAAATTACCTGTGTTCTTGTGGAGAGCAGAGCTGACACTTCTTAGGAGATACAAAGTACGTCTCAAAGACAAGGGTCTCCAGTGCTATGCAAGGTATGCTTTGATGTTATTCCTCCGAATGATCTTTCAAGATTTACTGAATTGGAAAGGCATCTCCGCATAAGGTGGAAGCAACAATAAGATCTGTTAAGTAACAAGGCCATAACAGAGCACTTTCCTTGAAATGTAATTGTTCTGCATACATGCAAAAGATATACAACTCTGCTGGGAAATAAACAAGGTCTTTCAAGGATCATTCCAAACCTGGAAACCAAGAATGTTCTTACTTCATGAATGCCTTATTATCGCTATATACTTTCATCTGTTTTCTACAGAAAGTTTACACTCTGAAGTGCATGGCCTGTGCCAGAAAAGAAAAGGGGGGAGAGAGTGGGGCAAAAAATATAAATATGAGCAATGTATGCCTTGCAGAGTTACTTTTCAGTCCTACATTATATGAGAACCGTAATCTCAAGGAGGGACAAAGGGCACTAAGTAAATGAGAAAAGCCCATTTAAGTGTGACCCATGGTGCAATGATTACAGCTTTTTTGGCGTGCAACTGACTCTCACCTCGCCACTGTGAAAGGCCTGATCGTGGCTATCCTCCACCATCTAAACAGGTAAGTGCCATGTGATCAGCATGGCAAGTAAAGAGGCTGGATGTCTAGGTAAAGGAATACGATAAAGAAACCTAAGATGGTAGCAAGAAGACTACTAAAATAACCTGCAGCATAACAAACAGTCTATATGAATGTCAACCCATATTAATAGCGCTCTTGAAAATTCACTGTTTTCAAACAGGACACTAGAATGGGCACACTGTTCACCCATTAGCATGCAAAAGTAATTGCTTGAAGAAAAACAGGGATCAGTAATCCATGGCACTTATGGCCAAGAAAAGTCAGCACCTGGATGAATACCATGTAGGAGGGCTAGTGTGTGGCTGAGGGCTGACGGTTACAAAAGCTGAAAAGAGGGATCCATGGAAAGTAGCAGCTTCCAGCTTCCACTGAGCTCAACCATGCAAGGAATGGCCATAGCACCCATCAGCTGGCCCATCTGGAAATCAAAATGAAATGGCAAGTGCTGCCTTGCCAGAAGAAAGTTGCTGCCATTAGCTCTGATCTACTTGCATACTTCACATCTAACTGTAGAATACCCAGTTTGGACACTAAAATAACAAACTGGCCACTCATAAAATGCTGTTCACCCCAGCAGTATAACACACTGTTAAGCCAGTTCCACGACCTAGTTGAAGTAATTTTAGTGAAGTTGCTTGTTAAAAATATTGGGAATATACATTTCTAGTAATTGCATGATGAAAATCTTAGGGCCTTTTAGAGGATAGTCTGGTACGGGCAAACAAATCAACAGAGTCAATTTAGAGGAGCAATGAGATTAGAGTTTGTGGCACTGTTACATTTCAGCCTTATTAATGATTACAACATGGAAAAAAAAATCCTTTTCCAGGACTGACTAGTCACGACCTGTTGGGTGAAAGAAGGGGGAGATAGCTGAGGTTGCTGTCCTGAGTCTCTGCATTAAAAACCTTTGTATGATCCAGCTTTTAATAGACCATTATAACGTATTAAAAATAACAGTTTTAAAAACCAGTATGCAGCCTCACTGCATATAAATGCAGACACATGCATATTACTGAAAGATATATTTTTCCTTAACTTTTGAATATGAGGGCCTTGCTGGTAGGCAGACTTCTCAAATATCTTCCATTTCATGCTACACTTTTATGGTGGGAAGTTATTGACATCAGAAAGGAAGAATAATGAAACTGAGGTCACAGAGTTATTTACACTGGCGGGTGGATCCCACAGCACTCCTGTATGATTCCATTGTTTTGATGACCCTCTTTTCGGGATTCTGTCACACATTACATCTGATATTTGGATCTTGGTAACTTGAAAGGGACACTGAGAGGTCTGTTTGGTTTCTGTTACCAGTGAGTCAACACAAGGTTAAAAAGTCTGTCCCTGTTCAAGTCAGTGGCACAATTCCCAACGACTTCAGGAAGTTTCCAAACTCCCTGTCCCAAAGTGCTAACAAGCCAAACAGAAGGAGCCATAGAGATACCAAGCTGAGCAAGGGACACCTAAAGAACACCCAGGGAACATCCAGAGAAATCTGGCTGAATTATTGAGGAGGTGAAGGAGATAAAATAGTCAGCAGTATGCAAGTGCCTTTAAAAGGCAAGCTTTACTTTAAATTTTGCTGTCGAAAGGGAAATGTGGGAATTACTGCCTTAAAGGCTTTTGTTTAGAGTTAGGAACTGACAAACCACTGCTACATAAAACAATAAAAGAAATACAGCACAAAAAGCCGTATTTAGATCGTAAGCAGAAATCTCATAAAGAAAAGCAGAAATCTCCCCAGACCTGAGATGAGCCTTCCTTCTGTTTTCAGACCATTACTGTAAAGCTGTTAACCTTCACAGATACTGTTCCATGGTCTGCCCAGCAGGAATTAAAAACCCAGGCCACGGTGATTGAAAAAAACAGAGTAGTGACACATTAGCAACAAGGACGTGTATGTATGGCTGTGAATAACACAGCTCTGATCCTGGTGCAGAAGCCTAGGGCTTCATTACATTTAATTACTTCCGGCTTTAAATCAAGGCCTCCTTCAAAATGAGGGTGGCTGCTATTAAACTAAATTACTTTCCCCTCAAGCTTGTATGGAAAAGTACAGTACCAAAGGAAGACAGCTTCTATTAAAAGCAGTATAGTAAAGGTGCTGCTGCCAGTCTAGAGATGGTTTGTGACTGGGAACAGCTCATAAATGAAGCTTTATATCATACCTCTCTTCAATGTTTTATAAGGGAGAAATGCTTGTATTTGGCTCAGTTCCTTTCTGCCTGATTCTTTTTGTGGCTCCTTGTGCTGCTCTGAACTGCTACATGACAACTATTCCTAATGCAAGAGTCACACATCAGCACACTGATCCTTCTTTCTGTGGGCTTCCCTCTCCAGGGTGGGTATAGGGAGTGCCAGCACAACACTCAGCAACACAAGACTTCCCAGAAACAGAGTGCTCTGAGATGCAGGCAGGTTTGGATGGCCATGTGTTTGAGCATGTATTTCAAACATAAACACATTAAGTGACAGAAGAAACCTTCTCCCACAAAGGTCACAACACCTGTATCCTGAATCTACCCAGATGACAGGCCCAATTTATACTGGTTAAAAAAACAGTACAAAGCAAAACACCAGCAACAGCCCTTGAAAATAATCTGCTGCGGATATACTAGATTCCTAGCAGACAAGCTGAAATGAAAATGAGGGATGGGTTACTCAAATCAAACCAAATACAAACTTAATGAGAATTTACCCAAATCTTCTGACAGATTTTTTTAATCCCTGTTGTGTTTTGGCTCTCACTCATATTCAGCATCTGCTCTCTATCCTTGATCACTATCCGAATATTTGTTCCATGCACTTAATTTCATTCTCTTTCATTTTACAGCCTGCCTGGTTCATTTGTTCATTCTTTGATTTGCCCTCACATTTTCTCAACTTTTCATCTCTTTCTGCTTTTTTACCCTCTGTCTCCTGGCTTTATTGTCTCTCTCTCTTTTTTTCTGCCTTAGCCTATATAGCCCTAAATTTCTCTTCCCTATTTCCCTGTTGCCTTCCTGTCACCATTTGTTTTCTATCACCCTGCTTTTCTGCTGGTTGATGTTGGAAATATTTCAGGAATTTGTAATTCTCAGTGCCATGAGAACCGTTATCTCTGTATTTTCACTGGTGAAAGTGCTCTCAGCATGGTGAAGATGATGAGGATGATGACGGAGTGGGCCTGGGACAGAGAGGCTTCAGATGGACTCTTCCCTGAGCCCACTTTGCCTCCAGAGTGGTACGCTCCAGTGTGGAATGTGCGAGAGGAAGCTGGGTCCGTGGGGAGTACAGAGTGCGCAGGCTGGGGGCAGGGAATGTGTATTGAGAAACCTCAAATTCCACTCAACAGAAATGAGCACAGGAGAAACTGAAATACAAGAGAGAAGCAAGATGAGGGACCAGCTGGAGAAGGGTGGGGGGGGGAAGTGCAGGAAAAAAAATACACCCACCACTACCACACCCTACCCTTCAAGTTTTACTTTCATGCAGGTGCAGATGACCAGCAGTACCAGCCCTTGCTAATATTCACTTGCTCTGAGCAGTAATACTAAGAAAGTCTCAGACCTCCATCCACCCATTATTTCTTCCCCTGAGCAGGGTCAGGGGTCACCTTTAAAATAACAACTGCAAACAAAAGGCAATTACGTGGAATAAAAAATGATCAGTGACTGAAAAAGCTTGCCAGTGCATGGAGTGTGGTGACTTGTCATTGGAATATGACAATATGCCAACTCAAAGTCACCACAGAGAGAAAACTAAATAAACAAACGAACAAGTGACTGTATTTTAATACCTAGAGATGTCTCAGGAAAGAACCACCAAAGGTTAACCAACCTGCTTTGTTATTGTTTCTGCTGCGCCTGCTATTGTTATTTGTATTCTGGTATCACCAAGAGGCCTCAACCAAGATCAAGGTCGTTGTGTTAGACACAAGATAAATATGCAGAGGAAGAGAAAGTTCCTGTTTTAAAAACCTAAAGCTTAATGGATGAGATGAGCAAGTTGAAGAAAAACAGAGATAATGAGAAGTGAAATTACTCAAACTGAGTCACAGCAGGTCAGTCTGAGAGCCCTATCCTATCTTTTAGAGTTGCAAGGAGTTGAATAGGAAGAAATTGGGAATATTGTATATACTATTATGATTATTGTTTAGAAATGTAAGAATTCCACAGGCTCTTCCATCCTTAGTGATGGAAGCCTCCTCTGCATGTGGAGATAAAAGTTAGCTCATGTTTGCTGTTTGCTCAGTTGGTCCTTCACATGCCCACCATAATGCCTCGCCATGATAAACATACATGGTACTCACTACCATTTACAGGTCATGTGCGTGGTGATGAGATCAGGATATGTTCTGCTAATATAAAGTATCTTTGTCTTGTCCAGCTCTCTTCCTTCTTCCCTTCAGTTTCAGTGCTGGCTTTAGTTAAGCTCTCACAGTTTCAAGAGCTGCCAGAATTATCACGCTGGTACAGAACAGGTGACCTCAATCAGTAGTAGGACTTAAGAGCTCCTTGGACTCTGTGGTCATCTCTGCTTCAAGTTCACATTCTCCAAATACTGCTGCAAAGAGTTTGCTAAAACGCTCCCCTCTGCATTTCAGCTCCAGCTGAAATCCAAATATTACACCTAGTAGCTGGTAAAGGGAAGCCACATCTCCACAATGCATTGCGCCAAATAGGAGCAGCACAGCATAATTCTCAAAACCAGGGTTTCAAAATCTTCAGAAACATTTTGCTACGACCTGCTAATGTAAGATAGTGCAGAGATGTCCCTAATTGTCAATTGCAGACATACCAGGATGGGGCTCTTGAAACAAGTATTGCCTATCACTCACCATCATCCATGTTTTTCAGAACTCCAGACCTTAAAAAAATATAGAATCAACCCAGGACTAGTCCTGTAACAGCTACTCCCAAGATTTCAGGATAGATGCAGAATGGCTGTTCATGTTGCAAGACACTCATACGATACTGAACCATAAAGTTTTTTCACACTGGGTCAACAGGACTTTCAGCATGGGTCACTACTGTCAAAGAAAAATTTTCTTCTCAATAATAGAGTAAGCAAGCTAATATCTGTAGTGATACCCTTTCCTACTAAAACCACTCTTCCCTCTCAAGATCAGAGAAGAGCCCCTGAGCTGACCAGCTGCCAGTGCCAGTCACAGCATCTTCCAAGCACCACGCAAGCTCCATGCAGAAGACATGTGACTATGGCAGAGAACCCATTAGTCTTTGTCCTCATGATTTCCCCTGAAATCCCATTAACTGGTTAGCAATGACTGGCAGTTACTGCAGCATTGATTTGACTCCTGTCTCCAAAGTAGAAACCAAAGTAGCATGTTTATCAAAAGCTGTTGAATGGTTTAAGATGGCCAACTAGAAATGAAACTATAAATTACAAAACTCTGACATGGGGAATGAGGAGAGTTTTCTGAAATCCTGAGAGAAACAAGTGAGGGGAGGTACTTCCATCAAGTGTGCCTCTCTCAGAATGACATATTCCTGAGCATCTATTTCAAAACTGTTTGGGTCCAGCATATAAAGATCCAAAACCAAGAATACTCAGCAGTGATCAGCTGAGGAAACAATCAGGACAACACAGAGTAGATTAAACACTGTGGCCTACTTAAAGCACTTAGAGGTGGTCCTTTATTCTCAGGCATGTCAGCATAAAATCCCTTAAAGAGAATGATCAAATTCAATGTACTTAATAAGGAGGTTCTGTTCCAAATACTTTAACTTCATTTGTGATCATTAGGCACTGGTGGTCTAAGGACACAAAAGACAGAGGGGGAAAGTCAGGAAAGGACTCAGATATGAATCAAGATACACCTGACCATAAAAATACTTCATCATTACTTTCTAAGCTTCTGGAAAAAAAAGTTGAAAATATCAGAATGGAACTGCTACCTCATATGGTGTTCAAAATATGGCATAGTTAAGCAGATGTGGCCACACTAGACAAGTAAAAACTTACAGAAAATTATCTACAGTTTATTGTGGATCACAAACTGAATAGTAGGAGTCAGCCACGTCATGCTGTTGCAAAAAAATGTAAACAAAAGAGGACAGAAACAGAAGCACAAGCAAGAAGACAAAGTACAATTGTAGGCTGGAGATGTTGAAGTTAAAATAATGAGGCTGACCAGGGATTCTGACAGCATGTTTGCTGAAAGATTCAATGAGCTAGAGGTATGCAACCGCATGAAAACGCTCTAGAAAGTGACGGGGGGTGGGCAGGTTTGGAACAGGAACAACCTCTGAACATGTAAAAGGCTATACAAAAAGGACTGGAAGAGTCTGACCTCCGTAAATTTAAACTGTAGCAGTGAAAGTTCAGATTAAGCATCAGGAAAAGCATCTTTAATGTTAAATATTATACTGGATTAGATCACCAGAAAAGCTGTGGTGTCTTCATCACTGGACCCCTTTAAGAATAGTTAAACACTTATTGGGAATGACTGACGTAGACTGCATCACTTCTTTGGGCAAGGAGACAGACTGGATGTTTGTTCAGCATAATGGTTTTTCATATTTTTCATTGCATTTGGTCACCTGGAATAGAAGTCACTTCTCTGGACGGGGAAACATCACCAGACTTCTGATAATGCTCATATTCAAATGCCCCAGTTGTCAGACATTCATGTTATAGAATGGGTTTGGCAGAGTGAAAAAGGGAAGCTATCAACATGTCTTGAATGGTAATCTGTAGTCTAAAAAACAGAAAATCAATTCAACTGTGAAGGACAGAATGCATTTGGGAGTGTCCTCAAATCACTTCTCATATTGAGAAACCACAGCCGTAATTTTCTGTGCAACTGACACAGTTTTCAAATACTGAGGCCACCTTCATATTACCTCAGGTACTATCTCTTTTCATGTTGTCTGATGCAAAATTACTCTTGATTTTTCCTGTGGAGAAGAGAAGATAAGGACTCACCCTACAAGGTTTATGGGTAAAAACAAGAAAAAGAGGTTCACATTTTAAACTAATGCTCTTGATTACCTCTTGCGTTAGGCTCAAAACATTATCTTGTTCAACACGTCAATCTGTTTGACTTTTGTAATAAAAATACAGTCAGACCTGTGCATATTGCATTTCAGAAAAGTTTTTTTTTTTTTTTTTTTTTGAAACATCTGTTTGGAAGTGTTAAGGTTCTGCTGAAAAACCTCACACAGATGTGGGCAGCATGCCATATTCTGAACAACAATAGAATCTCCAAGCATCCTCCCAGGACATGCTTAAATAAAATTCCCAAAGAAGAATGAAATCTAAGTTTTTTAACCCAAAATTTCTTCTGCTAAGCTGAACATGGTGCCATATCTGTCCACTTGCAGGGACGACCAAGTCAGCTGCCATTTTCTGGCAATGCCATGTATTGCACTATTGCATTTAGTCCCATTTACATGGTCCCACAGTATGTTTTCCACTATCCCATGTCTACTGCACCCTAGCACATTAGTCAAAGGAGAAGAAAATGGGTGAAAAACCACCATGGAACTCAGAGCAGTTAAGGCTTTCTTATTTCTTCCCTTTTTGCCATTACTGTACCCTGTATGTGCTAAATATCTGCCAGGATTCTCCACCCAAACTTAGTGCTCTCAATTCACCCAGGCTTTTCAACACTTCTCTTGGGATTCTCATCCCATTGTTTCTTTCAAATTTCATTTTCTTTTCTCTTTTACTCTCTAGCTTTCTTTACTTTCCCCCTCTATTTTTCACAGTCCCTCTCACCCCTGCAGGAAAGAAAGGAAAAAAAAGAAAGGAATGAAATGAACTGCATTTTAACAATCAGACTAACAGTGAAACAATGCTCTTGAGATCCCATCTGTTGCCAACACATCTCCCAAGACAGCAAATGATGGGCATTCCTTGCTAAATAAAGAGAATTTCCCACACCCATTAAAGATCTAAACAGCAAAGACTGTTGCTTAAGTATTTACTTTTTATGGCATACAAGAAAACTACCTGGAATTGTAAATACCAATGACATATTGTTCACATCTCTACCAAACATGTGGTCAGTGGCCATATGGATAACTTCTGGGTGTGAAATGTCCTTTCTCTTTTTTACAGTGCTGCAATATCTTTGTGCCAGAGGCTTTCTTAAAAGTTTAATTGCAAAATTCTACCTCGGGTGCATGAAGTTAAATTCTATTTACAAACAAAACCTATATCCCTTCCTACCCCAAAAATCTACCAAAGCAAGCCGACTCAGTTCCTACATCCTACCCAATACAGAGCTGCCTTTTTCTTTTTCTTCAATTAATTCAAACTTTCTCTGATTAGGATTTCACAAATCTTCATCCGAAACAGAAACATTTATGCACACCATTTATATACTCCATGTAATTCACAAAGAATTATTTAGATTATGATTGCCCTGGATTTATGAAGTGGACTTATTAAAAACAACAACACTGGCACAACACTTCTCAAAGTTAGACAGTTTACTAAGGCCTTAAATGGGAGCATAGCAAAGCTACAGCAGAGCATGTTTAAAGTGTCATTTCTCATTAACTTGATAATGAACTTCTTCATTAAAAAAGGAAAGTGACAGACTCTTTAAGAGATACTGTGCGAGTTCTTAAGAATTTTCTGAGGAGTTGCCTTGACATCCCTACTGTTTCAGCTTTAGGTCTGCACTCTAAAGAAATGCAATTTCCATATGGTTAAGCAAATGTTTCTCACCAGCATATCTCCAAACACAAGTTATTTTGTATCTCTTTTTTCATTAGAGTTGTATCCCAGATGGTGTTTCACAACAATAGGTGTTACTGTCAAAATACCGACGCTTCAGAAATGTAAAACCACTAGAGAAAATCTGAGGCAAGGATGGGAAAAAAATTGTTCAAATTAATATCACTTTATTTGCATCAGTGCTGAAAGACATTTTGAAAATGGGTGGAAATCCATGATCCAGAGAAATTAAGTAAGGAAAAGGCAAATATGGAAGAGTGTGAGAGCAGGTAACGGGCCTTATTAGTTGAAGAGATGAAAGGAGACAAAGATGAACCCAAGCAATTCTAAAACCAAGCAATGCTTTTTTTGAAGCAGCCTGTGAGTTGAGTGGGGAACCATTTGAGGTGTTTGAGGACATGGATGGTTTGGTTATGGTCTCTTGCATATGAAAGACTCTAGACAGCACTGCCCTGTATAAGCTAGAACCTGGTGGGGGGAAAGCATGGAAAGCCACAAAGAAAGAAACTGCTTTAGGAAAGGTGGAGAGACAAAACCAACCACAAAGAGGATTATGGCTAAAGCAAATCCAAACCCTGACATACATGTTTGGGGCTTTAGAGGTATGATTGATGTGGTGAGGAGGAATTATTCAGTGTTCAAGCAGAAGGCTGAATTTCAAGGTAGGGGAAGTAATCAAAAGATCTGAGCAGAGAAGGGAGGCAGAAGATATGCAGTCATGTCAAGGAAGTTGCTCTGCTTTTGCAAGACACTTAGCTGAAGAAATTAGCCAAAAGATATTTAGTGAAGGCTCTGAACGGATTTACAATTGAACCTGATTAGAATGGAAACAGTTCATAGGCAAGGATAGCCTCTTTTATTATATATAAATTATGTAGACCTTATTGATGTAATTGAAAAATAAAGTCTTTCAAATAGACAATCTCCTCTTCTCATTCCATACAAATACAACACAAACCATGTTTTGCAATAACTAAAGTTAAGATATCTGAGAAAACCGTGGAAAAGACAGAGGCCTAGACTACATGAAGGTACATACCTTAGCAAAAAGGATTGCCATTACATCCAGAATAGAAGGGAAGACAGCTGTCTGGATAATGTACATAAAGCCTTGGAAGGAGCAGGACAGCTGAAACAGTCCACAGGGTGAACATATTTGAAAGCAGAATATATGCACTGCCATTATCTTCCATACAACAAAATCCTTTGTTGAAAATTATGGATGATAAAAAGAAGATCTGTGCCAAACTATAATGTATTTCTCCAGCTGAGTACAAACATCTCTGAAAGCTCAACGTTTGATCTTTATATCCAGAAAATGCTACTTCCAAAGAATTTTGTCTCTCTGCAGTGATACAAGATCACAGATAGAATATTTCTGAATTGATCATCTGATGCTGTGATAAACTATTTTGGAAATACAGTCTTTCAAGAAGTAATATAAAACCTAGCTTCTGCCTACACATAATATGCTGGGTTTAGTAATCCATTACTCAGCAAGTGCAGAAACTGCTTGTGTCTCCTCTATGTGTTAAAATAACCATAGCCAGAAGTAAAAAGTCTGAGTTTCCTCATACAAGGAGGAAACAGGGAAAACATGTCAGGAGGAAATGGTCACACCTGTTTAGCAATGCCTGACTGATAAAATGGTGTGAACACATTTATAAACGAGCTAAAATGCCTCAAGGATTACACACTGTGGTTACATTTATGCTTCCTTGTCTATTCTAGCAAAGTAACAGTCTCTCACATTTCTAAAATACTGCCATAAAGACACAGGAAGCACATGCATCAGGTACAGCTTCATATTCCTTCCCAGTTGGAATTTGTTAAATCACTTTTGCCTTTTCCCTTCTCCATTCCATGTCCCCTTTCACTTATTCATCTTGAGGTCTGTTTCCTTATCTGGCCATGGCTATGGAGCGGATTTATACCGCGCTGCACATGCAAACACTCATACTCAAATCAAGGACAGTGGCATTTTCCTACAGTTTGTTGGGTGGGAAAAGTAGGAATATATTCTATAAACAATTCTGAAGGATTATAAATAGTGTCTGCTTCTGTCTGTGTGACAGATCTCAAGTCAGCAAGAACCAGTTAGCCTTATGCTTTCCATCCTTTCTCTGTGAGATAAAGAAATCCACAACCAATTTGCTACTTGAAAAGAGGGAAGGATGCAAGGAGCACAATTCTCTCCCAGATGATGAGGACTGAATTCACAGCCTTTGCTCTTTAGAATCATTAATACTACCTCAATTATGTTTGATGATGATGAAGATATAATTAGTATAAAGATCCATTATGTTTTATTGATGTTAATTGTGTGTTGATTATAAATGGGACAGGATGTATTTACATGAGCTTCACTATTCGAGGAAGGTTGTGAAATCAGAGTCCAATCCTGCACCAAGAATAAAACCTGCACCTTCTATAATAGTAATAGTATCCAGATGTTCCTCTGTAACATGAATGCAGGTGGTGAAAGCAGTAAACTGGTATGGAGCAGATGTGCTCTTAGCACAGGTGGGACTTGCTCCCAGTGCTACAGTGAATTTTGCACTCTCGGATGTAACAAAAGAAGAGTCCAGAAGATAGAAATGTAACATAAAATTGAATTAAAAACATGAAAAATAGTTTCCATTTTGGTGATGCACCTTGATTGTTGAGATTTTAGAAAATCTCGCAAGCAGAGAAAACAAGGATTTTTTTTAAACTGAAAATACAAAAATCCAAAGTGGCCAGAAATGGAGCATAACCAGGTACAGAAACCCTGGAGTGTGTAATACTTCACACTTTGTGGGATGTGCATAATGTGCATCAGTTGCAGAGATTGCTTCTGCCTCATACCACCACATAGATAATCACTATTACCATGTTTTGGCTACATATTAATCACCTGACACTTGAGAATTAGGCTCCTTACTGTTCTATTGTGGTAGATATGGGAAGACTGATTTGACTTTGTCAGCAAGCTGGGCCAACCAGCCTCATTCCAGTTAACTTTTCAGACTGCATCTAAATAAATCTAACAAGTCTTCACTGTCATGTAGAACAGACTTTCTGAAATTTTACATAAAGGCTGAATGCTATTTGCACTTCTCTGTCATTATGTAACACCTGCTCCCAAAATACATGCACCATTTAGGCCCTCTCTGTGCTAGGTGTCAAACCAATCTGTACCAGTCTAAACAAGGATAATCTGTGCCCCAAAAGTATGTACACTGAAAGACAGTCCACTGGATATGAAGGGACAAAATGCACTTGGAAACTGAGAACATAATATCACCTGGAGAGGATTGCAATGGCCATGTTCTCTGTAGACATATAAGCATGGGAAAATACTAGAGAGGGTGTAGAAGGGATGGAACGAGACATTATTGTGGATGTTTTGTTATGGAGTGCTTGCCAAGTGTAGAAGGCAGCATTGGAGTATATTCAACAGGTTATGTTATTAAGGATCCAGATACCAGAGACAGAATCCTCTGGATACAGAAAGGCTAAGTTGCAACAGACTGTGAAAATGAAATCTGAGATGGATGGATGGCCTGGATTACCTGAAGGATAAGAAAGAAGCTCCACAGCAGCCCTCTGAGTGGATCTAACAGTGCAAGACTATGGGTGACAGAAACAGAGGGAAGAAACCACCACAGAGTAAATTCGGACAGTATGCCAGTACAGTGTCCTTGGCCTGCAAAGCACTCTCAATAAACTGCAATTGTTCAGCCACCAATGCACAGATTTTTGTTGGGTTAGTTTTCATTATCTCCATGTCATTATTTATGCTCCATGCTCAGGGACACCACCCAAAATAGGTGATTTACAGACAAATAATAAAAAGCCTGGTTCCTATCCCAGGGAGTTTGCAGTCTAGACAAAAACATCTCTGCTATTCCTAATCATATCAAGCTGAATCTGGCCATTCACATTTGGAGCCCAGATGAGAATAAGATTTCTAAGGCATGCCCCATGACTACTTCCCCTCTGTGAGTTGAGTAATCAAGTTATAAACCATACCATGATGGGATGGGCAATTAAACATTCTCTAGCTCATCTGAAGAGATTGCTATGGTAACAATTTCTATACCAGCTCTATTGTTGGTCCCATTTCTTCTACCCTTCTTCTTTATTTAGTAACAGTCAGTCTTTATCTTATACAAGGTGGTTATCCTGATAGCAGCAGACATACATAGTGTAAGAATGCTGCTATATAAGGAAAATAACATGACTATGATATGTCTGGATCAAAGAGATAAAAATATAACATACCTAAATTGTGATAATAATTCCCTGTATGAACAAGAAGCTTTATGATGGTATGCTGAAAAAATTAACAGTGAGACAGCACAATACCTCCTTAAGCAACCTCCAAACAAGTACTTTAGGGGACAATCACAGGATAGCAAGTGTTCTTCCAGACTGCAGTGCTAATTGTTTTGACATTGATAGGACCTAATAGCTTGATGGCTGCAAGATATCTTACAGTGGCTGCAGTGCACCGTGGCCATATCTAAGTTAGCTCTAAATTAGCCAATAGGAATAGCAATCACTGGACAAAAGTTAGCTGCTTTAAGACTTCCAGACCTGGGCCATAGATTAAGATTCTTCCCATTCAGAGATGAAGGAAACCATCTGGGGCAGAAGCAAAAGTTATCCTGGAATTACTGCACAGCAACACCACACAATAAGATCAGAAGGTACATGGATGAACATTGTGTGTATTTGAAACACCCTGTTGCACAAAATAGGCTGATTATAAACTTAAATAGAAACAATTTCCTTAACAGTTTGGACAAAGTAATTCTGTAAAGGTGATAAATCCTAACATTACATCTCATCCAAGGGACAAGTAGAAAAAAATGTTATATTTTGAAGTTTGAAAGATCACCATTTTTACATTTTCCACTGCACTCACCTCTAGCATGAGCATAAAGCACATTAATGGAATTAAAGTTCTTTTGTATGTCTATAATACCTCAAATCATCTTATTGAGAGGAATAAACATCACAGTCTAAAGATATTGGTCATAAACTATTCCTATAATTTCAACCTTTTCCTACCAGCAGCAGAAGGAAGCTCATGAGAGGAAGGTCTATGCCAATGTGTAAGTTTGGAGGAGGAGTTTAAATCCCATTATGGGATAAAACTGACAGCTGTAAAGGCTTAGGTGTTTCTTCTCTTTCCTACTTTTGAGTTAAGAGAAAGGTCAGATTAAAAAAGAGTTTGGAGTCTCAGAAAAGTGAGACAGCCCAAGAAGGAACAAACAACTAGGAAAAGGCAAAAATTGCTCTGCTTTGAGATCTGTGGATGGGCAGAACTGTGCAGAACTATTATGATGGAAGGGAGAAGAGGAAATGACCCCTACCTGTTCTAAGCATCAAGAAATTCACCCTACCAAAGGAATCAGTCCCTGAAAAAGGACATATTCTACATGTATCTTCGTAGGTAAGTTTAGTTGATACAGTGTGGGTATGATAAAGCCACTAAAGAAAATGGATACTCAGGATGTGACTCACCTCTGTGTAACAGCAGGCAGATTTGTGACAGGAGTGAACCAGCAACAGCAATGCACTGATTTGCAAGAGCCTAAACACCACTGATGCATCATAAAAATGAAGGATGCCTGGATCTCAAATGATTCTGTTAACTACAGCTGACTACAACACTTGAAAAGTCACAGAAATTCTAGCCCAGAAAATCAGTTTCCAGTAGCATGAGTACCTAGGTCCTCTCTGTGTGAAAGACTGCAGCTAATAACTCTGGTCATGCTTTGGTGCTCTCACGTATGAGGCAGCCAAAGGCAGCAGAATTATGTGAAAATCTTGGGATAGTAGTTGTCAATAGCTTAATAAACATATAAACGGTTCCAACACAGCTTTGGTTTGACTTGGAACAATTGTTACAGTGCAAAACATGAGACAGTTTGGTTCAAGAATGCTGGGAGCCAGACACACTTATTTTACACGTTATAATCACATCATACATATGAAACAGCCTTTTACTGGAGTTTTGTTTCCATCGTGGCTATGTGTGACCTCTGTTGCAATGCAAGATATTTACAGCATTAATTAATTAATATATTACAGAATTTTTCATCCTTGTTACTGCATTGACATTGACTGCCTGTCTAAAATAAGCACCAGAAGCAGAACACATCCCCACTGAGTCTGTTCTTTTTATCCAGATAGATAAAAATAAAAGGATATGAATCTTGCAGGAATTTTATGAGCTTGAGTATCACCCCATTTCACAATTGTGTTTCAGAATTATTTTGGTTATGTATACCTTTTACAGCCAAAGCTTCAGGTACTTCTATCGAGAATGGTGCCTTTGTGTCACTGCACCTGTTGTGAATTTTGCATTTATTTTGGGGGGAAAGGGATGGTTTTTAACACTTAGTTGGCTTCATGCCAACAATACCAATGAAATCTTGGGGAAACGTAGGGAAGACACTATGAAAAAGCCTGGTGAAAGTGGAGAATACCTAAAGGGATGCTGTTTGGATGCATGTGCTTCCTTCAGTTGTTTCACCTCTGTCTCTTTAGTGTTGCCACCTATCCCTTTCCTTATCATTTATATTTCACATGGGCTTTTTTTCAACCACAGATGCTGTTCCTCCCTATAAAAGGTATGTTAATAAAAGGGAAATGACAAATCCCTGCTGTCTTCTGACTGATGTGCATTTTTCAGAATATTAACAGCTGGAGGTTTTAAGTTCTGTGTTCTGCATTATATGTGGCTGGGAGATGAGGAAATGAGAGGGAAACCACATTTTATTTACTGTTAAGTTTTTATAGATAGAAGAACCTAGGGAAATAATTAAAATGGTCTTAATTGTGGCATGTAAAAGCTGATACCCATTGTGCCATGTGCATTTATTGCTGAGTAAAGGTCACAGTGTCAAATAGCACCACATTACCACATTGCTCGATATTCTAAGTATGGCTGACATGCTAAGCAATACTTGTCAGTATATATTTAAGAAATTTATACCAGGGATATGGTATATGTTTGATCAAAAAAGAATTAGCTTCAATTCTGAGGACTCCTTGTAGCAACTTTTTAAATAATAACTTTTTCTCACAAGTTATTTATATCAAATTGAAATGTAATTGAGAGTTAAGTTTCTCTGAAGAGAACCCGGATACTGAAGTAGTAAAATCATTAATAATCAAATTCTTTCCTTATGGCAACATACATGGGGTTTCAATTTAAGGAAGTGAATGTTTTTGTATAGACTCCATTATGCTATTCAATGCTTGTACCATTTGATGCATCTACGATTTTCATAAAAGGAAGGATCATAGTGTTATCATGAATATCAATGCTAATAACCAATATAGGGAAATGTTAGTGGGCATGAAAGACCGAGCAGGATTTCTGTTCTGTCAGAAATGCTTGTCCCAGGCAATCTTGCCTTACTAAAAGACTGAACCTTCCCTTGGGGCCTTTTCCTGGTAGTGCCCCCAAGATGTTGGCCTGCTCATCTTCCCTTCTCTCATGCTCTTGGGGGGGCATGAACTGCAGATTATCACTCTCTGCTATCAGCTCTCCTCATGTGAGCAGCACCTTATCCCACTCCGAACCTTTGCAAAGAAGAGGGATGCACAGGATCAGCAGAAGTGGGGAAAAGGGGACAGAATCTACCTCTCACTTCTACCATCTCCCCATTGCCAGAGCATGGAGCCATGCTCTCTTGGGCAGAGACAGCAGAGACACAATGGGGCTTCACTTTGCTGAGCATCAGCAGCTTGGGGCCTCACAGAGCACAGCACCTGGCTGGGCACAACACAAATATTGCAGGATCAGCACCGAGTAACACTTTTCTTTGGTTCTGCTTCTATCAGGAATCACTACATTATCCTGCGGGTCAGACTCAGCCATTATTTCTGCACTAGGAGCCAAAAGACCATGTTAACAATTTGCTGCTCAGAGAAATGATGTACAGAAGGTAGCAGTGGCATAGAACACAAAGCTGCCAAAGTGTCAAACTGTCTCTAAGGTGTCAAGCTGAAATGTTGCACTTCTAGTGTATTTACATTGTCATTGTCTGTGTTTTCAACCAGTATAATGAAGTTTGTGCTTTTTATGAGAGAGAAGAATATGTTACAATGTCTCTCCCAAATTAATAAATGTTTTTATTAGCTTTGAAAATAAAAACATCGGTGTACTCCAATAGTTTACTCTAAAGCATTTCCCATTTCATAACACAATGTTAGGGGAAAAAAGAGGTTTATTGAAGAGTCCTGCATGGGAGAAGGCTCTTTCCCATGTTCTCCATTTCTCAGAGCACAATAAACTCTTCAACAATGCCTTCCAAGCTCTTGAAGCTATTTCTTAATTTCAGTATTTCCTATAACACATAATAATCCTTTTATTATGACAGAACTGATTGTACACAACTTGGTTTTTTCCTAATAAATGTCACCTCTCCTGTTATACAGTCTCAGCTTCTAATTTCTCCCTGGTGTTTACCACATGCTCCACCAGCTACCACTCCAACTGTCCACTGTCAAAACTGACAAGCCATTGCTACAGGCTAGAGATCTTCCAATGCAGTTTCCTCAGTCAGATATCCTCCCTAGCAAAAGAAGTTAAAGTACAACAAAATCTCACACAAAACACTTCACAAATAATCTCCCATTTCACATACAACTTTTGTTAAAACACAAACCCTAGCATAGTCCAACTGACTTCTACTTCACAACCCTACTTTTGGACAGGTCTCAAGTAGTTCTTTTCCCTTCCTAGCTAATAATTGTGAAGAAAAGGTACTGTTTTCTTTCAATTTTAATTAGAAGATGCTGACTTCATCCTTCTATAAACTTGAAGTAAATAGAAGTGAGAGTTGGCATATCTAATTCTGCTATAATTAAAACTTTACTCCACTTATTACCCATCTGATATCTTACAACACTAAGAACTAAACGTGGTGGGGTTTTTTTCCCATTTCTTCCTTGTTTTGTAGCTAAACACTGATCTTTTCATCAAAACAGGCCATATAGAAATCTATTTTAAAGTAAACCCCAATTCCAGAGAGCACCTTATAACCTTCAATAAAACACAGTTTACATGCATATTAAGGTGCTTCTATTAAACAAGCTCACTTCTAGAATGGGGGCTAAAATTTGTAGGCATAACTGAAGCTCTACTACACTTATCCGAAGGAGTCATTCATTACTGCTATGTACAGAAAATGCTTTAGAGTTTTTCTATGAAAAGTTTCAGAATGCTTAGTAGAACCAGAAACAGTGCATCCCAGAAATTTCTGTAGAGAGTATGTTTGCTGTAATACAAATGATAAAACTACTACCAACAGCCAAGTTTCCTTCCAACTTTTCATTTCTGAGTAATTTCTGCAATTAAGACAGAAGTGTAATAGACATGAAGGAATGTGGCAATCCATTTGTTTTATTTCTATGAAATTATTGCTGATTGCAGGTTTGGAGGATGTGTGGGTGAAGTTTGCTGATTTATTTCAGTTTGGTCAGGAATGCTTTTTTAAAACACCTTTAACCTTTTTCTTCCAAACAGTTAATTTGGGTCACTACTTTTGCACTGAAGCTTTGATTGTTAGAGGAAATACTTCTGCATACTTTTGCTCTGCTGTAAGAGAGGTAATATATTTTGGGCCATATGCCAACAGATTTTAACCACAAACTTAGGGGAAGGAGACAGATTAGATTGTGGTGGTCTCATAATCAGGGTTTCTCCGTACTCTTTTCTTGCTGAGAGCAAGTATTCACCAGTAAAGTGGTTCTATGTCATAAAGATGGCATATCCATAGTAATAGGGCAAACTAAACCCACTCAGCTACATTCCTCTAGTCTTTGATAAGCATTCTGTAGTACTTTTATCACAGAAGAACCTCTTTAAAGTGCCCAGCCAAACAATATACTTTAAGATATTCAGTGAATTCTCAACTATTTTTCAGCATGCAAGAATCTTATTCAATAAATGAAGGCATCAAACAAACACCTGGAGGTTTGTGATGATGAGGAAAAGCCCAATATCTATTCAAACTTTTACAAACACTGTTCCTTTCAAAAGCTGGTGGTCAAAGAAAAAAAGAGAAAGAGCTATTTGGTCGCAGCATCTATCAACCTACCACTGCATGTTTACCTCCAGTAGCAAACTTTCTAATTGTTTGGGCAATCCAGACAGATCAAACAGATGCTTCATCAGCTCGCTAGGGAGACTACTCAACCATTTAGTAATTCTCCCTGATACTTTCCTGATACTAGGAGGTTAAAGTCCTCCCTTTGTCAAAGCCTTCCCTTTCAGTGAAACAGTCAGTGATTGTGCGTTTTTACCCTGTGTGTTCTTTTATCCCACCTTTACTCCTGAGCAGCTGCTGGTGCTGGAGCAGGATCAGTTAATGTGGTGACTCTCCCAGTTAGCATCTGGTCCAGATCTGAGAGTGTGTGAATGCCCTGGTCAAGAAAATGTAGTAACATGGTGGGTGTCTCAGGGAGCTGAAAATGAAGGCTGAGCTGTGCACCCCAGAGGTGGAACTCCAGAGGTTTTTAAATACATAGCAGGCAAACCATATGCAGAGTTTTTGTGATACAGCAGCTAAGGAGGGACATACTTCTCCTATGTTGACACTATGACACAAACATACTGCAAACCTTGACTGCTTCATATTCCATCTTTACTTGAAACACAAACATGCAAGTGAAAACACAGACTCCTTTCACACTGCTGCAGTCAAGTGCAAAGCAAATTATTTTGGGGTCAATGCCATAGTCAACAGATGGAACATGAACCCACAAAACCACTGATGCATCTTTACGCGGAGGGAAGGCTGGCATCCGCTGACCTCCATTTTATATCCTAATGACTGAAATTTCTAATGAGGATTCTGCTTTTTTCAGCAGGGGCATCTAAACATATTTCAGGTTTAAAGAGACTTGGGTTTGTAATTTTTAATTGCTTAGAGGATCGTAATGGAATGCACAGAAGCAGCAGCAGCAGCTCAAAGGCTTTAATATTGAAATTACTTCCTGTATAAATGAAACCTGGGTTCATGTCCATGTTTTCCAAATCCATGGTAGTGCAGTGCTGGGCCTACACTAAAAATCTCTCAATTAAGCCTGCAACTGATTTGCAGAACAGGAACCCATGAAAAGTATTTTTTTCTCAGACCTCATAATCTCTTCAGTGCCTCTGCTGTGTAGAAGACTTGTTAATAAGGAACAAGTCTCACTGAGTTGCAGAAAGGTCCTCTTTCTCCTGAGGAACAATGATGAGCACCTACATGAGACACTAACCTCAACTTTTGTTTAACATGCCCGTAACAAATGCATGCAGGACTGACTGAGGAGGCAGCTTGTGGCAGGGGGAGGCAGGAGGGAAATGCAGAACTAGCAAGACAACTTTAATCAGCTTCCCACCTTAAAAAAACCCATCAGGTCACAATTGAAGTTTCTATGTGAAAAGTAGCCCTGTAAAGCTGCCATATGAAAAAGGATGGTTGGAGAGTTTTGTCCTGCAAATTAAGTAATTTTCTACGCAATTCATAATCATAAGGGTTACCTCAGGAGCAGAAGAAAAGCAAAGGCAGTTTCTTGTCTCAGGTATGAAGTTCTGGCAGTCACTTAACTTCTCTTTCTCTAATAACTCCCATTCACACACCCTCATTTGATGATACAAATAAATATAATACAGATGGGCATAGCTGTAACTCAAGTATAAATAAGCAGTCTCAAACTAACAAACACAGTAGTAAATTAAGAGCATAGTCTCCTCAAGAGCTACTACCACCACTAATGCATTTAGGTCGGCTTTAAGTATATGGAACTCAACTGAACACACTGGATCCCACAGGAAAAGGAAACCCCAGAGATCATCTTCCAGTAGGATCAGACAAACGGCTTCACATTTAAATATTTCCATCCTGCCCTTGTTTACCTATCCTGAAAGTCACCCTTGCATAGATTCTCTTCAGAAGAGGACACACGATGGAGAGACATCTCATCAAGGATTAAAGTGGAATAGTTGGTCAGCTTTAAAGAGGTAGGGGATAAATCTGAATAGCTACAGATTAGCAAGCCTTTCTTCATACTGAGCAAGGGTTTGACACTCTAAGAGGCAACAGAATGGTATGGACAGATAAAAATGATAGAAGGGAGAACAAGCTGACTCTTGTAAATAGAAATCAAACCAAGAACTTTTCACAAGGCACTAGAAAATACTCCTGAGGACTCTTGGCTGTCATGTAAAAAGACAAAAGATCCTTTCATTTAAAAGAGAAAAAGCAAAAAGTACATATTAAATGGTCATTTTGCACAAGTTGCAGCAGAAGGTGGTCCCAGACAGCTGGGACCAGTAGCATTCAACCTATTCCCAAATGATGCAGAGAAGGGCAAGAATGTGCAGAATTCCGCCTAAACAAAATGAAAAATAACTATGAAAAGCTGTAAAAACTATTTGTGACATGACGCTGAATGAAGAAATAAAATAACAGGAGAAATTCAGTGTGGGTAAGTGCAAGGCAATGCAGAAAAATTAAATCCAACCTTAATTACACATGTTTATCAATAGCATCCATAATAGTTATTGCCTCCCTGTCACAGTTTTTCAAAACCTGTTCATATCAAATCAATGCTCAATAAGAATTAAAAGAAATGGATTGATTATCAGGAACAAAAGTGAGAATAAAAGAAGGATCAATCATATATCAGAAAGTATTACATGTGCAGCCTAAATGGACAACCTTGAGAACGATTATTAGTTACACAGATTAGGATAAAAATGTGCATTAACTTATTTTTATGAAGATAACAGAGTATGACAGAGAAAGAAATAATTGGTCTGTAATAATGGAAATTATCCATTGCAACTGCTGGCAAAATAGCAGCTCTGACTGTTCTACCACTTAATCCTTTCTTCTTTCAGGCTCAACACTGTAACTTGTGGCAAACACAGTCCCTGCAAAGTTTAGAGTAACACTTTTACCCCAAATGAGAGCTACTGCACAAACTTCTAAGTTTATTAAGCCACTCAGAGCTAGAAGTATTATGAAAAAAAAATAGTAGAACTACTGGATTCATTCTACTGAGTTCCAAAACAGGGTAATTCCTATAATCATTTCAATGCAAAAATGAACAATTTCTCTAACCATTCTTGTCTGCTTATTTTACTGAACTGTTGTAGAGATATTTGAAAGTGTCAGTGGGGATGTGCTTTTCTGCAGTCATCACTATTTTGTATCTCCTACCCCTCAAGCAAAGATATAAATATATTTTTGGCTTCTTATTCCTTCCATCCCTTCCACAGATAATTTTTCCCTTGACAGAGCTTTGCTGTGGACAAATGGTGCCTTTCCAGACCTCCTCAGAACATCAGTCTAAGTGAGTGTATTTTGCTATCAGTGTTTAGCATATTGATTAACTTGTTTTTAGATAAAAGCTGTGAAGGACAAGATGCTTCTTTCTTCTGTTCCTCAGCAGGGATCTCAGCAGTTTCTCATCACCTCCAGACTACATGCTGAATAGAGGTGTGGGGCCAAGTTGTCTGCAAACACCAACAGCTGTGTTTGGTGTAGCCAGCAGCCCAAGCACATGTCATCTCAGCACTGCCCTCCAGGTACGCTATTTACTTTAAGTGGGATAAACATCAGAAAAAAAGAAGCTTGTGGGAGAAGTTCTATACAACACAGTTGTATAGTACAACACAGTTGTATAGTACAACATAGTACTGTATTTGTTCACTGCTCTTCAGCTATCCTGTGAACTTGATACTAGTAATATTCCACCTAGACTATCCACCAAACAACATACAAAACCTACAAGGAGAAATGAGGTTTGACTTGTCATTCTCTGGTATGTGTGTAGGTTTTCAAGAGCCTTTTTTAGAGAAACACATAAATTTTACTCCTACCCTATCCTAAAGGCTCTTCTGAAAGAAATGGGAAATCCAGGATTCAGAATTATTCAAAATATCAGTCATGAATAGCATTTTCTAGTTTCATTTCTCATTTAGGTGATAGACACGGCCCTGCTTTCCAGTCTTTACCACAGTTACAGTTCTGGTAACTGTTCTTCGGCATCAAGCACTTACAATATTTTTGAAGCATTTTTAACATAAAACCTGATAAAATTATTTTTGTCTGTGGAAAGACTCTCTACCCTGTTATTCACATAAATCTTTGAAACAGTTTTGCAGAGTCATTTATTAGCTATGTTTGAGGTCAAAGGGCACATAGGTATTCACACAGCCACTGCTGCATTTCAAGACCACTCTGGATTCCTTTCCCTACTGTCCCAGCCATGCCATGTCTGCCTTACAACAGCAGGGTGTGACTGCAGGCTGCAGAAACTTGCCAAGAGCAGCTGGCATCAAACCAGCCTGGCACATCAGCAGGGACACCATGAGAAGCCAGCAGCTCAGTGCTAGCTTGGGGCCCAGAGCATTGCACAAGTTTTCTCAGACTGGGCTGGAATTTTCATAGAGCTTCAGTTCATGCTATTGGCTATGACAGATTGTATCTTCTTGGGGGAAGATTGCAATGACAGGGGAAGATATACCAAAGAATTAATTACAGAAACTGCTGCTGATCACTGCATTGTAAAAGCTCTCCTGCTGGCTCTACAGCTACTATTGCTCACAGATGGGAGCAAAGTGTTTCAGAACCCAACTCTCCAGCCCTTCCCTGACACACTGAGATATGGCACTGCACATTCTAACTGCATTATAAGAAGTAACGCAACAGAGCCAACCTTAGCTGCCTCCCCCAATTCAAAGGCTGGTGTTCATTTCATAACAGGATGCAAAACCAGAAGCACAGAGTTCTCTTTAAAGCTACGGTGCAGCTGAGCAGCACTTTCTGTGAAATTCAGGTTCCGTGGGAACAATGCCACAAAGAATGTGATGTGAATCAATGCGGTCTAACACTTTCATTTCTTCTCATGAAATAAGCTACTTTTTAAATGACATTAGAATAATGAAGAATAGTTTCAATTGCAGTGTTGACAACTTCTCTTCAGCATCATGCTGCTTTTAAGTTAACATCTTTAGAAGAAATGCTGGCATAGTCATGTCCTCGGCAGGCACATGAAAGAACATCACCAGAGACCCAGAAGTTCACTAGCGAAACACATGGTTCAGACACTGACCATTTGCTTGCAAGCATATGTAACATTTGTTTAAATTCCCATGCTATTGAGATGATTAACAAATAGCTTATTCACCCTGGGTTTTTTCCCATGTCCTAATAGCTCAGGTAATAAATGATCCTTTAAAAAGGTTAAAAAAATCCCCCAAACGTAAAGAAATCTGTTGAATCCCAGTAATCAGAGACTACTAATTTGCGAGGCATCATATCTAAACAGGAAAAGTTCTGTTGAGTACAGTTACTTCAAAGATATAGGCCGAGCCATTTTGGAAACTAGCTCACATTTTTCTTCAGCTTTTTACATCTGGTGTCATAATGAAAATTTTAAAAAATTGACTCCATGTTGACAGTGTAGAATGTAGTCAAGCAACACAGGAACAAACATAGAAAATGTCATCCAACCACACATTAGTAAAAGTTAAAACCAAATGTACTTGGTCTTCTGATTTCCTCATATCCATTTTATCCAAGTTAACCATTGGAAAATACTCATGTACAATTTTTTCTCTTTGCCATTTCATATTCATAAGTATTTTTGCAGTGTAGAGATGCAATCTACTAGAGATTCTTCCTCATTTGTCCACCAAAATACTAGCTCCATGATGTAGCAGAAGAAATCTATTACCATTGCAATTTTAACAAAAAAAGTAACCCATGTAAACTGCAGCTGGCACCTGCAATCCAACCTGCTACAGGCAAAACAGCAGTGTTTACCTACCCTCTATTTCAATTTTGCCTGTATACCTGCACCTGCATAAATTCTATCCATATATACTAAGTGCTTTTAATGAAACTTTTGTTTTTCTTTTGCATTCTCTGTATGATCCAAGCCGGATCATTCTGTCCCCAAAAATACCTCAATGCTATTAACGAGGCTGTATCAGGATATTTGTGCTACAAGCAAGTTTTACAGGTATCAGTGCTTGTGGGAAGTGTGTTGTCTTTGGATCTGCCAGCGATTTTCCCATGCCTTCTATGTGATTAACCACTCTTTTCTCACTTCTCCATTCATTTTTTTTCCACATATCTTCACTGACCTATGTGGCAACTTCTTAGCATGAATAGTATTCCTCATGTAGCTCCTTGAAGAAGCAGAACCATAGGCAATAACATTGCTCGCTGCTCCCAGCAAGGCAATGCATCTGTAGAAATGCAGTTTTAGGAATAAGAATGCTATTCTTTACTCAAATGGCCTTGAAAGACATTTTGTATCTGATCTCACAGACACGATGAACAGGATGAGAGTTCAAGGGTGCAAAAAGTCAGCACGACTGCTATTACTCCAGTGCCAAGAGAGACAGAAGTCAGCAGTCTTGTGCTGGCTGCAGCTGATTCAAGTGAAGAGGTTACTGGTACCAGCTGCTTCACAGCACATCCAAGATCACTGCACAACTACTTGCTTCCTAATCCAGTCCAATTAAATGACTAGGTTAGATTAAACTCTTTACAATATATGCATAATTGTTTTCTCAGACAGCCTATAGAGCACACAATTATTGTTGCAGATCTCTAGAGAGAGGGAAAAGAAACAGAAGAGAGCCCCTGGGCAGCAACCTGCTCACCCTGCAAAGCTGCAACCCGAAGACAATGTGTGACTTTATTGTATCTTCATGTTATGGTTCCCTAGACAGAACTGAGCATTGTTTCCTTTATCCATAGAAACAATGGCATGCATAACTCCCCAGGAAAAAGTTATTTGCAGAAATTGCTTAACAGTATTGTATTTATCTGACAGAGTTGGGGGTAGCCATTAAATCGTGGAAACAACAGAAAAGCACAATGGCTGCATGCAATGTACATAATGAAGAAAGTGGATATGACAGACAAGGTCCAGTTGTAGTAGGTATCAAAGGATTGTAGGTACCAGAGGGACTGTAATGGAGATTCTCCAGAGAACTGAGCTGGCATGAGTCTGGCAACAGCTGGTAATTCCTTAAGAGAAGAACCTCGTGCAAGTCTTCAAAGCTGGTAGGTCCTCAGGAAAGATGCACTTCTTCTAATCACAGGGTTCACCACAATAAATATTTGGTTGAGGAAGAATTCAGGGAGCAGTTTTCAGTGCAACAGTTCAAGTACTGAAGATCCTGTATCATTAGTACTGTATAAGTGATATCATCCATCCACATGCCAAGGAATGACAGCATCAGGTCTAGAAAGGGGCAGTGCTGTCATTCTGCCAAAGTATTTGTTTCTACTGTTATAACTAGGAATTTAAAGAGACCCTAGATTAAGTTCCTCTGCATGGTCAATACTGTGAAGTAAAACTTGAAAGCCCAAAAGAGCACCTGCTGGGCAGTGCAGGACAGGTCAGCTGGAAAAGGCTCATACAGCACAAGAACCTTTATTGGATCATCCTGGCCAGCACTACCTGTGGCAGTCCAGAATACAAGATGCTCTGGAGGAAAGCTCTCTGCTCCAGTCTGCCTCCAGCTGATTAAAGAATCCATGATGACTGCTTTGAGCCCTTTTTTTTTTTTGCTGTCTTCATTAGTTATTTCTCTTGAAAAGTAACAAATACTTTTTCTCCCCTTTTAAATTAAGACGAAAATAAAACAGCATACGCAAGTTAGAAATAAATTCTGACTTATTCTGTGACTATAACCATACAAACCCTCTGCGGGATATTTAGTTACACAATAGCCTCAATCAACAAAAAATAACTTAGAGGCATTACATCATCTGATCAGACCCAAAGGCAACAGCATTGTTACCTAACAACTTCAGACAGCTGATTAACCACTTTTTGTAGGGTGTCAATTACATCACACCCTGCTTGTTCAGGACTGTACTGTTGACAATACAACACAGAAAGAGAAAGCAAAGTGCCCCCCACATACACACCCCATGTACACACACTAATGCTACTGCCAGAATGATGTTTGTCATGAACTCAGCTACAAGTACTTAGAAACATTCAGTAAATAAATAAAATAAACAGCCACAGCCACATAATGGCACATCTGAGCCTGTTACAAGATGGTATAGTGAAATTTTAAATTTCTTTATGTTATGTCATGTTTTCAGGGAAAGAGAGGGGTTTAGATGGATTAATGAAGACCTTTAAGAAGGCAGTCACTCATCCTTGACAATGCCACTCTGAGATTCAAAGTCACACTGTGGAAAAGGGTCTTTTCTTAAAAAAAATAAAACCCAAACCATAACTTGTTCTATTCAATTTCCTTCACATTCTTTCTGCTCATTTTTATGATACATTTCATCATTATGTACATTATGGGTGCTAAGGAAAATAAAGTGATCTTTTCAGTTTGACATGGAATGGATAATGCATACTTTCCTTATAACCTCTCCTTCCATGTGCCTGCTGGAAATTGTTTTTCATTGTTCGTAAATCCAAGGCGTGTTTACACTGGAATACAGGAAAAACTACAGCAGAATGCTAGTGTGTAAGCCATAGTGGCTTTTTTTGGCTTTTGCTGTGAAGTGATAAATGATTCTTGGTCCCCCATGGGTTAGAGGGCACCAAACTTCAAATAACTACAACATCCGATAACAAAGTTTTTCTCCATCATTTGCAATCAAAACACCAAGAACACAGCCCTCTGGACCTCTCATCCTTCATGTTCAATTGTAAATCCTGATTAAATAGCTTGCAGGTGTCAGGATTAGAGTATATTCATTGGGAGCCTAAACACAGCACCAGCTGGGTTCCTCATTTGCCAGTTGTAGTTGCTTCTTTGTTTTGAAACTGTTGACAGTACAACTAAAAATATTCCTTTGGGTAGAGACGCCGTTAAATAACAAGCAGGATGAGTAAGAGAACAGCTGTAGATATTTTTCTGTGTTTAACATACCTGCCTTGTTGATTTATAGTAAGCCCTCCATATAATGTACATTCTGTGTAATCCAAAACATTTAACCTTTCAAGCTGGGGCTGTGATAAAGCTATCAAACACAGGAAAGGCTCTTGACAAGTCCTGTATTACCAGCCTTTTACTCAAAGGAAAAGTGAAATATAGTTTCACCTCCCTTTTAGTATACAACAACAAACAGTCTTACGCTGTATCAGTTGCTACCAACTAAACTGTATGCCAGACATCTACATAAACATCAGTGTGGAGATGGGAGAAGAAAACATGTAACTTAGGCAAGTTCTCAAAATCTTCCCCTGGTGAGGGTCCAGCTGGTTTGAGCATGGCTTCCTTGCAGGGAAGCTCAGGTCTTCGGTTAAAAACAGAACTAAAGTGAGTGAGTGCTTCAAGAACAGAGAGGCCACTTTCACCATCAGTCCTTTGCACAAAAGCAAGCAGCATCTGCCAGCATTCAAGACCATCAGTTCAAATAAATCTCTTTTATTATGATTTTATAGTGCATGGGTACTCCACCACCAATACTGTTGTTTTAAGATCTAACACTAGGGTTGCAGCTCATTTCTATCATTAAAGAACTTGTATTGTTTTTGCTATTTTGTCCAAAGCTGTGTTCTCTTTAGAATTAAGTTCTGGCTACTTAAAAATCCCTCAAGTTTTCAAATACTTATTCACTTTGACTTCCTGTCCCAAATTCTTGAGTAAAACATTACTATGTTTTAATCCCAAAGGCCACTTCTTTTCAATGGGCAGTGAACCAAGTCATACAGCATAGACGTAAAGAGAGACATATATATGTACGAAAGACATTACTGCTTTCCCTATAAAAGAAGAGAGGGAAAAATCTGAAAAATTTAATAGTCTTTTTATTACATGGCACTGAAGCAAAAAAAAATTTTGAGGGTTTCAGATAATCAGTCCAAGATAAGCTTAAACAAAATATTGACTACTTTACACATCTGCATTTATGGGGGGGGAGGATCATGAGTAGACATGGGCCAAATGGTCCCAAAGCAATTTGCACAGTAGTGAGGCACTCACCTCACTCATGACTAATTGAACTCACTTTTCCCAACATCAGGTCTCAGGAGAAATTCAAAGCACACTATAGCATTTAATACTGAGATTTTAACAAGTTAGCTTGCAATGCTGCTAGAGTTTTAAAGGCAAGTTCTTCCCAGTAAATAATATAATGAGAAAACATCAGCACTTAAGAGGATGCCACAGGGTTAATGCCAGGTTTTAAAAGACTTCAAAATGGATTTTACCCAGTTCACATGTCAGGAGGCACAGCACGGAATCAATTTACAGCAGGAGCCAAAGATCACAAATTTTAGGGGAGCCTGGGGACTGATTCCCCCAATCGGTGCCGTGGGGTGCACAGATGAAAGAGCAAACTTGTTTTTTTTCTTTAATGGTGACAGCGTATTCTGAAATTACGCACAGCAGGCAGGAGAAACCTGCATAGATTTCAAAAGATACTGCAGGTTTGTGTGCTGAAGCACACATTTAAGGTCCTAGTTAATGTGCTAGCCTTTCACCTCTGGAGGCCTGGGCTCAGATTTATCTGAGGTAAAATGAAGGAGAATTTGGGACTTCTATCTTCTTAACCCTTATTGGCCTTTCATCCACATCACACAAGTACAAAGCAGTTACCAAACTTTGGATCAAACTCTACTTACTTTTATTATTCTTAAGTCAACCTCAAGCAATTATCCTAAACACTAATAACGACACAGTTCAGGGTTTCCACCAATTCAAACTGGAGTGAAAACCCAAATCCTGTTCCCATTTATATTAATGAAAACCTACACCTGCACCAGTATTGGGAATCCATGCAGAGAGCTTAAGCATAAGACATGAGAGAACAAGACCCTACCAAGTCTGGAAAGCAGACTTTTTTCAGCTCCAGCATATTTGCTCAGAGCCTGCTTGAAAGATGTTCTGTTCTCTGTAACTCTTTTACTAACGCTGTTCTAGATACTCTCTATTTAAAAAAACCTCTTTACACTTCACAGCTTTAAAGTCTTCCTTGTCTCCATATTGGCAGAATGATTGTTTTTAAAAAATATCTAAATAGTTTTCCTTAAGCTGATTGGGGGGTAAGGGAAAATCTGAGTTTCCTCTGCAACCACTATGTTTTAAGTCCCTCTGAAGTTTAAGCAATATATGTAGCATGAAGTCTAAAAATATCTCCACAACGTTCTTTCCACCTTGGCTGTAGAAATATTTTGTAGGAAAACATGATAATCACAATTTCTGTTACGCATCAGGGATGTTCCTCTTTTCCATGAAGGACCTTAAAATAAATTCTGTTGATAATGAATTTATGAGGCCCTCAGCAGGTTGAGAGAACATTGTTAGAATCATTTTTATAACCACCAAGCCAAAAAACTTGCTGTATGTGTTCACTGGAGCCTCCCTTCTCCCTATTCACTCTTTCCAAGTTCATTCAGTAATCATGGATCTAAAGAAGCCTAGCACACACAGCTGTTTCAGTACTGCTGGCTAGCAAGTCTGACACAAACATCCAAGCCTGAAGTTTGGCAGTTGTTAGTGCTGCAGTGTTGAACGATGTTTTGTCTGTACTTAGGTGACAAACTGGTTTCAGAAACAGGTTTAACATGACAATATCTAGAGCAATGAAAAGGGCCACTTCTGTAAGGTAAATGTCATACACACATTATCAGAGCTCACAGAAAAAAGTAAAAACAGAATAATTAGACAATGGAAAGGAGTCAGTTATGCCTAATCACTTGTGTTAGCGGGAAAGGCGTGATACAATCCCATACAAGGAAATACAAGGAAACATAATGGCAAAATATGATACATTGCAATCTGACACAGTAGACAAGCCTGTAATACAAAGAAATGTGTAGAAACAAATATACTAAAGGGCTGAACACAAAATTACAAATTACACCTTTGTGCCGGGAGAGGCAGTCATAAAGATTTATTTTGCTAAAATTCTTTCTCGCTTTAACTCATTTTCATCGTTACAGAAAAATATAGAAAGGTCTGTATTAGCTCCTCTGACATCTTCAAGTTTTTTCTTAACAGAACAGGTGAGTGGAGCAAGGAAAACAGTGCACACTTGTAGAGCTACAGCTCAGAAGGTGACGGCCTGAGCGGCACTGCATGGCAAATGGTGTGGGCAGAACATAGGGAAAACAGTTCTAGGGATGACGAACCAAATACCCTGAATGTGATCCCCAATGATCAGATAACAACATATGCTCATTCACTCCCACAAAGCTCAAGGGAGATATGTGAGGTGCTACTTTGTAACCACAGTGAAATAACCTGAAGCTTTTCTTCTATACAGTTTCATGCATATATATAAAGAAATATATTTCCCTGAAAGGCAATATCCTCGTTTTGTTCTAATCCAGTAACTGAGGACAGAAACGATGTGAAAATTATGAGTAAATCCCAAAGGTGTTTTAACTTTTCTTTTTGACATAGATTAAATGTATTACATACACTTGCCTTGAAAGACAAGTAATCTGATCAGTTCTGACCTGCATGTATACAATATATATATGCAAGTTGTGTGTGTATATGTGTAAAGATATATAAATTTTAAAATCTTGCATGCCTTATAAGCAGTTGGTTAAACAGATTATTTACTGATTAGAAGTTCAGATTTCATAATTAAAATACTTTCAATGTCATGAAAGTCATTTCAGGCAGGTTAAGTATCTTGGACAGTCTTGTGTCCAGAGTTGTTTGAATTTTGTTTGTTAAAAATAACTTGGAATACATCTTGATCTATCTATAGAGATTAGAACAGTGGTGTTCCAAGATAAATTATGGAACAGCCTTCAACTCAATTTATTTTAAAGGGAACTTGCTTTGTTTCTAGCAGAGATTAGCCTGAAGCATGGCCATCAAAAGCAGAGCAAAAAGGCATTAACTTCAAACACCTGAATCAGGCTTTTGAGATTCCTAATCAACCTGCTGCTCCTTTCCTACTGTTCATTTGGAAGATACATTCATTTCTTTCATGGATGGCACTCATACCACCTGTGACAGGATGTGAGCTCTACGACACGAGGTGTTAAGCCTGCATAAGGCACCAAGCAAGGTGCACCCTGCATTCCATGGCCCACACTTTGCACCTCACTTCAGGACCCAAACCCAACTGAGCTGCTTGGTGGAACGTAAGAACAGTAGCAGGAAACAGCATCAATTAAAAAATGCATCACAAAGTGGCCTGTATTGATACTACCTGTAACTATTAGGTTATCACTGATTTCTTATGCCAGCTGAAGCAAGGAAACTGGAAAACTGAGAGTTAGTTTTTCATGGTAACTAGCACTCAACAGAGATCAAAATGACTACTCAACAGGTACCTAAAAAAAGCTACCAGAAATGGCAATTTATACACTTTAGAAAATATTTGGCATGGCACAAACTGTTGTTTAATACTAATGAAACCACCACTTGGCATTAAAAAAGGGTAACTTTTCAGCATACATTTTCATAGAGCAAATGAATTCTATAAACTTCAATTCATTAAGTAAATAAATTTGAGATTGAGGCATACAGATTGAAATTAATACAACCATCTTGGTGACATAGTTTAGGGTTTTGTCTTAAATGGGCAAATTATGCCCAACCAATACAGGTAATTATTTTCTGAATGAGTTACCGATGTATACAAATTCTGCTTCAGTACTCCTATATGTTTCCTAAAAGATGGATGGACTACTGCAAAGTCATCCTAGTCATAAAAAACAACCTCTCTATACAATCTCAAATATTTAAACCAGTGAGAGCTAATTATGGAATGATGCTTCACAGAACTTTATGCCTCATCTATTATTAAGTATTTTTATCAAATATGATTGCTAATTTTACTGTAAGTAATAAAAAAGCTCTTTCATGTAGTATAATTTAAAATGACCATATTTTTCAGCAAATGAAATGACATGTTGTCAATGAAATTTAAGCAACCTCAAGAGTACCATAGAGTTTTGACTAAATAATGATCAGATGAAAAATTAGTTGGTTAAGTCTTACCAAGGATGTCCACACATTAGAGTTAAGTCCACACTGAAATGCTGCATAAACATATACTTCTTTAGGGTTTCTATTTTTTTTTTTTTTTTGCAATGTGAGTGTTTTTCATTTAGCGATTATATCATGAACAGATGTAGGATAATGTTAATAGTCCCTTCTGGAAACATTAATCACAAGGTTTTACTTATTATTTGGTGTCAGCATTTAAAAGTTAAAGCATTTCCAGAACTGTCACCATTGAAATATTCCTTTTGCTTAAAGCTAAATTACAAAACAGTAATTTATTTTACAGTCCCAGCATCTTTTTAAAAACATATATAAGAGGGAAAATGGCAGGCAATGCCTTGTTCTCATGGCAACAGTGCAGACTGACAGTAGTAAGTCTGTTTCTACTTTAGGAAGAGGACTGAAAATGCTACTCTACCAACTTTTTAAATGTTTGAGCAATTTTAAGTCTCCACAAAAGAGATTCTGGTTGTCAGCATGACACTAACATGGTGTTTTCAGAAGTGGATTTTCCATTCCCAGCTCACTGAGCAAGCATTAACCAGAACCAAAATAAAAGCAGGCTAAGGCCTTTTTACCAATGAGATCTCAACCTCTCTTCCATACATATTCTCACATGTAGAATATTGTGCAGGCGAAGCAGATCGCTACTACTTCAAAGTACTTGTCAATGTATGTGCAGAAATGTTCCACTAACTATATTCAAAACACTTAAGAAAGTTACCAAAAGAAGTCCGTGTCCTTCTATATTCCCAGGAAAGGACCTTACTGGTTACTTTAATGTCCTGGAACTCAGGAGCTCTGCAGCATCTTCCAGTTCAAGACCTGCTGTGTATCTACCCTGGACAGGTTCAGCAAAGAGCTTACATGTACTTTCATATTTGGGCTACTGGGGAGGGGGAGGGGAGGGGGTGGGAGGGGAAGTATAAATGCAAGTCTGTCCTTAAAGAATCAGTGAAATGTAATCAAACACAGCAGCAGTCTCAACATCCCCCAAATCATCCTCCATTCACATGTGACCAAGGTAAAAGTTAATTGCTTCACATGAGATTTACCTGAGGTTTTAAAGCAAGCAGATAAAAGAAAGACTATTCCCTTCTTTAAGCACTGCTATATATAACATCCTTCATCACCTCTTCCCTTTCAGAATGGATGAACATCAAACAAACTCCTTCTGAAGATGCTCATCTCTCTCCACTAGCTCTAAAACTGAACCAGCTTCAACTAAGGATCAAGTTTTTAAGTGTCCTAGGGATATGAAATGAATCCTAAAGACCATTCAGGTATTCTCACATCTTTAGTTCTGAAATTCCAGTCTTAAAACTCCTCTATCTAACTGTTCTAACCGGTCCAGTAGATCTTGTCTGGCATCCATAGAGACCAATAGCAAAGGGCTAAAGTAAAGATGGAAGTTCTTTGGCCTCTATGTTTAGGAAAAGAGACCACATCTTGCAGGCAGTACTGAAAAGTGGCTGAAACCTGCTCCCTGGCAAACTGATTCTCTAGTTTCCACAGCATAATTTTCAAAAATGTCCATGTGAAAATGCAAGCACGTGCACTAAGGATTATTTTGACACATGGTATCCATCATTTGGATTTACTCATTTTCCAAAATAAACTGTTTTGTCAGTTTTCCTGTGTATGTGAATTTTTGAGTAAAGGCAATGTGTAACGTTACAAGACACATTCATGTGCTGACCTTTCACAAAACCAAAATTTGCAGTAAAGCTAGGACGGTGGGAAGCACTGCATTTTCATTTTGGCCACAAGACCAACACAAGAAGATTTGAAAAGAGGAGCTGAATGGCCCTAGCTGGTGGCCTAATTCTGCTTCCTCAGATGAACGATCTGATTGAGGATACAGCATCAACGAAAGTTACTTGAACGACAAAATGTTTTATAAGTAGATCCTTTCAGAAAATTTATCTACATATGACATGCACAAAACAGGCCTCTGCAAGTAACAGTAACTACAGGTTATTTCCAGATCTAATTCCTGAGGCTCTACGTTCCTTTAGTTTGTCATGTGTATTTCTGCAGCACACAGTCCAAGTTTTGTGTACTCCCTCCTCTTCCTATAATTACAGTTTAACCCCTACTTTTACACAACATCACTTATTACTTCCCATCCTCAGGATGCTTAACACATGCTCAGTTTATATTAACAGACCAAATTTTTCCTTACTTGACAAGATTTTTTTTTTAATGTTTTATATTTCCAGTGAAATACTGTGCTTGATTTGACTGTATTTAGAAACTAAAATTCCAACCCTTATATTTAGTGACTGAACATCTATGGGACTTTGTGAAACTTGGCCAGGAAAAGACAAGTTCCCAACACAAGTCACCTAAAGCTACAGCTCCACTACCAGGCTGCAGAACAATGTAGCTACAATTCCTCATTTCTCTTGAGTCTCCCTTCTGGAAAAGGTTTATAGCACTGCACACTTCTTCAAGTGAATTTACATGGGATCAGTCTGGAAGCATTCTGGTTTGACCAAACCATGGCTCACATTCTCACACAAAGGCTTTTTCAGCACTCATGCATGTAGTCTCATAAACTGACCTGTATTTGAAAGAGCTCACAAAACAGTCTCAGTGAGTGAGCAGCCTTGAACTAAGAATCTTACGGTCCTTGTGGCATGGTCTGGAGCTGCACGCACCCTCTCCTAGGAACTGTGGCTGCATGACCCAAGATGTGCAGGGCCAGTACCACTGGGTATTTTCACTAATTCCATGCCTTCCTACAGCTTCCAACTCCAATTATTTCAGAAGGTGTAATGGAATACTTCTCCTCCCTGACTCCCTTCTTGCCATAGCCCTGTATAAAAATCCACATATTAAAAAATCTGGACATCATAAAATAATACATTTTTCACCCCCTTGAAGCACTGCTCCTACCTTAAAGAATACCCACTAAAAGCACCTCGGTAAGGGGGAATATCTATTTATCTTCTGTAAGCATCTGCATAGAAAAATACTGAAACAAACCTTAAACCATACAACCAGCCTTTGTAGCAGAAGCAAGGTAATTCTGGAAGGGCACAGAACCTCCCACCCACACAGCCCCAGAGTGTGCCCATCAAGGACCTCTGACTTTATACCTATTGTGTTACATGAGGCAAGGATGGGAGTTAGTGTTTGCAGTCTGCAGTTCCTGGCAGAATCTCCAAAGTAATTTTCAATTAAAAGGTTAAACGCTGGTACTTGTCAAATGCGAAGACATACAGGGCGATAACAATACGAAATAGCTTCCTTACAATTAAATTAATTTCATCAGGTATTTAAGTAGGAGTTGCAAATATTATGCCTTTGGGTAACTTGAAGAAATACCTAAATGAAGTGCAATCATTTTCTGTCACAACTGTGTCTCAATAGAAGAATAAAAGCCTGGCTTTCAAATCCTTTGAACTGAATGATTCAAATACATGTAGGTCCAACAAACATTTGTATAGTTTTTGTTTCCATTAATAAACTGTTTTTGTTAAATTAGCCATGTTGTTAAGAAAACTACATTTTTAGTTTCACTGCTAGTCTGTTATTTCCCTCTAAATATTTAAGCTAGTGATAAATGAAGAAACAGTGATGCTTCCAGATAATTAAAAGAAAAATCAATGACTCACTAAAAAGAGGCAGTACTAAAAAAATTACACCCTCCTAGCTTAACCTCCCTCTAATCAAACTGTTAAATAGTATAACTATTTCTCTTTTATAGGTCCATAGAAATAGAACACACCTGACACCAGGAAGACACAGTAAGTGACAGATGACTTCTGGGAACTGAAGGCTCACTCTCAGCCCCCGCAAACTCAAGAAAAGATGTCCATAAGCTTCAAGACATATATGACTGAGCCTCTAATTCTTATATCTAATTTCATTGAGGAGTGAGAATTATGAAAAATATGAAAGTATATTTAGCCAGAATTTCAAAGCAGTGTGGACCTCTAGCTATGGCTCCGACCTGGATACAGAGAATGAACTAACAAGACTTCCCTAAGTTCCCTTAGTTCTAATACTCTTGCAAGCACTTAACTTCTACATGTTTCCTTTTCCTCAGGTGTAAAGAGACAATAATGATGCTTACTCTAATTTGAAATGTTAGACATCTGTTGAAAACAATTCACAGCTACTTTTAATTTAATTAATTTTCAAATCTGTTAAGCAAAATAATATTTTCAAATGCAGCTCCTGATACATTAGGAGGCCAGTGCAAAAATCCTGTGCCTGGATCACTGTTTGAAGTGTTGCGGGATTTAAAAAAATGTATGCGATTAAAGCTTTGACTCAGCAAAGTCTTACAAATTAAGTCTTACAAATTGTACAAATTAAGTAAATAATGGGATTATCCTTGTACTTAAAATTATGCATATATACAGTTTATGTGTTTAAATGCAGTTCAGCTTGGCTGCAAGAAACATACTACACAGAAAACCAAAGCAAGAATAAATCTTAATTTTCCTGTGCAGATGTAGGTGACAGCCCCACCCAACTCCCCCCCAGCCTTGTAACTTGTCCTTCATTCATCAGCTGGAGTGTTTATTTTTGCTATATGTGATGTGACTAGCAGAATTTAGGCAATGAAAACTTCTTAATCAAGTGAAGATCTTTTGAAGAAAAAAGAGGACCTGCTCCACTGCTCAGAATGCAAGGTCAAGAGTTATATACACATGTTTAAAGCCCAGTTTCATTTAGGTAAGTTTACAACTAAGGAAAGGAAACATTTCCTCACACAACTTTTGAGAGTTACTGATATAAATAATGTTTTGGCAGTAACAGAAAGAGAACTAGGTAAGTATACTACCATTAATAATCTTTGTCCTTATGCAGATTATAGCTCTGTAACAGATCACACAGCCCACATGAGTAAGTCAGAGAGAACTTACTCAGCACAGCATCGCTCTTACCCGGGACAAAGCATTGCAGAAATGTGTTTGTATGCACTTGCCTACCATCAGAGCATCAAGGTTTCCAACCAGCAGACAAATGGGAAGCCCTACAGTCTGTATTTCCCTACCTAGAACATAGAATTAGAAATATCAATTGTCCCTCCAGCCTCACACTGTAAGACAGGGGTGCTGTAAAGACTAACAATAGCTTGGAGTGAAACACATACATTGCTATGGTATAAGAGAGGTGGTAAGGTAGCAGAGATTTTTTCGAAGTTTTAGCTCAGCTCACCTCAATTTGATCAGCAAAGGACATTATTTTACATTTACTGCAGAACAAAGAGGCAAGATTGAAGAGCCCTACCTCTGCTCAACACTGCCGTTGGGACATAGCCTTCTCAAAATCTCAGAGCTCTTTCTTTGTACTCCTGGGAAATGCCCTGTGGAACCATGGGATATGTGGTCTTGACTTCAAAGTGCTATCAGCATTTATTAGTGGTGGAAATGAGAAATGAGTTATTCCTACACGCTAAAGAATGAATAGGAAAATATGGAGAAAGGAAAACCTACATTTTTCTTCTGTATTTGTTGTTTATTTCTTTATTTCCCTTCATTCTTTCTCTATAGAGGCAGAATATTGTCATTTGTTTTCCACTTTTTAGGCTTGGCTAGAGAAATATAATCGGTTTACCTGTGGCTTTGAAGACAAACAAGTCATGGGAGAAGGAAGGAATGAAGCACATGTCAGCAGAGGAGATGATACCTGAAACCTGAAGGAGATGGGGAAGAGAAGCTGCCCGCATAGGTTCATCAGTGCAAGGCACAGCTGTAGACCAAACACTGCTCTGTTTTTAAAATAATGAAAGGAAACAAGTCACAACTATAGGCAGCCTTTCCCATTCTGCCTCTATTACCTCCTATCTATGCCCAAGATTACTTTTTCCTTTTCTTAAGCAAAACCAAAAATCACAGCAATGTTTGCTTCTCCCTTCCAGTAGAACATCTTGCTTCCCCCATTACCCCCACCACACAGCCACAGTGCTCTGCTTCCTTCTAGCCTCAAATTTCCTTCCAGGATGATGCCCCTGTGCCAGCCACAGGCACACCCTTCAGCACTCGCCCAGGGAGGGCTCTACATTGCTGCAATCAGTTTGGCAACCAGAGGTGGATTACAACGTCAGTCAAACGGAAAGGCACCTGCATTCCTCGGAATCCTGATTGTACTCCCATGTCACCTGTAGTGACATGTACCTCTCATATGTCTGTCACTCTATGGTAACTACTTCTGCAGGTGCTCTTGCACACCACTAACTGCCTGACTCAACCTGGCCTTCACCTCTCTATCTGTAGCTGCACCATGAAGTTCCTCTTATGGCAGTGCCTGAGGAGTGACAAAGGCAGCTAACTCAGCCATACCTTACAGACTGCAGGTTCCCTTCTATTTGTACCTGATTTTTAACCCAACTGTTCTTAAGCATGTGAAGAACATCAGCAGCTGCCAAACTGAAGATAAAGCTATGTTTCCTTATATTGTTTTGTAAGACCATTCCAAAATGAGAGACTGCAACCTATGTCCGAGAAAAGGCTAGGGAAAGAAGAAAGTAAATATGAGAAAATGAGGAAAAGTGGAAAAATATGAACTGTTATAATCTTTAGGCATTGGGAGTTTGGGTCTGATGAGAAGGAGAGGGAGAGGGGGAGAGAGAAAGAAGCTGAAGCTTAGAAAAGAATGACCAGTTTAGCAACAATATTTGACAAGATGAAAAACAAGATGGGAGAAAAAAAACTGAACCACCCCAAAAATGGAAAGACTCAGTAAGGCTGTCTTTTGAGCTTAGTCAGGTAACTCTGAATGCTGTGGATCAGATTTAAAGCTTTTGGATTAAAATAGTTTTATTGGAGTTAAGAGCAGAGTCAGCTTCTTAGCTCAGAAGGAAATTTTCAACCAGGAAATTCCTAATCACAACCTTCAGTACCAGTCATGAGGAGAAGCTGGATTGTTTTCATTTGTTTTAAATTGCGCAGTGGGATGCATCAGCCATAACATAGCTATGGCCATGCTTTGTTCTAAACCACCAACATAGGAAGCCACAGGTAATGGTGAGGTCACAGTCAAAACTGCTACATTCTTTATCACCTTTTCATGTCATAGGATTATGGCACTAGAAAAGTAATTTTATGAGCTAGTCTGCAATTACTTTATCAAGGCATGAAAAATAATCCAGTTATTTCCATGCTTCATACAGATGGCTGCAGCTTTATCATTAAGATACAATCACCTTACAATAATTTAAAAATGAGTTTAAAAGTTATAGCCAGTTTTATCAAACCCACCCTCTATTTTCACATGTAGAGATTCCACTTACCTATTTTGTCAGGTTCAGATAATTTAGCTCCATATCCAGTCAAACTTGATTCATTCTGAGAAGCCTAAGCAACTATATATTTAGCTCTCTGGTTTTATTTTGTCAGCACCTCACCTGTGCTACTTACTTTTAATCCTTCTACTGCACTGTCCGTTTTCCTAGAGAGTTGAAATTCAGTAATTTTACCATTACCTTTAAGTACCAAAGATAAGATGCTATTAAGCCCAGCAGAGGATGAAATACAGCCTTAGGGAAATCAGAAATATCAGGTTTTAACTCAACATGAGAAATAATATGGGTTCTGGTCTTTGGACCTTGAAAAATAAATTGTAGAATTAGAGGATGTAGAGAGAGAGCAGCTAACAGTTTGCAACAGCTGACTTACAAGCAGAGACCAAAAAGTCTAGGATTTATCAATTTGGACAGAAGATCAAGGGAGAATACAATCAGGGTTCCCAAAATTAAGCAAGAACTGTGAAAAATGAATGTAGAAATTTTATTCACAAAAATCCTGCAATTTCAGGCCATTAGGAGGCACTAAATGAACATGTAATACAAAACAGATAAAGTACTTAGTGGGCAATACAATTCCTGACCTTGCCACCACAGGAGATGGTAAGGTCAGAGCGTACCCGCAGGTTCAGAAAGGGATTATACAAATTCATGGACAATAGGTCTGTAAGTGGATAATACCCAACAACTACTGGTAGGCTGCACACCAATATCCAAACAGAACAATGGCAGGTGTGGGTGAGTGTAAGGAGAATGCATCACAGCAAATGTCTTGGCTCCTGTGCACTCACTACAGCGGGTCTCCTGTGGCAAGGGCTGGAGCCACAGAGCTCCTGTGATCCAGTAAGGCATTCCTCCTTACTCAGGTGACCTCAAGAAACAGTCATTTGATGTAACTATTCACTAAGGAAATGTTACATGACCCATATACCAAAAACTTCAAGACAGCTGCACACAGGTCAGATTATTCGTGACACATGCAGTCAGATTAAGAGGGTAGAGGAGAGATGTGTGAAAACGTCAGAATGCATTAACTGGCATTCCATATAGAGTGGGAGCGCATAAATTTAAAAAACCCCAGTGTTTATTCATTTCATTTGGAAGATCCGATCATCAGCGTTACTCATTTTTCTGGACTAAAATGCATTGGTACATGCACAGAGTTTTTCACAATTCAAGAATTGTGACAACTGCAGGAGTCGTAGAAAATAAGTGCTTCATGTGGAAAACCATTACTGTGTCAAAGCAGGATGCGAACTTTGAGGCTGAGGGTTCTGCAATATTATTTTGTTTTGAGACATAAACATTGAGAAAACCATCACCATCCCTCCTGTGAGTAATGAGCATAGCAAGTTCCCTGTACAAAAGCCCTTCTTTTAAGAGAGGTTCTCCTAAAACCACAAGGAGCATAACATCTAAAGTAATGCATCTTGAACTTTTCAAGATATATTACAAACACAGCTGCACAAACGTTAGTGCATGAAAAAGAATTTTACCCAATTAGCACACAAATAATCATTTAAAAGCCCCTTTGGTGTAATTTTTGTTTCAGTCAGAACTTAAATTTCAGTGGCAACTACTCAGATATCTATTTTATGGCAATCCACTTTTCAAAGTTTGAATCTACTCTACTTTCATCGAAAAAGAGGAGGTTTTGGCATTCCCTGACTTTAAAAACCTTACATATACAAACCTATGGTGACACACACATCAAGAGAAAAAAGAGGCAAGGAGAGAACTGTCATGGGCTTAATCCTGCCAGGGGGACAATTGTTTTTCTTCTGAAATAGCAGCTTTTAGAGGATTTCAAAGGTACAACTTGATCAGAGAACATAAAACACTGATTGACGTCTACATGAATTTCCATGCAGCGTATTTATTTTCATACACTGCTGCATTCTATTGTTACGAATGGAAAATACTTATGAAAGGTTCTTCTTTGAATACTATGTCATTCTGATTAGACCATGAATATGTTGACAAGTTTATCAACAAGATTTTGTCTGTGTGTAAGTTAAGAGAGTTTTTTTCATGCACAGAAAATTATTCTGGTTTCATGGTATCTTCTGTCCTCAGGTACTCAGGCAGGGAAGCAGAGAAGGGCCTTTAAAAAAGGTATTTTTATGCAAGTTATAAACACAAGTCAAACTGGGAACATGAACTATTTTCTTTATTGGAAAGTAAAAACCTCTGGTCCATCTAAATGCATTGAGTGGAGTAAGTATGCCATTTGTACTGTTAATTGCTGGGCAAATAAGTGTTCTAGAAAGATAAATTATGACCATGAAATTTGAAATATATGATGGCACTTCAGTAAAGCACCTCCTAGCTCTGCACACTGATTTGCTTGTCTTTCAGTAGGGTAATGACAGATGACCTTTAATGCAGCTTTAATGCCTTCACTTGCAAAACTACAAGAATTTGTTAAATTTTGTGGCTTTCCAGAAAGGGTAGTTTTCCCTGCAGCATGAAGATCTGACCTACTACAGTGAAAATACTTTAAGGTATTTCCAATTCAATTACAATAAAAAAAATCTGATGCAATTTCTACACACTCCTTACAATACTGCCATTCAAGCACTAATCAGAGAGGAATAACTTAGGATCAAGCAAAAAATTACGAAGCTTCTCCATAAGACTTTTGGGTCATGCCATCAGCTCCAGCCACAGGAAAGTGCACTATTCCTCTAATAAATTGATAGTGCTCCATAGTAACACCTGTTAGTTGTTCTTATTCCATGTCACTATGTTTGTTCCAGAATCTGGCTCTTCTGTTAGTTAGAAACCTAAACTGCAGCTCATATTTCCTCAAGACCAGCTTATATCAATTTGTTTGTTTTTAATTGTTGTCTTTTAAATAGCATTGCTTTTCTGATATTTTCTCCCATGGATATAAATCACAGCTCAAATTTCATTTTGCTAGGCTAAATAAACCATTGCCAATTGAGTTTCTTCTTACAGATAAGCTTATCATTCCCATGATCCCAGTAACTCTGCTGTGGACTTGTTGAATCTTGATTTCCCCTTTTTTCAACAAGGAAAATTGGAGTTGTGCATGGTATTCAGATACAGCTTCATCATGCCTCATCAGGCAAAAATACTTACTGATTTCAACTGGGAATATTTGGTCAATCTCAAATTCCATTTGCCCTTTGTGCCTGAAACATATTGCTGGCTACAGTGATCCCCTAATACTTAGGTATGTCCCTTCTTCCACCGTTTCCAAACCATGAGCTCCAGTTTATATCAGAATTTGTCAGTGACTCCAAAGTGCATGATCTTGAATTTCATTCCATTCACCTTCAGCCTGTTTCTATTAGTCCAAACTTCGAGGTCATCCATTTCTTCCTGTAAGTAATTCCTGCCCATTCTCCATTAGCAATAGGTACCAACTGGATATCATCAATAAATTTCCTCAACATCGTCTTTTTATGCCAAAGTCACTAATAAAAGTATAAAATATATCCGGTACCCTGACTGATCATCGCAGAGCTTTGTAACCTGCCTGCCCAGTAGATCCTCTCTCAACAGCACCCACTCCCCCCTCTGAGGCACTTCCTTACCACAGTGTCTGTAAAAATCCCCACCTCTGCAGCCTAACGCTGGGAGTCCCCTGCTGATCCTGACCCAACGTTTTGCTGCAAAATATCAAGAACAGAAATTCTTTTCTAGATACAATATTTTTTTAAATACCACTTTACGAGGCTGTGATCTAACTTTGACAAGCACATCTCACATGTCATTTTTTTAAATCTAAATCTATAATTATATTTTGTCTTGAACACTTGTTCTTAAGCCTTGAAAGCACATTATATCCACTCACTGCTTTTCTGCCTTTCTGTACTTTCAAACTCTAGATAATTCACTTGATTAAAATCTTTCTAGAAAGAGATGACAGATGTGAAAAAGCTTCTATGCAGTGAAAAACAAAATAAAATAACATTTTAATAGAAATGAGATAACTTGGAAGGAAATATGGTTTAACAGGGAATGACTAGTCATTATCTTCCAGAATAAAAGAATAAGGTAGGAATACCATGTAAAATAAAACAAGCAAATAAAAGAATGTGGAACTCAAAAGTGAGAATGTCTTGTGAAAGGGATTTGATCAGTTTGTGAAAGCAATATGCCACAATAACCCAGCATGAGATATTCTTAGCTGCCAATTTCCAAAATTTGGGAGGGGCTATGGCTAACCTTCTAAGAAGTGGCCACTGTTGGTACTTCATTAAATGAGTTTCTGCTCTGACACCGGGATTTTCACTGCAAAACATGATTGGGTGGAATATCTAATACAGCTAATTAATTTAATGATCTTCAATTATATCATCCATGACACTGAACAGAAGTTAGGCCCCTTCATCAATACATAGTTAATATCCCTTAGAAATTAACGGAACATATTTCCGTGTTCCATTCATCCATGCACACAGAATTCCAAGGCTGTACAATCCTATTTTATCATGCCTCTCAATAATTTACTCAGCTCTCTGCTCAAGTGAACATGGTCCCATGTTCCCCTTACACAGCTCAAAAAGTATTTAAACCTTTTAACTTTTATATTATTTGAAACTGTGTAATAATGAAACATAACTAACTAGTCATATATGGAAAATCACAATGTAATTTTACAGGGAACACTCAAGTGAAGCACCTCGTGTCCAATACAAACTCCATTTGACAGTACACCTGTAAGATGCACACACTCTAGAGAGTTCAATCTCAGCTAAAAATATGTTTCCAGCTGAAGCATAAGACAAAGTCACAGCCCTGAGAAGGAGCCTGTGGGTGGAAGAGAAATGGGGGCTGAATGGCTTTTCTCCCAAAATCAAGGAATTGTTTGGCTTCTTCTTTGCTGAGGTCATTTTGTGTCCACATAGATAATAATAAATAAATACATTGTAATCACTGTGGATTTATGAGGCAACTGAACTTATTTGGGCTTTTGCAGAAAGCAAGGCTGGGAAAATAAGCTGGCAATTTTTTGATGTGTCACATTCCCAACTAAAACAAGCTTAAATATAATTTTCCTTATTCAGGTATACTTGGGGAGAAAAAAAAAAGCACCAACCACAGCTGGCATTTAACCCATAGTCTGTGGGCAGCTATATTATGTGCCCACTTTGCAGGCTTCAGACAGAGCACTCCCAGGCTGGCTACAACACTGGCAAAGCAAATCCTACGCCCTTGGTGAGCAGTTCTCTTCCTGCTTACTTATCTGCCTTAAATTAATGTTCTAAATCCTACATCACTAGCAACACCGCTGATTTTGTGTCATACTTATGAACACAATACAATCATCAGAGAGTTTTTCCAGATGAGGCACCACAGAAATAAGTCTCACATTTTATTTTGTTTGGTTTTTCCTGAAGGGAAAGGTTCTTGATGTGGCATCTTAACTTGGGTATCTATTGACTGGTGTAGCAAACTGTCCCTACATCCAAGATCCCAGCTGCTTCCTCTACAGATGTAAAAACTTTTTGGAGCTTCTATAGAAAAAGCTAAAATTTAAAATATTAGGAAATAATACCATTTTATTTCCTTACATGGACCACATAAGGTCAATTCACCCTAGCACATCACCTTAAGAAGGCTGTGTTTTGCTGAAGTGATTTTCAAACTCTTGTTAAATTAAGTGTTGTTTTTTTCCTCAGCATGGCCTTTCCCACCACAAGAACAGATTACTGGGGGGTACCAATGCTGTCACTTTAGTCCTAAGTTCCCACTTATCTACAGCTTTGGCTATAAAAGAACACAGGGACCTGTTTTAGAGCTCCTACCAACATGTTATACAAGAAATATGTACCTTGGGCTTCATGCCATTTTATTGTCAGCTTTTTGCCATTTAATCTGTACATTTATTTAGGTAGACTTACTTAAGTGAAATAGATCCAGTATGTTCCTTTTCTATTTTTAAGTCATCCAAAGGACTCCAGATCTCATCCTTGTACCTCAGCCTTGCAGAGATAGAGACACAAGGGAAGGAGACACAAGGAACCCTAGGCATTTCAGTTACGAATGCACAGCTTTTAAGCAGTCAATAAATTAAATTTTACCTTCCCCCAAACACAACCTACTGAAAACAGCCAGACCTTTCATATACAGTGAAAATAAATTTTTAGCTGACTTAGCAGGAAGAACTCAACACATGGACCGAACAGAATAAATAAAAACTTTTGTAACAATATTGGCAGCCTACACATTCAAAGCTAACAAAAATATATTCTTGAGAAAAATTCTTATATCTTCTGTAGGGATGGTGATACATATCTAAGGATAGCCAGGAACAGGGCCCAAAAATTAATCCTTATTTGCTTACTGAACACAGCGTTTCCCTGTTACTAACGTTACAATCAGAGATACTAGTTCACTTAACAGACTTTAAATTATCTGAGTAATATAACTGAATATCAATTATCACAACTACCCCTTGAGGCCCATGTGGGAGGGAGGATGTGGACCTTAATGCCTAAAGACCAAACAAGACAGGAGTCCTTCCTCCATGTACTGCCAAAGCCTGTGTGCACTGAAGCAGTTAGGGTGACAGCACAGGCGAAGGAAGGTGATAGAACACACAAATAAAAAGAATGAGCAGCATGAGACCACTTCCAGTCATAGGACTTCTGTTGCGGTGGCCTCTTACTGGACTGCTGGCCCAAAGCCAGGACCTGAGGAGCCCAGAAGAGTCCACCGGGACTTTGAGAAAACCCCGCTCTGAACCTTCACCTAAATGGTTGCTCCCACCCTGGTTACCTGTCTGTTAACAGGTTCCCCCCTCCCCTGGCTCCCTGTTATAGGTCCAGTTAAAAGGTTACACCCCCTCAACTCGATTCTAACCGGTCAGAACTCCACAACCCCACCCATTCTGTTGTAGTATATAACAGGCTGCTCAGCGTGCCTGGGGGTCTCTTGCCTTAAGCTCTCAGGCGCCTGGGAGCTGCGTCTCCCTGCGCCTGGGGGCTCAAGCGCACCTGCACCAGGCTCTTCGATCCCCTGCGCTCATCCTTCCCTGCCTTGGTTGCTTCCCTTCGACCTGTCGACTACAATAAACCCATTCCTGTTTCACCACAAAGAGCTGCCTCCTGCCTCTTGCCTCGTTCCCACGCCTTTGCCATCGGTAGAACAGCGGGCCCTGCGTGAGTCCCCGCTGCCCTTCCCGCCAGGCGACACCCCGGCTTCCCGCCGTACCGGGCAGCGGTTCGGTCATAACGTCGGTCTCGGCAGTCCCGGGCGAGCTAGCCACCAGCCTGCGGGACGGGGACGCGTTAGACTTCTACATTCTGTATTTCATTTCCATGGGTAAGACAGCATGTCACTACCAGGAGCCTAGCCAGATTTAGTGAACATGGGTTGCCTTTAATTTCCCATGCTTGCTAGACAGAAGACGCAGAGCACTTAAAAAGGCCTATTTGCCCAACTATGAGATTTTGCAAGGTTTTAAGAGTCAAGAACAATACATTGCACAACAAGGACTACTCTGAAGCTCCCTGAAGTCCACAGCAAAATTCCCATTGAGTCAAGCAGAGCCAGGACTTCTATCAATTCCCCAGAGGACAGCTGAGTTCTCAGTGCTGAGAACTGTGAGCTGTGTGCATTGCACAGAGCAAGCATCACCAACCTTTCAGCTTGCACTCACTCTTCTTGTGATTGTTTTTGCATGTGGTGGTTTCAGCTTTGTATGCTTTACAGATCAAGAAGCTACCACAGCATTCTGGGTTTGTTTACTTCATGCAATAACAGAGCTTGGTTACTTTCTGTTTTCCAACCAAAAGTGCTGTAGGGGTGGAAATGAGACAAAAGTTCATAATTAATTTGGTTTTCCACCACCTAGCTCTGTTTAATTACCCCTTTATTGCATATCAGTTACTAAAATTTCCCTGCTTCAAAACAGGCTTCAAACCTTGTTTCTTTAGCTTCAGTTACACATTATCCACAGAGCTTAAACTTTTCTTGTCTTTCTAATGCATGCATGGAATCTGAAGACAAACTTGGATTTCGATGAATTGTTGTCCTCACGAGGACAGTAGCTGACCATGGAAAGACACGGCAGTTCTTTGACAGTGCTGCTCCTGACAGCTCCCACCATCACAAGCTCTCCACCTTCAGAGCCTCCACAGCCACAAAACAAAGAGGAGACTAAAATAATTTTCATAAACAGAGACAGCCTGAGCTATGGGAAATTTTTCAAGTTTCATTTGCTCAGGTTCTTGTCAATTTTTCCTGCAATATGCCTGTATTCTATGTGTGCTTTTGCAACTCCTAAATTTCACTTTGAGTTTCAGGTTCAAACAAGAATGTTAAAAGCTCAAATTGAAACTCACTTGAAGCCATCAGGTTTCACTTGCAAAACTGTAAGTGGGCTTCAATATTTCAAAGGTGCAAATTTAGGAATTCACGTGAAAATTGCAACTGACAGTTTTATAGCTGAATGAAAGTAGGCAAGCTTTGCATGGCTCTGTAAGAAACATTTCACATAGCAGTTCTCCTGGTTTTAGTCTCACTGTATGCGCAGAAACAGGCCCTTTACACTCACCCAAGATGCTGCAATAATAATATGCCAGATGACTTTTTCTTTAAACCGCTACTTAAAATCTCTCCTCCTTACTCTCTCTGGAGCAGAACCAGTCCCAAGATCTTTGGGCAATGAACTTTTACAATAATTCCCCCAAAATCTCTTTCCCTATTTTAGGACTAAGGGGTTCCTTGCTCATGGCTATGCACCATCTGCCATTATCTACAACGACTAAAATGCCAAGGAAGGCCTTCGGCTGTAAGCTCTGCCCCGCTGAACAGGGTGTTACAGGATGTCTCACTCAGCATTTGCAGTCACAGGAGAGGGGAGATTCTTTCGTTCAGAGCAGGGAATAGCCTCCACAGCTGCAGAGCACAGGAGGCCCAGGGAACTTCCTAAGACCAGCAGCTGTAGAAGCGAATTTTGGCTGGATCAGTCCATTATTGTTGAAGCACATAAGGCCTCAAAATCAGTGTCAGGAAACTGTGCACATGCAGAAAGGTCTTATTTTTCATATTAGGTATGCAACTGTGTAATAGTTAACCCTTGCTTTGATGTTATGTTCAGCATTGTTAGTATTAATAAAAAATTATGCTGGCTCTTCCAGTCAAGTCATATTTAAATGAAAACTCAGACCTGCCACCACCTCCCTTTTCAACTAAACCAGTCCACCAGTGCAGCAATCATGACTTGAAAAAGTTGTCACAAGCATGATGTTAAACTAAGTTGGCATCTCTTCTTTCATACGTATGTATGAAGTTAGGAACATTCATTTTTTACTCTGTGACTTAAACACCAATTATTTACAATCCCAAAATACCCAGCAGTATCGCTGTGTGCCCAATCTCTTTGCAAAAGTTCATTTCTTAGAAGTTTCCTAGGAGACCTACACGAAGACAATGAAAACTAATCCAGTGTTCGGCACTACACTTTTTTTAGTACTTCTGGCTCTGTCATTATGCACAACCCTGAAGATGGGGAGACTTCCTGTCACTCTGCTGCCAAATTGCTTGAGCCTTTGTGTAAACTCTGAGCTAACTCATATTATTTTTGCACCTTGATTTCAATCCCTGTAACATAGAGACAACACTTGCCTAACTTCACACAGGTGTGTGTTTAGCTCATGACTCTCTGATATTCTCGGATGCAAATTCAGAACAAATTAACAATACAGTAACCCCAGCAAGGGCTAGGAAGACATTTTTGCACAACATTCACGCAGACACTAAACACGATTTTTCTATTTTCTTCTACTTTCAGTCCAAGGTGAAGTGGCAAAGACTGCCCCTCCAAATCTAATGTTCTGCAAAGCAGTAGCAGCAGATTCAGCATTCCCTACTTCATACCCTGCAGAGCAAGCCAAAACCTAAGAAACAGACTTGCTCAACAGCTGAACAACTAAGGCAGAAACAGATCCATTCAGCAAGGAGAGCCAAAGGAGTCAGAGAGAGCCAAAGCCACCAGCTTCCTCCTGCTGGCTATGCAAGTAAGGAAGAACCCCAGAACAATGGAGAGAGTAGAACAGCATTACATTGGGGTCATTTGGTTTAGTTCCCAAATTGCTGCTAACAGATGCCTTGAGGGAAAATTTGCTGTGCATTGCTGCTGCCTCATCACCCTGGAGCCACGTACCCCATGCTCAGTTTGGCAAACTGCTTCTCCTTGTCTGCTTCATCTACCCAGGCTGAGATCCAGACATCAACAGGCCCATGTGGGGGGCCCAAACTCCACTGGCTCCCCTGTGTTTTGGATCCATCCCTAGAAACAGTAATTATGCCTTTGGCAGTGCCGGCCTGCTGGAGAGCATCTCCCAGCCTACTCTAGTGGGGTCATGAAAAAAGTGCAGTTAAGAAAAGGATTGATACAGAATGGGTCAACTGACAAGCAGAAAATGATTGAAGTCCACTTGGTAAGGCCAGGAACAGAGGACTGTGAGGAGAGAGAGGTCACTAAAGGAAATAACACCAGAAGGAACAGATCATGGGAAAGGACAGAGAGTTTGGGGAACAAACATAAAGGGAATAGTATGACATAGTGGCCCCCAACCTACAGATTGAAGGCAACGCACAGTAAAGTTGCTAGTGACACAGGAAATGAAATGGTTCTGAAGATGGCATGGAAAACTAATTACAATGTTGCCAAGACTGGGATAATTGCACAGTGTTGTTGACAATAAGTCAACACAGTTTGGGAAGCACAGCTCTTTATCTCCCTCTACTAAGTTAAAATCACTCCACCTGATTCCCCTCCAAATTTGGGGGAGAGGGGGGTGCAGGGGTCTGTGGAAATAAGCATCTCTGGTTAGAGAAATTTGGCTCTGGAGTTGGCCCGTTCTAGGCGGCTACAGCATGTGTAGGCACACCCTGCAGTCAAGATAAAACAGTCACAGCCTATTTTCCTACAGAAAAGCAAATGTCACACAAAATGTCCCCAGCGCTGCTTGTGGCTGAACTGGCCTCTAATTCTTAGCGCTGCTCATTTTGGTGCTCTTGCAAATAAGATGGTGACAGACATGTGGAAAAGTGGCCAACGCTGCTTTCTAGGCTGATCCTGTCTCAGAGTATGATCTTAACTTCCCAAAGTACAACTCTGCCACACTTGACAAGTACCCAGTATACCACAAAAAATTTTAAAGATTCCTGCTAGAGATCAGATGAAGGAAAAGACCCCTCCTGTGAGAATCAGAAGATAACGAAATTTCTTCATTTCTAACCAAAAAACACTGGATTGTTTATCTTCTTGCCCCCATTTCATGTACATGGTGATTTTGAAATATTTCCGTTTATTTTATAATAAGCAGCAAAATGAATGTTCCTTACACACTGAAATAAACAACCCTTTTTTCTCCCTGCCATACACACACAAAATTCTACACACAAGAAACTTCCTTCCACATCCTTCCTTTGTGGTTGTGAACTCCTCTCGGGCTGACAACTCCCAGCAGATCCAACAGAACACTTGCCATTGCTTTCAGTCAGAATATGATTGCACTCTTTTCTTATAGCAGGCAGAGAGTTAATTGAACAGAGTTGAAGATGTATTGTAGGAGACAGGAGTAAATCAAATTATATGAAAACATTCCCACGGTTTTGATTTACTTCACAGAAACAAGCAAAATATTAGACATCTTATATTACTTCACATTTGCCTGGAGGGCAAATGTGAGGTAAATGTTCAGAAAATTCTAAAAATGTAGCAATAAGCCCCTTCTAAGTTCTCTATGAAAAAAATGCATTACTGAGAATACAGTATTATTCTAAGATGTTAAACAGAAGTTCTCTAAACCCATTTCAGAGGGCAATAGTTTCCACTGGTTTAGATGGGATATTCCTTCACAAATCTGAAATTGTGAACTAATAAAAATCATAAACAGAAGGGCTCTTGAAGCAGTGAACTGGGCAAGTTTGTAGTGCTGCTGACATCTACTGAGAGAAAGCCAAATTGCACATCTTTGCAAAGGGATGAGCCTCCCTTGGCCCTTATTTGTTGTTTGCTCTTCTAGTTTTCAGAACCATTTCATGCCTGCTTGCATATTTATTAATTATCTTGTATCAACACTCACATGCTTCATTTAAGGTCAGTGAGTCAACAGATACATTATAGGAAACGTCAAGGAGGAAATAAAAGGTGCCTTCAGGAGATGGCTCTACCCCTTATACCAATACTGCAGACTTGTTCTTACAATTGCAAATCTGAAGGCTCAGATTGACACACAGCATCAGGTGCATCAGGATGCACTTCTAGCTCATACTGACTGCACATAAAGCCCTCTAACTGGGGCAGCTGAAGCCAAAACCCACATAGCACAAAACATTGGATTTAAGAAACCGTGCTCCAAAAGTAATATTGAAAATGTAGTATCATTTGTTTCCTACAGGAAATGAATCATTTAGCGAAACTATGGCAGGAGTAAAAATATCACCACTACGAGAACTGTACTCAAAAAATCAAGTCAGAAATACTTTCTGATACGTGTGTCTGTTGCCACAGTGACATATGGCAGTGACACTATTCAGGCAATTCAAGAAGAATTTTTGCTGGTATCTTGTGCATTATAAAGCGTATTCTTTCCCCATGGTGAACAAAGAAGATTTCATAGCCATCCACAGAGCCACAGAACAACAACCACTACTACAGGTCTCACATCCAGGGATTTCATTCTATAACAGGAAAGGTGTGTCTGTCTCAGTTTGGGTAACAGCAATTTGGGGAGGGTGGTGCGGGGAAAGAAACAACGTAAAATTCTAATAAAGTTGGAGTGAGTCAGGGTGATGATTATAGAGGGCATGTGTTTCTCCACTTCTGGGGCAATTTTCTCATCACTGATGTTACACTGAACTTACAGGATCATAAATAAAAATGAATTTGGCAAATAAATATTTGTAACACAAAGCAGCCTAATTAATTTTATTTCTACAAGAGAAACCTTCACAGTCAAAATTAAATATCACATTACAAGATTTGATCTAAGTTGTTATGAGATGCCGCTGTGACCTGGACAGGGCCAGGATTTCAGTGTCTACACGAGCTTTTCACAGTTGTTTTCCGTAGATTCTGAAACAGATATAAACATGAGACCTTTGGCTCATGTATCTCTTGTATAAAATATCTCCATCACTAATTTTTGGTCACACAGGACTAAATACCAACGTTTATAGGTTAGTAGGTCCAATGGATAAAGCTGATACACACCCAGCTCCCACTTCGGTTCAAATCACATAGGTTAAAAACTGCAGCACAGGGTAGGAAACCCCCTCCTGACTGTTCTCTAACTGAAGGATCTATGCCTCAGTTATCACCTTGAATTTTTCTTCATACCTAAAGCTTGGCTTCTATAAGCATTCTGACATGCCACATGGGAGTACCATACAATTCAGCACTTACCAGCAGGATTCATGCAGTCATCACTCGTGTCAGATCCAGAATACATTCCTATTGCTCACACTGGCCTCCCCAGAAAAAGTAGCTGCAGCCTTGTCTGTCTTCCCAGAGTAGGAAATGGTGGGTAATACTGCTTCTCCACCAAAATAATGCTTTGAAGAGCAACTGGAACCGAATAGTTCTCTTCAACATGTCAGATAGGCTTGAACCCATGTTCTCCCTCTCCCTGAGGTTTGCTAAACTGGTAACAGCTTTCCCTGAGGATATCAGCCTACACCAGTACAGAACAGTTTGTGCGCACCTGGTAATAAATTCTTCAGAGACATTCAACAAACAGACTTGAAGGGAACAGGCTCTGAATTAAGAGGATTTAATCCCAGCTGAATTCTACAGACACCTAATCATTTGATGATGTGATTTCAGAGAAATGACAGTCACTTAGCTTCTGAAAAGAAATAACCAGGAACCTTATTTTCTGTCAGACTGCTAATCCAGAGTACCCGGAGGTACTTCCTTACTGCTTCTCTTTTTGCTTTCTGGTGTGACCTGGACGTTACACAGATCTTTCAGAGAGGGCTTCTTATATATTTTATAAGAAGCCCTGGCACTTAACTCCTGGCTGTGCCTTTCACTCTGTACTCAGAGCTCTAAAAACTGCACAGCACAGTGCTCAACACTGTTACATCTAAGTCTCAGAAAATCCCTTAATGAAATGCCATTTATACACTCATATCAACGCACTTAAAATGGGCATTTAGGAAGGTTAAGGATCTAGTGAAGCAAAATCCCATGGCCTGGTACTTGGATGGAGTTCTAACATACTGTTATGTTTAAAAATACACAGATCACAAATAAAGATGAGGGAGCAGACATATTTGAGCAACTGTTCCTGAACAGAAATCACTTCCTTATTCTATTATAAATCTATTCCTGATTACCTAAAAAAGAATGTTGAAACACATGACTTTCTAGAAAAAACTTGGTTCCAAAGATGAGTCTCTGAAAAGGCTCATTCTGGCTTGCACTCATCGAAAACCAAGGCACTCAATATCAACATTTTGGCAATTCTAATAACAAAGACTGCCAAAAATATGTTGTCTATCAAACATACATGGAAGAAAGATGTTACAATATTAAGAACAGATGTCACAGGTATCTTCACAAATACTCATGCTCCCCAAGTACTCTGCAAGGCAGTATGTACAAAACCTCATTGAAAGATTAAATTAATGCATCTTGTTCAAATGCTTCCAAGTGTCATATATGTATGTAAACTTACTTATAAAATATGTACCTTTAAAGATGTTAGAAAGGAGGATTGTATCATAATTTGATAATGGCCTTGTATCTTAAAACTTGAGCTTTAACAGTTCAGTAATATCGTAAAAACTACTTTTTAATAGAATGTTATTTAAACCATTTTGTTGTGTGTCTGCAAGGTTTTCCAGTTATTGAGTATTCATTTACATTTTAATTATTATTCTACTGACAAATAAAGTTTACCAAAAGATTCCTTTTAGAAAAACATCTAAACAACTTAATGAAAGGAATCTTTATATAAGAACAGCTTGCTGTGTAAAATTAAAAGACCACTTAGAAAACCAAAATATTTTAAGAGTTCACTTGAGCAGGCACAGAACATGCTTTCTTCCTCTGCTCTATTTATTTTCAGTATTAACAATGCTATACAGCGAAAATTAAGCCAATTTCCAAACAGAAAATCATGGGAATTGGCTGATTGATTTATTTATTTGTAAACATAGGAAGTATTGGATTCTTTATAACTGACAGACTCAAGAAAATATTTTACCTTTAGGGCTGATGTTCCAGATTTCAGGCATAGAAATTCAGCTTACACCACTGAAGCCAAGATTTTCATGTACAATTGATTCAGGTGATAGAGTGTTAAAGGAAAACAACAACAACAACAACACAATACAAACAAAACTGCCCCCAAACCCTACTGAATATTTTAAAGTTCACAATAAAATAATGGGCAGTGACACCATTGTGTTTCTAATGGGATGACATTTTCCAGTAACAGCCAAGAAACCAGAACACAGCAGTTTGAACTAATGATTCTGACTTTAAATTTTCCTACTGAAATTTCAGTAAGAAGTTGATCATGGCTCTCTAAGATAGGCCACCAAAGATAGGCACTCATGAGAGCATGCAGAGCCAAACCAGACTTGTCCTTATTTTAAGTTTAAACCTGTCTGCATNGGCCCTGGAGGCCGGGCCGGGCCGGGCCGGGCCGGGCCGGCGCTGGGCCCGCGGCGCTGCCCAGGAAAACACGGCGTGCTTGCAGGCCACCGGCGTGTGTCAGGCCGTCATGGAGCACGGGCACGTTTAACCCTCCTTTCGAGAGTACACATTCACGGCCTTTGCCGAACCAGGCTCTAAAACACGATTTCTTTTTTTTTTTTTTCTTTCTTTCTTTCTTTTTTTTTAGCACCCCCTTACAATTAACAGATGTGAAGGCACACTTGGCATGTACAGATGGCTTAATTTTTTTTCCCCTTTGAATAACCTGGTTATATCCAGTTTCCGCAGCAATTGTAAGAGTGTTTACATTGCGGGTTGGTTTTTTTTTTTTTCATNACAAACAAAACTGCCCCCAAACCCTACTGAATATTTTAAAGTTCACAATAAAATAATGGGCAGTGACACCATTGTGTTTCTAATGGGATGACATTTTCCAGTAACAGCCAAGAAACCAGAACACAGCAGTTTGAACTAATGATTCTGACTTTAAATTTTCCTACTGAAATTTCAGTAAGAAGTTGATCATGGCTCTCTAAGATAGGCCACCAAAGATAGGCACTCATGAGAGCATGCAGAGCCAAACCAGACTTGTCCTTATTTTAAGTTTAAACCTGTCTGCATGCTAAACTCAACTAGAGATTTTCTGAAGTAAAAGATTTATTATTTGATGTTAAAATGACTGTGCTGAACTCAGAAATGTCATACTGGGGATGATGTAAGAGTAACATAATAATGTTATGGTAAGACAATACACTCCTAAAATGTAATAGTAGCAAAACCACTGGCATTTTCTGTCCTTTAAATTTTTTCAAACAGGGCTCATTTCTTCTTACCGTACATTGCTGACAGGATAATAACAACATAGCGCTGACAATACAACAATACTGCTTTCCGGGCCAAGGGCGGGCCGGGGGCCGTCCCCGCTCGAAGGGCCCGGCCGTGCGGCCCCGGGCCGTGCAGCCCCAGGCCAAGGAGGCCGGGCCGTGCAGCCCCAGGCCGTGCGACCCCAGGCCATGGAGGCCGGGCNTTTAATAATAGAAAGCAGACGCGGCTGACCGGTGCCCTCGGGAGGCCGCGCAGAGGAGGGCGCTGCCGGCTCCGCGCGGCCGCTCGGGCGCACAAAGGGCGCTGCGCGGGGTTATTTATTTTGTTCATGTCTGCAGAGCCCCAGGGCCCCATTCCGCCCTCCCTGGCTGCGCTCCAGGCCCAGGCTGTCAGCCAGGGAGAGCACAATACCTCCAGGCTATGGCCCATTAATGTAAAGTTTTTCCTCAGCTCTCACCGAGCTTCTCCTCGCAGCTCGGGGGAGGCCACGCCGTCTCCTCCCGCCTGGAGCAGCCGCGGGGCCGCCGCCAGCCCGGCCGCCGCTCCGGTTCCTTCACCCCGGGCTGTGCCGCCCCTCACACACGCGATCCCCGAGCTGGGCTGCTCTCCACAGCCCCGGGCCGGGCCGGGGGGTGAGTTGCAAGGCGCAACTCCCGCTCCTCTCTTCTGAAGCTCCCTAAGGAGCTCTGATATTTAATTAAAGTATCATGAGAAAGCTAGATATTTATTACATGATTATATCAGCTTGACGGAACATCATAAATCCTCAGAAAATTGTGTTAAGAGTTGGAGTTAAGCTGTTAGTCAGAAGCTACAAACAGGCCATAGGATCAAGGAAGGTTGCATATACCTGTATTGTCAATAAAAATATCAAAAGATATTTTCAAACCCTCTTAATAGTCAAACTATCATGGTTGGTTACTCTACTGACATAAGGTTACTCTATCTAGCACGACGTTGTTCATTAGCAGGGCTTCATTAACCCAGGCAGAGCTCGACGCTAATGAGACTCCATTGCTTCCATCACCCTGTCAAGCCAGGCAGGGTTCTGGGGATGAGGCGGGGATTGGTTTCTCTCTACCTTAGGGTTTAAAATTACTATGGCAGCCTTGAAACGTTGGCACAATGACAAAAGCCAAGAAATGCCTCGTATGGCACAGCTCTGCGGTGGGGAACAGGGTGATCAGAGGGGATATCGACTCTTCAGACAGAAGCACAAATTGGGGCTTTCCTGACGACATGGCTCAATCAGGCATCACCTGGGTTTAAGCACCTAGTCCAACCACAAACAAAGCACTACTCGGCAGGTGAAGCAAATGGCAACACTGATTCAGACTGATCACATGAGTCTCAGCTGTTCTGAAAAACAGTCTTCCCCTGGCAGGCTGTGTGCCAGACCAAGTATTGTCCTTACACAGCTGGCAAAGAATCATAAAGGCAGCATAACCATCACTCTGGGGCTGCTCCAGCTAAAGAGAAAACAGGAGTGACTTGTGTATCCACATAGTATCCTGGTTTAACTAGTACTGTTGGGTGATCCTGTATTATTCCGCACCAGTATTAATTATAGTAAAACCATAACCTGGGAAGACATTTCCTGCTGCAGTGGCAGGCTGTAAGTAGGTCTCCTGGTTCTCCATGGGCTAGACATGGCCCCGTGGTCCTTGATCAAAGCCCGTGTACAATGTGTTTAAATGCCACTTGATCCAGGGCAGCCCTGTGACATATCGCACTCATACAAACATCCTCCTACATTAGTACCACAGATGTCCATCTCACTGCACTGTCCAGGCAACAAAGTATGGATTTCATACCAAGTTCTGTGATTAAGTGTAATCTGACTCTCGTATCTCCTCTACTCCACCAGTAAAGCTATTTACTTAGACATCAGTTTAGCAAGGAACTTAAGTACAGGCTAGGTTTAGGAATGAGTGTCATGCTGTCCTTCCTTACACATCTGGAAAAGGTGTACTGGGTTTTCATCCTAATATCTACATCACTGATTCTTAGAGCCTCCAAATATTTTGGAGCTATCCTTTCTTCACACTAATGCACGAAAAAGAGCACACCAAGTCCTCTGGAGCACTTCCCACTAAAGCTGCGGCAGAGAATTGTGGACCACATACACAAGTTAGACAGATGTGACACAGACTGAAATACAAACTGCTGCTCTCTCCAGACCTATGAAACTTTATCTCTCATCTCCCTGTTTTTAAAAGATAGGAAGAGTGCAGTTTGGGTGACAGTCTCCCACAGACCATTCGACTTGTAAAAGCACAGTCTGATCTCCTTGGAGAGGAGAGGGAGCACCTATTCTAGGAGGATGTGTGTGATACTTCGTAAGACAGGCATAGTGGATGAAATATGACATGGTACTTTGCCAGTTACCTTTATGCTAAATGCCAAACACGATTGATAACTTTGAGAACTGCTGGCAAGATAGAGAACAGAGCTCTTCTCAACATCTGGCTAAGATACCTGACCTGTACTCTTTTCTGCAAGAGGATTCTGATAACCTAATAACAATATATGCTCTTTGCTGGGTTGGTTTTCGTTTCGGTTGTGGGGTTTGGTTGGGTTTTTTTGATTGTTTGTTTGTTTTAAAGTGCTATTTATAAAGCAAGTAAGTGAGAGCTTTACCATCTAATGAACTATTTACTTAATATTTTTTCTACATCTGGCTTTCTTTTAATTTTTAAAATTTCTCTGCATATAATATAAGTATGTGGCACATAAACACAAAAGTCAGCTTGTAATGTATGTACCACCTAGAAGTTTGTTATCTTTGGATCTCTGCAAATCTTAATAATCATTTAGGAAATAAAAATACCCAAACAGAGAAACGAGTTAACATTTTAAATGTACATATGTCAACTGTCTCAACAGCCATTAAATACAAACCTATAAACTTCATTTCCTCTCTACGGTAGTTTGAGTCAAACAAAGGGTCAAAACAGAGCTTCAGCTCTTTTGCTTTTAGATAAAGCACAGAAAGAATGCATAAAGAGAATTTTCATCTGCTATAAACGATTTGAAACTAATTTTATTACTGTTTTTTATCAGTGTTTTTCCTTCTTGGGAAAAAGTAATCAGCGGTGGAATGGGGCAGAGCTGATAAGCAAAGCATTTACCCATACTGCCCCATCCTTTCAGCAAGATCAGAAAACAAAACTGGAGGAGGAAATCAGAGCTGTCAGTGTATTTCAGATTCAAGATCTGATGAGCAGTTTCCCTTAAATTCCATGAGACTGAAGGGATCCAAACCACACCCTCAGGTTTTAGCCACGAATACAACTGGAAAGAGTGGCTGCCCTGTAACAGAGGGGAATGCTGCAGTCACAGCATGGGCAGCACACACAAAGCAACAGCACATCCCCACATCCTGATTATCCATTTACCTCTTCAGTGCAGAGCTGTTCTCTGCAGTCAGTGCTCTGTGAGCACCTGCAGATGAGAACGGAACACTTTCCCATGGGGGATCATTCAACAGATAATTCCTCTGTTACAAGAGCTGCTTAATATTCACAACCTACATTTTCCCCTTAGATTTATCCATTTTGCTTTATTCTCTGTCTTTCCTCAAGTGCACCTCTCTGAGTAATAAACCTCTAAATAATTTGTCTTCCTCCTCTGTGTTCCTATAACAATGAATAGATTGCACTGTCTGAACTATAACACTACAAATTTCTGGTGCATAGTTGTAGCAATAAAGAATTACGTATTCTAATAAATACAGGGATAAAACTAAGGAAAATTCATTACTAAGCTATAGATCAATGAGCAAGAAGTGAAACCGCCAAAGAGATGCTCTTATTAGATTATCAAACTCAAGGCTGATTTATAGCTTTCACTGTGCTTCCTTATCCATCACTTTTATAGTATGTAGAAAGGGTTACAAAGCACAAATTGCCTTGTTTTAATTAACAGTGAAGTTTTGGATAGCATTGCTATCCTGATCTAAGTCTAGGTTATTTTTTTTTGTTTTCAAAATATGAAAGCAGAAAACATTTTATTAATCTGGGAGAGCTGTGACAGAACCGAATACAAAACACTTGTCAGCCTACAACTTCCTAACATGCTTGCCTGTGATTTGCCCAGAAATGACAAGCTGTGGAGCAGCCCTGCTGAAAAGGCTTGGAGGGTCTTAGTAAAGAGCAAGCTGCTCAAGCCAGCAGTGCAGCTGTTCAGCTTGGAGAAGGGGAGACCTCAAGGGGGTTGAATGGCATCCTCCAGCACCTATAGGGTCATCATAAAAGGACAGAGCCAGGCATAAGCTGAAACAAGAGGCTTCATTCCCGGCCTCACAGGAGGACAGTCATACTTGGGAACAGGTTATCCTGAGAGGTTGTATGGTCTCCATCCTTGGAGATTTCTAAAACCAGTCTGGATTAAGGCCCTGAGCAATGTCACCTGGCCTCAGAACTGACTGCTTTGTGCAGGAGCCTGGCCAGGAGCTCTCCTGAGGTCCCTTCTAACCTGGACTGCCACACGAGCCCAGTCTGATGCAGGAACAACTTTGTCAGCTAGCACAAGAGAGACTTTCTGAATTGTACTCAACACGTCTGCCTCTCTCACCTCTGAAAGGGATGATGACCTGTAGGTCAGACTAACACAGTAGTCCTCTAAAACTTTCTTAATCCAGTGGTATAGCACAGCTCAGCCAGTGACTCAATAACGTTGGCAGCCAGCTTACACTTGTGCTCCTGCTAGTGACAGCCAGGGTAGGGAACTGCAGAAACGTGCTGATGTTGACAGGCTGGGCTGTGGGGAACCATAAATTAAACTGAAAGTGGAAATTGAAGATTACTAAATCCTGAATACACTGCAGAAGAATTCCTCATTTTGTCCAGGGCCTCCAGCAACAAAGGTACAGATAATCTCAAAATTATAATAATAATTAAAAAAAAAAAAAAGAACGAACAGAGTAATTTTATTATAATGTGGAAAAACTCTTCAACCTCAGAGACATGATTCACTCCTCCTGAAACAAGTGGTTTTGCAATTACAGCCCACAGTAGAGGCTTCTCTAAAAAATATAGAGAAAAACCAAAAATTGAGCATGCTTTTGCTAGCCATTGACTCATCACAGTTGTAATACTAGGATCAGATCTGGACTGCAACCAGTATTTCATTCAATTTTGTAGCTTCATTACTACCTTTATAAAATACTTTGGTAGATATAAACATCTCTTCACTGTTTGTAAGGGATACCACATTCTTAGCACTATCACATTACCGAAAGTAAAAAAGATAAAGAAAGTATCTTGTAAATATTGAGAATAACTTTTAAAAATTATTATTTATAATTTTCTTTTCAGCACAATTTAAGTGGTTACCATAGCTGAAGTGAAGTACAGTGCACTGCCAGGAATTTCAAAAAAGGCTCTTCCATCCCAGGAAAAGTTCAGTTGCATTCTACTTTAATGGCTTCTGGCAAGCTTGCATTATTGTTTTTGTACAAACAGAAGTAAGTTTGATACAAATAAAAAATGGAACTTTATGTGAATGAAGCAAACATCAAATTCCTTAATCTTCAAAAGAAACTGTATCCCTGAATAATTAACTATGATATATTTATAAAACTAGAATAATTGAAAACAGAATTCTAAGTTGATTCATGTGGACTGCGCTGAAATATTTATTATTGCAAGTCCAGAAGATCTGTCTGGGTTTTGTCACTGGAAATGTCTAAACTCAGTGTCCAGATGTTTATTTAAGCTGCTCCCACATAGTTCTAATGTCAATTACCAGGGGTTATCAGAGATCATCACTGTGTATCTTCCTTGACTAATATTCTCATTTCTTCTGCATCTTTGATGTTTTCTTTCATTAAAATTCCTGGCTCGCAGCCACAAAAATCTGCCATGCAGGCAAAAAAACTGGTCTGCAGACATGACACATGATGATGCCCAATGTCTGTGCATGGGTAATATTTATCATCAGCTATCATTTAAGCAGTACTATAATCAGTACAATGCCAACTTAAAGCAGTTCTGAGAAAGACGTGAAACCAAGGAATAGGAACTTCTAATCAATATGAAATAACCTGTGTCAGTAAAGAAAATATTACATATAAGAAAGGTTTTGTGAATCCGTGTGGCTTGGGTTTGGGGGTTTTTTTCCCCATAAGGAAAAAGCAGGGAGAAAGTCAATGACAAAATAATTTCACACATAATTACAAATGGAATTGATGGATCTGTAACTCTGGAAACCAGAATTACATCAAGACTTTTATAGTAACCAGGAGACAACACAGACCACTCGTAACAGTGACTTAAACAGAAAGAGCTTATCACACAGTCTCTGAAGGTTTCATACATTCCAATACAAATAACAGCCAGATAACCCAGCTCATGTTTATATATATATATATATATTATCTGTTACCCAAAATCAGGGGGTTCATTTCGTTGTAGGCAAATTCTGGAAGATTAATTTTTAAAGATTTGTAAGAAAACAGAACAAAATCAATGTTAATTCAATATAAGTGGAAGTAGAGCTATAAGATGGCTGAAGATAAAGAGTGCCAATGCCATTTCATGTTTTCAAGTTAGTACCCAGGTACTAACACCAGGTTCCTCTCTTGGTGAGGAATTTTAGTTCTCATTGATCTGTAAGAGACAGGCACCTTGCAACTTCAACGGAAAACTGCCTAAATAACTTGGAAGTGTAAATCTCATTGACTGTGTGATTTACTCTCCCTACACTGGCAGTTTGGGAAGGTGTATCCACCTACCAGGCAAAGCCCTAACAGCTGAGCATTCAGCCTTGCAGAGAGTCCTTCTCCCTCACCAAGATCTCCTACAAGTGGTGTCATTGCACCTCCAGATTCAGTTGTGATTCTGCAGTACAAGTTTTGTCACAGTATTTGTGCACAGCGCAGCACAGGCAGTGCAGATGACAGCTTCAATTCAGAGATGGGTGCAGGAGATCTCGTGCTGGTACAGCCAGAGCTGCAGTACTCCCACCATTGTCTGCCTACTCGCTGAGTAAATTTAATATGTATGTTACTATCATCAAGTAACAATTGAAAAAACATTTTTTCAGGAAAAAAATAAGAAAAAATGTACAGAAATTTTACAACTGAAATTTCTATTCAGAAGTGTATAAAGAATATCTCCTATCAAGTACTCAGCTTCAGAGACTCAGCAAACCTTGGACTGCAACCACTTGCCACATTATATCACTGTCTTGATCTAATAAGCAAGTACATTAATACCAGCTGTGTTGCGAGAGGGAGGAAATAGGAATATGTTCATTAAGCATTATGGCTCCACTTATATCCCTCATGATTTCAGTGGAGATCTGCCAATTCATGCATGACACAATTATGGTCCCCAATATAAACCTGAAAGAAAAGCAATGAGGGCGTCAATACAAATTCTTACAAATCTTCCTGTCAAGAAATCTCTCTTAAACTTGCTGCTGGTGGACACATTCACTCATATTTAGGTGATTAGAAGTGAAATGCTTAGTTCAATGATTCTAGCAAGTTAAAAATCAATTTGCTTCCCACACACATTTCACTGTGCTCATTTGTGTCTCCTCACATCCGGTAACTGGTTCACAACTCTTATTCACAAACTGCCTTGCACACAGAGATTAAACAAAACACAGAGCCAATATCCCAGTTTAACAGAGCACTTGCACATAAATGTTCCTAGAGGAATCTAGCTTTAACTTCAATTCAGTATTACAGTGAAGCTTTCATGCTTCACCAAATCAAGGGGCAATTTAGTAAAAGCTTAATAACCAAATGATCAGAACAGTTGCTTTAAACAAGAGATAACTAAATGCCTCTAAAGCTTTGCATACATAATAATAACTACAGTATGGATTTACAAAGGCCATCATACATCAAATGCAGTTGTGCATCCATATCCCATGAAAAGTCAGTGTGATTGTAAAATGTTTGGGCTGCAGTCAGCTAACGTTTGCCCACCACAGTGGCAGCAATGACATAGCACTGCAGAGAATGAGAACAAAACACAATCATTAGCTGACCGAGAAAGAAAAGATACCACAACAAAATAAATGTTTTCACACAGCTGTCTTTTCTACTTTCCTTTCCCTCCCAGAACGTGGGAGTTCACAACCTAAACCCAAACATTAGGAGACCAGGAAATCTCAAGGATGATCTCCACACATACCACCCTAAAAGCAGTGAATTTGCAAAAAAAACTGTAAACCCCAAACTAAGGGAAAATACAGGTCAGTTAGCACCTCCCTGGAACAAGGCCACAACAGGCAACATATACACCCTGAAAAATTTGTCCTTACAAAATACTTGGGAGAAATTATGCTTCTTTCTTAACCTGCTCTGAAAAAGAAGCAGAGCAGGGAAAGCTGAGAGAAGCTGCTATTTCCTACAGTAGAGTCCGCAGGGTAGGGCACAGCTTCTTCCAACATAGTAGTCCCTCAGCTTATCCTCTTTATGCCATTCATTTTCATTTGTGATAAAAGGCCAGTTGCAATTCCCCTGGCCCAAGTACACTCCTTGCAGGCACTAACTTGCCAAAGGCAGAGGATGAGCCAGACACCACCCAAACCGTGCCAGAAATGTTCTGAACTGGGTCCTGCTACAGATAATTTTCACTGGCAAAACCGAGCATGGCACACGACGGAGGTTCCAGGCTCCTGGATGCAGGGAGCTGGCTCTGCAAGGGAGCTGCACAAAGGAACAAGCCAGCAGCCACATCCACACCTACAGTTCGGGCTGCTCAGCTCCGACCTCCGGGAGGCTGCTAAAGGCTGCCAGCTTGTGGTGTGTCTGCGAGTTCCACGCAGAAACCCTGAAACTGCTGCCTGGGGCTGCTCATGGACCATGAGCAGCTTTTGCCGTGGCTTCCCAACTTTTGATTCATCCATCAGTAGTGTCTGGGTATTGTCTTCCCTGACTCCTGATACTGTGTCCCTGTGGCATGTTCAGAAATTCAGAATTCAGAAACTGGAAACAGCACAGAGCGGTTTCCAAGTTCTCTTAATTTGCCAGCCCCATTTCCTCCACACAGGAGCTCACAGCTTACTGTCACGGACTTTTTTTGATCACATGGCCCTTAGAAGTAGTCCATAAGCCATCAGACAGAACCCTATCAACAAAACTCTAAAAAACAGGAAAAGCTTCTATGTCTTTTCTACCCTTAGTTTTCTTAAAATCTGCCAAAAAATAATTGAAGCACAGCAGCATTTAGGTTTTTCTTCAAATATTATTTCCTAAATACTTAGCGTAAATTTTTAGGTGGCTAAATCCTCTAGATGATGTTATCACCGTAGCTGGCAAACCAGATTGCATGTTCTCTCCCTCGGGAAAGGTTAAAGCTGCTGCACAGAAAATCTGTTACAGGGCTTTTCTTCTGAGCACTTTGGGAATCAGGTACTCCCAGCAATGCAGAAATCAAGGGACTACAGCTGGTGCTGCACAGATCCCAGCCTCACATGCTACAGCTCTCTAACTCACAGAACACATTTACGCTGTGTCTCTGTGCCATCTCTCAGACCTGCAAGATTGGCCAGCTTTAGGTCTCACAGGTCTTCTCTCATCCATTTGCATTCTGAGTTTTCTTTCCCTATATAGCAATTGTTTCCTCGCTCCATCTCCATGTTTTCCTTGAGAAGCACTGAAGCAAAAGAGTTCCAATTCTCCTCTATATTTTACATGGTCAAAACAAAACATTACTCACGCAAACAACTTTAAAAATATATTATCCATTCTTTATTTTTACTCTGTTAACAGCCCATTCCAGTATAACAGTCCCTTCTCAAAACAGAGAACAAGCTCCTCAACTCTCAGTATACACTTTGAAATGATCTGGAACTGGGGAACAGTGAAATACACAACAGCAATACCATACTCAATCAGAAACTTTTCAGTATGACTAAACCATTTAACGATTCATCCTTTTATTATCCAGCAAATCCTTTCATGATCCTCTTGTACTCTAACCTTTCACAAACTTCGAGACTGCATGTCCTCCTTAACATAGGATTCTTCTTAAACCTGACTTCGCTTTCTTATCATTCACAGAATCTTAATTCAAAGCACATACCCGTGCTCAGAAGCAACAGCCCCCAGGCAAACTTCTAGGTTTTGCAAACTTTTAAATAGTAACTTAAAATTAATACCTTTAGCTTGGTTTTGTTTTCACACAAGACTCTCCTCCACAAAAACTCCCCAAAACTGCACTGAACAGCTGCTAATTGTTTAACAAATACATAATGCACTTCACCTGTTACCACAGTGATTTCCACCCACACTACCTCCCCTTAAGGGTGAAGTTTGCCCATTCAGGGACATTTTGGCAAAGGCTCAACATGCTGAATGCTATAAAAATAAAGATCAAGAAAACTGGCTCAGCTTTACAAAGTTTAGAGAGCAAAAGTATGTGTTAATAGCACAAGGAAAAAGCTGGTTTAGCTAGAAGTGTGTGGTCAGCAGAAGCCTAGGTAGAGGTAATTTCAATACTCCGAAAAACAAGTCCCTAACTTTGCAGCCTTGTGTGAATTCCTTCAGCATAGAAAAGCCAGCACAGAGAAAAAAACTCAGCATCTTACAGAGGTGTGACAGCACAGTCAGTACAGGGCGATGATCCTAACCAGGGGAAGAGATGCTAACAGCCTGGAAGTGGTAATTTATGTCTCATGAAACAGCAAAGGGAAAGCCAATACAGTTCTGAGGCTGCTTGTCTTTGAGCAGTACAGACTGTCCTTGAGCAGTACAGATGGGAGGGCTGATGACAAGATGCAGCTGGACAAGCAGGTGGCAGCATGGAAAGCATTGATCTGAGAGATGAGCAGCACCCACAAGAGCAGATCACTCCTTTGGCCTGTGAGTCAGAGCCACGCGCTGAACAGAAATAAATACAACTGAGATCTACTGGGTCATCAACAGGGATGCTGAGGGATGAATGTGAATGGCTGAAAACAAGCCAAAGAATTGTGCTGACAAAGGCAAGTGATGGTGAGAAGCTGGGAGGATGAAGAAGGAACATAGACAAGACAGGAGGGAAAAAACCCCAAGTGTGAAAAGAAGGTAGAAAGGTGAGAAGGCCTGGTAATGACAAACACCTGCAGAATCTGAAACCAAAACAGGAAATAAGGAAAGCCTCAGGAGAGCAGTCATGGCAAAAACACAAAGATATTGAGGTCTCTGTGAGATATTCAAGGGACAGAGTTATGTAGGAAGTGCCAGGTGCACAGCTGGCATTTCGATGGAGTTCCAGAAAGCAAGGTAAGATAGCATTGGCAGGAGGATGCATGACACATGGCAGGAGTTAAACACGAACACACACAGCAGCATGTCATAGGAGAGGGCATGGGTGATGCAGGGATGCAGAATATGGATTGGGTTTAGTGACAGCAGGTAGCCTAATGAGGAGAAGTAAGAAAGCTGATGAGAAGCCAGTGAACAATGAGAACAAGAAGGCTGCAAGAGGAAAGGGTACAGGAAAGAGCAAGAGATGACCTAGTCAAAAAAATATCCCAATTGGCTTAGCAGCAGTTCCACCTGTCCAACTGCAGTGCCAGGGACTGTGCCACAGGGACTGCCCAGGAGAGCTTGTGAAGCATTTGGGAGAGAGTTATTGCCTGCTAGGAAAGTGCTGCATGCACTCAAGAAGTGGCTGAGAGCTTCCTCCCCCATTTCCATCCCATGCAGCTTTTTAAATGACTTGCAGCTGGAGCAGCCTTGGTTTCCAAAGACATCATTCCTGCAGGAACATGTACACCTCCAGGGACAGTCCTGCACACACAGCTGTGGCAACATCTTGGAAAACAGGTGTTACCAGGCTATACAAGGAGTCTCAGGTTTGTTTTTAAGAACTGAACTCAAACTAGGCTTGGAAAATCCTAGTCCACAGTGAAACATCATTGTGAGATACTTGTCCGGTGTGTTCCTTATCTTTCAAAATTCATATTACTATTCATGGTCTTGTAAGGAAGGTTGTTTTTTGTCTTCAAATAACAGCCAAAACTTAAAAATACACAGAACACTTTCTCCAAGAAAACCAGAGGGTGGATCTCTTAATTTACAGTCTTGGACTATGAAAAAATAGTACTCCAAAGTATGAAAGCAGTGTACAAAAATAAGGAAAAACATAAAAATCTTTAATAAAAATAGTAAAAGTCTTCAGATTAACTTGATCTCTTGATGTACTTTGCCATAATAACCGAAAATCAAACAGCAGAGTCCCTTAAAGCCCAAACGGAATTTGAGTTACAAAATAACTTTAAATTCTTACCTATTTACAACATAAGGGCAGCAAATGTTATTTTAAGGTGCAGGTACAGAAACAAGTTCTCATGTGATAAGAAGTTACCTTACAGCCTAAAGAGCCAGTATTTATTGTAACTCTCCGGGCAGGTATTTTCACCATACCGTAAAAGCAAGGTAATATTAAATAGGTAAGAGTTTCTCACATGTATTTATACAAGACAAGACCTTTCATACATGTGAGCAGTTCACAGGCACCTCAGCTTACTTTATGGACATGCTTTGTGCCAAAACCCTTTGCAATCACATTTCTGCACAGAAGAAACATTCTCTTGTAACTGACCCAGCATAGCCTGCAAAAGTGTATTAGAGAGCTCACTTTGCTAAAGCTGAGAACTGTGGGGCATTCCACAAGGATTAACTGCCTCAAGTGCTCAAAAAACAGTCCCCAAATAAGACTGACAAATATATCTGACACATATATTTATGATTTCTACACTGAACCCTTCCTGGAGCTGTCATGTGAAAATTTTAAGAAAAAACTGATTAGATCAAGCATTCTCAATATTCAGGTCTGGGTTTTAAGAAGTACTGCATAAAGATCAGTTACATGGCTCATACACAGACACCTTTTAGTGTATTCAGTCTTCTACTGAAAAACAATCTTCATCTCTCACTTCTCTGTACTGCATTGAGGCCTCCCCCTCTGGTTCAAACCTGAGCATTTTTATATTCAGTCTCTCTGCAAGCTTCTGTGCTGCAAGCTTGGCTTGCATCTCCTATGTCAGAAAAAAAAAAGGACACGGGTTAGAAAAAGTGTTCATTTGTCATTCTCATTAATAAAGTAATACACTAAAGTATAAACTTGACATCATGCTATCAGTAATTCCAAAGTGGGCTTAATTAAAAGTTTTAGTAGTTAGCAAAGAAATTTCAGGTTTCTTTTCACACTTATACATAGCTATGCTATTAATATTTGATTCTTTTTAATAAGAGTTGAAATTCCCCATGTGGCAGCCCCCACCTGTGATACAGTAATGTCAATTTTAACAGAACACTTCTGCAATAGTGTCTAATTTAAACATTAGCCTGACACTACCTGGAAAGTCAAAATCCATTACAACACATTTTGAAAAACCTCAGAACTTGGATTCTTCGGACACAGCATAAATAAAGGCAAATTTAGATACCTGCATATTTTAAGAATAACAAATACTGCTAGGCCTTCATATGTGCAAGGGAAAAAACCTCTGTAATCACTAATAGGGAAGGTGTAAATTTAAATTTCTAGTTAGAGGTGAAGTGAGTGCAATAAGGCCAGCATATTAACACACATAGATTTTGTTTAATATAGGACTAACACTTTCAGAGGGCATTAATACATTCTTTAATTATATCATTAAAAGAATCAAATACAAGACAAAGTGCCTTTCCTCCAAGTCTGCCCATCTCAATTCACCATCATGAAAAGACCCTTTTATCTTTCCTTCTTTAGGAGTGATCCTGATTATATAATTTTCAGACCAAACTGTAAATTCATACCTCATAAGCTTCTTTTTGCTGTATCTGAATTGCTATGGATTCCTCTATGGATAACAGCTTAGCAGGGGAGTGGTGAAGCGGTGGCAGTCGAGCTGCTGTGATGTCATCCAAATGTTTCTTATCTCTGAGTCGTCTTTCTTCTGGAGGAATTGGAGAGCCAAATCCCCCAGGTGATCGACTGGATGAGGAACCATGAGATGATCCACTCTGCTCTCCTGATAGTCTAGAAGACATAAAACACCTACGTTGTGACCCAAATTGGCATCACAAGGTTGAGCAACTCCAGTTTCAAAACTTATTTTTAACACATAAGAGTTGAAAATAATCTGAAGTAGTATGAAAACACAGATAAATAAAAAGCAAGCAACACTCAGAAAAACTAGAACTATTTCTCTGCAGAGAGACATATCACAAGTTACTCCTGGCAGTGACCCAAACTGGTTTGCTGATTTGTTAGCAAACTGAAGTAGCAATGCTTTGGGAGTCACACGAGGTACAAACTGTTACTGCTACCAGAACAGACAATGTAAACTGGAATTTCCCTAAAAGTCTAGAAAAAGCAGAAGGCTTCAAGCTATTGAAGTTCTACATGTTCTACAACTGATCCAAAAGTTTTGCCAATTGTTTAGTAGCTTTGCACCTTAAGCTATGAAATTCTATGAAGATTCATGACAATTGTTTTAATGGGTGGAATTAGACCACCGCTCAGTACTGAGATTCTGTGGCATTTAAAGCTAAAGAGCCAACACATGAACCTCATGTGTCATGAGACTTTAAATCTATTTAATCACTACAAAAAAAAGCCATCATGCTTGTTCTGTACCATTTCCGATTCTATGCACATCAAGTATCTCACAAAAGGTTTTTCTATTTCATAATACTTACGCATTTGTTTTAAACTGGGGCTTTTTTATGACTGGATTCTTGGCTCTGGCCTCTAGGACTTCAATATAATGTGGTCTCTTGGGATGCTGGCTTCCAAATACATTGCCCTTATGTTTTGCAACATCCTGCTCTTTTTCCAATATTTTTTCACTGTTTTCCCCATCTGCAATTGTAACTCTTTGAAAGGCATCAACCAAGGCATCTTTACTATTATCCAAAGCAGCTGTACTTTCTGTACCATCCTCAGCATTGCTCTGTGAGACTTGCTGATCATTGTTCAGATGATTGCTCGTGGCTGACCTGGAGACAACTTCACAAAAACGATTCTGATCCTTTGTAACAGTCTTTACTTTATCATTTTTCCTCTGAGTCCTTTGATTTTCCAAAGCTTTATTTGTGGCATCTTCCTCAATACATTCTGCCTCCTGCCTTTCAGCAGAAATGTCAGAAATGTCTTTAATATTAGAGTTTTCAGTAAAGACTGAGGAATCTGCACTGTTCACTTTGTCCTCATTTAGGACAACTTCCTGTTTGCTTGTATTAATCTCCTCCTGTTTCGCCTGAAACTCCAACCTGACAGCAGATAACAGCTCAGCTGTCCTGGCTAGTTCTTCCTCTTGGAAAATGGCAAGTTTCAGCTTTTCAGCAAAATCAGAGATCTTCTTACCCTTATCTGGAAGCCTAGCAATGAACTTCCTAAAACAAACAAACAAACAAACAATTTTATAAACAATCCTACTTCAATCTGAGATACAGAAGTGTTTTATTAGAATAGCTAATGGGGCAGGTTTCACATTGTAACATCAGCTTCTTATTTACGTACTAAACTTCTGAAACACGGCAAGATGCAAACCACTTGAAGCAGAGCAGCGACCACGTGTTGTCAGTGAAACATATGAGTCATGAAACGGTTTGGGTGGGAAGGGGCCTTAGAAATCATCTCGTTCCACGCCCTGCCACGGGCAGGGACACCTTCCACCAGACCAGGTTGCTCAGAGCCCCATCCAACCCTGAACACTTGCAGGGATGGGGCAGCCACAGCTTCTGTTCCAGTGCCTCACCGCCCCCACAGGGAATAATTTCTTCCTTCTGTATCTAATCTAAACCTACTCTCTTTCAACTTGAACCCGATTCCTCCTCATCCGTCACTACATGCTCCTGTAAATAGTTTTGCCGCATCTTCTCTGTGAGCTCCTCTCAGGTTCTGGAAGGCCACAGCTACGTTACCGCAAAACCTTCTCTTTTCCAGGCTGAACAATCCCAGTTCTCTCAGCCTTTCCTCACAGGACAGGTGTTCATCCCAGTGCCCACAGACAGCAGACCCACGCGGACATGAGCGCTGCCCTGCATCCCCAGCCGCTGGGCCCGGGAGTACCCGCGGCCTCGCCGGCCCCCGCAGGCGCTCCACGGGAGCGAGCGGTTCGTCCTCTGCCGCCTGCGCGGGGACGAGAGAAGCCGGCGGGAAGCCCGGG